>CAHIKZ030004490.1:935000-1290000 GCA_903632075.3 Acanthosepion pharaonis | reverse complement strand
TTTCAGGATATCCTATTATGTTCTGATTCAAATTTCAGAAGTAAAATAATTCATTCAAAAAAATTATAATATTTAATCTTCTATATAATAAATGCAAATGTCACTGTGTTACCCTTTTTCAATTAAAGGGCCACAACTCTCTAATCCTCAATAGCTCATCATCATCTATATAATGAATGTGAATGTCATTGTGTCACACTTTCAACTTTACTCTTAGAGGCTGTAGCCCAGCATATCATACCATTTTGGAATTGGGCTGTTTCGGTAAGCAAATTAAAAACATTCCAGACACAAGTTTTCATTACTGTGATTGTTTTTGGTGATTTTTGTATGTGATTTTTTTTGCGACAAATTTTTTTGTATGTGTTATGGAGTGATTTCACAGTGGAGGCTTGTATTTGTACTAAGTCGGTCCTAAAACAGGTTCGACGTACAAAACATTAGGAACTTTATATAATAGGTATGACGCAGTAATCTAGTTGTGGTCGCTGATACTTTTAGTATCCGACTAACGGTTGTCCGACATCGACTGACTGACCAACTCCCTGAGCGACTCCTACTACTCCTACTTATTATAGGTGGGAGAGTCTATTAACTATAGAATAGGTGTGTTCCACTATAACAGTATGATAACAATTTTTATAACTTGAGAATAGCCAAATTAATTGTAAAATCCAGCAAAATATTTTTTTTTATGGAAAGTAAGGACCTATGTACATCAAATTGTCTTTAAATTAAGTGGTAGCAGAAGAATTTATCATTGAACTTTTAAAAGGTTATTTTAAATATTAATGCAATACTTAGCCGCAGCAATCAATTTTGAGTTCTTCTGTAGTTTATTGTTGCCTATTGCATCTACTTCTTTCTATCTATTGTGATGAAGGCTCAATCAAGTGACCTCTGCAGGAGTTAATGTCACCCTATCGGGTGGCATTTAAGCTAGTTTTTGATATTTCACTTTAAGCCTGTTCCATATTACAATATCTATCAATCAGTCTGTAATAGGGTACTCATTTATTGGCTCTGTGAGGGTTACCTGAATATTATCACATTTGATGACACATAAACCCCTTGATGGGCATGTGGCTGAGTGCTTAGAATGTTTACTTTTTGACCACAAGGCCCGGGTTTGAATCTCACAATGGTCAATTTGTCAGAAAGTTGATTTCTTGATGTTATTGGTCTGGAGGAGGCAATTTCAGTATGCAGCACATTTGTAAAGTGACTGAAAACCATACCATGGGTTGACTCAAGCCTTGTGAGTGAAATGAGGTAGACAGAACCCTTTGGGAACTGTCGAAGGTTGTGCTAGCACAATGTCCCAAGTCATCGTGACCGAGGGTTTGAACATGCTGGCCTTGTTCAGACTGTTGATCATGCTAGATAATGTGTTCACTCCCAGAAACTGTAACTAAGTTCTGTTCAGAATAATTACAGTATAAATCACAGGTGGGATCTCTGGGTGTTGAACAAACACAAATGTGCCTGATCAGGCGTCTGCAACAGGGATTAGCTAGCCAATCTATTAGACAAGTGGCCATCCACACATCAAGACACTTGATCCCTTCTCCTAAAAAGTATTTCAAGAAATATCTCCGATTTTAGTTTTTTTTTAGCCATTCCACCCCTGGCAAGGCAATAAAACCACTAAGACACCAGGGGTTACTGCTGTTAGAAAATATAAGAAAAGGAAAACACTATTGAGGCAAGAGAACAATAAAAAGAACTTTTCTCTTATATTCTGTTTTATTGTTCTCTCACCTTAATGTTTTCCTTTTCTCATATTCTTTCATAAAAGTAACTCCTGTGTCTTAGTGGCTTTATTGCCTTGCTTGGAGTGGAATGATTAAAAAAAAAAATTGTGGGAAAGATAATGGTTAACCCTAGACTAGACTTGAACAGGTTAAGTTTATCTTTATTGGCAAGCATCCTCTTGGAAGTCAGTTCCACCTTCACCAAGTAACAGTATGTGAGAAGAAACTGTTTGAGTGGAACACAATGGAATATGAAAGCAATGTGTGGTTTGCTATAATGTGCATGGGATGGCAGGTCTTAGTTGGGAAGGTTAGAATTATTTTTAGAATGTATTTTTTGAATAATCTGATTACTCACAAGCCTTCTCTGTTTGATATACAATCAAAACTTTCTACATTGCCTGCAATGTCACAATTGGCTAAAAATTCAGCACCACTAGATTTGTCCTTTTATAATAAAGTACAAAGTTACTTTCAGCTGGAATAGGTTCTTTACTTACCTGTAAGACTCACTAAATACCATGTAGTCAATAATATTGTTTGATTCTATCAAGAGTTGGTTCAATTTGTAGTCTTCAGCTATGCTTTTAATATTATATATTATGTTTTTGTGTGCTTTAACTAATATTTTGTATCATAAAATAATACAATTTGTCATTTTAACATTGAAAATCCTAGAATCATGCTTTGCATTGTTAAAGACTTAATTGTTTTGTTTGGTGTTTCAGATGTGTGCCAAGCACCTGTCAAATTCACAGGATGCTGAGCACCACTACAGAGCTGTATGTCGAGCACTTCTTGCCGAGGCACTTGAACTAGTTACTTTTCTTGACAAAGTTTCTGCCGGACAGAAGGTATGTTTTACTTACATTTTTTTTTTTGTTGTTTTTAGTAATAAAATTCATAATCAAGAAAATTTAAGTTAAAGAGACATTGATCATGTAAGACATTAGTCTTTCACATTTTGAAAAGCTGACAGTTGCTCAATTTGCCAAAAATATTTTCAAAGACATGTAATTAATGGGCAAGCATACAATATGGCCTTTCCACTGACTAACCAGTGCTCACTGCCATATTGCATTCCAATTTTTGATCTTGTCAGTGTTCACCAAATTCTGGAAAAGAGTGTGATGCATGCTCACAATGTAACCCAATAAAAGACAAATGCCATGTTGAGAAACAAGAACGCGAACTCTGTTTCCCATACTATATGTAGTTGTTTTATTCAGAGCATCACTTGCTCCACTTGCTTGATAGATAGGTGATACCTGGGACAACTTCTGCTATGTCAGCTCTTCCCCCTACCAGCTCCTCATCCTGATGTGGTGGATGGCAATATAAAATGGAGGCTTTAGACATGTCCATCTCTCTACAAGGGCAAACCAGCACCAAGATATACCCTATTTCCAGTTTTGTTGTTGCTTGATCACTAAAAACTCCTCATCCATACATTTACTTTTGCATTGACCTTTGGTCAAAGTAGATGCTACTTAGTTCTTTTTGAAGTTCAGTCTTCTATCTGCTAGTCCATGAAACAGAAACACTTGAGACTGAGAAAAACTCCACTTCTTTCTTCTCCTACATTGGTGTCCATAGTAACCCAAATGTAGTGGCCTGCACTTTCTTCAAATATTAGACTACAAGGTCTTTATTAGATTATCTTTAAACGTTTAGTACTCTGTGACTATTTTCGCCAAAAAAAATGTTAGTCCTGCCAATGCAAGTTGAATTTAAATTTCTTGATTGTGCAGTCATATCCTTCTATGGAAACACCTAAAACAATCTTAACTGAAATTGAGAGCCAGGCTACTGCAATTCAAAATATATAGAACTAATATATAAACACTATATTTTGAGGGGATTCCATATACAGTAAAAGGGAAAGTAATATTTGTAAATAATGCAGAGTGCTAAATGTTAAAGGAAATGTATTTGAGAATGGTAAACAATATTCAAGCAAAGATATCTGGGTAAGTAATGAAAGCTGCAAATAATATTAAACTTGAAACAGTATAAAAGTTAAAACCAATGTATGAAATGTTTATAGAATGTCAAAGAGCTTATATTAACTCAATAATTTATTTGGGTTTATAGGATTTTGTGTTAAATGTGTTTCTAAGGATAATATATTTTGGATTTATTTATAATTAAAAATTTATTTCATTTTCATAATGTCATCTCTAAAACTTGTACTTCAATATTTTTTTTTAATAAGAGATATATTTCATTTTATAATGTATTTTTTCTTTCATAAATATATTCTGAAATATTTACCAGCATTTGTTGTTGTTAAGCCTGTAGATTTCTCTGTGGAATCTCAGTTCGTAACCTCACCGTTCTAATTATTAATATTGTGGTTCCCACAGCAAGTAAGTTTTTATGGAGTGGAGTAACATTGGCTTGAATAATAAAATCTGACATAATGTATTTTAGTCATGATCAAAAGGCTTGTAGCCCATTAGGATGATTGGGTCATTACGTGTATCACAGCAGTAGGTGTACCTAGGGTAAGATGGAACCCATCCCTCTTCAGGCTGGCTTTGAATCCAGACTTTTGCTTCTCTTAGATTATTTGGCTTCTTGTATGATCACTGAAGTTAAGCAACATTGAGCCTGGTCAGTACCTAGATGGGTGACCACTTGAGAATACCAGATACTGTAAGCTTGGATGTGCACTTAGTGTAATGGATAATGGCTTGGAATTGTTAATCAGAGACCTGAGTTCCAATTACTGTTGGGTTTCTTATATTCACTTACATACAAATGCCCTTGGGAAAAATACAAATCCACCTCTTTTCCCCCAGCTATAGGTTAATTAGTAAAACTTGTATCACTAAATCATTATTATTTCCCTCCCCAATTCTTACAATCTAAAAATATTTTCTGACTTTAAATAACTTGCAAAGTGTTGATAATCTGTAGAAAATGAATGAATCAGTTAATCTTAGACTAGTTGCCACTCAAGGAAAGAAAGCCCAATCGGCACTACTTTTTAACACATAGCTGGAGGATGGGTTCATGCCTTTTTGAACTTTTTGTACAAAGTGAATGAAACACTTTCACAATTTTTAAATTGGTATATTGATTTGACTTTGTTCCAAAAAGTTACACTACCCACACATCCTGTATATTTGTGGTCACGGATACTGTTTGTACAAGATATAGGAATGTCCAAATTATTCAGTATGTATGTACATATATACAGTATGTTCCAACATTTTATGCGCATAAGAAATATTACAATAATTATGAAAGTAATGTCACAAAATGTTGATGATAATGTGTTAATGAAGCTGTCATCTTCATTTCTGTAACATTTCTATTTTAATATAAAAAGGAAAGATGGATGTACCTCCTAGAAAAAAAAAAAAGGCTGTTGGCTATTTCTGATAGAATGTAAAAAAAGTGTATCCTATATTTTCTGTCTGCAATTTCTGGGATGTGGGGTTTACATTAAGACTATTGTCCTTATCTTTGTTATTGTTGTTATTATCACAATGTTTGGGTTGTTGCACCTTCTGGTACTTGTTAGTCTGGATAACCTTTAGAACAATCTACTCCCATAAATTAAATAAAGGGTTTACTTCAAAATCCCCAGAAGGTTATCTAGATCAACAAGCAAACTGAAGGATGGCTGAAATATTTT
Organism: Acanthosepion pharaonis; assembly: GCA_903632075.3. Lineage (NCBI taxonomy): Eukaryota > Metazoa > Mollusca > Cephalopoda > Sepiida > Sepiidae > Acanthosepion > Acanthosepion pharaonis. Next base: position 1,284,600 of record CAHIKZ030004490.1, on the reverse strand, counting down.
AATTATGATGACAAAGATGAGGACAGTAGTCCAAGTGTAAATAATATTATTTAATATGTTAATAAACTTTTAATAATTCCGATGTTTAAATAAGTCCAAAAGAATTTTCTTAATAAGTTAGTTTTTACTTGAAATTTAAATTCTTTGATAAACATGAAATTCAACATCTTTTCAATTTTAAGAATGTTTCTTCTATGAAAAGAGAGTATATAATTTGTCTCTTATAAACTTTGCAACTGACATAAAATTTTGAAAACTTGAAGCATTTTTAAAATTTAAACATTTTAAAAATTTATTTTTAGTATTCTATTTTTAATGAAAATATTTAATTTCAGCTTTTAACTCTGGTTGCTATTAACAAAGTATTTTTTTTTTTTTTTTTGCCAGGCACATGTACATGTTTATTTGACTTAATTGATCATAGAGCCATAAATATTAGATTGCTAGTGGAACTTGCTAACCCTTACCTTACAAATATTTGCTTGTAAGAAAATTTTGATAGATTTACTTATAAATAAATTTTTACTAATATGACTTTTAATCAAAACCAGATATTTTGGGAGGGTTTTTTTTTTTATTAGATAAGCAGAAACTATTTTCAGCAAGTTTTAATATAGTAGTAACTTGCAGAAGTTCATTCCTCCATCTTTTTATAGTTTTCATTTTCTCTCGAGGCATTCTGGCTCATTTCCTTTAAACTCTGAATAATAAATGAAATGGAAAATCTCAAGTCGTAATCTGTCTAAATTTATTAAAGCAAATTATGTTCTTTATATTGAATCTGGGTCAGGGCAGATAAATTTCAGATAATAAACATTAAGAGGATTAGAAAATTGATAAACATTTCAAATATTTTCTTTTTTAATATAAATTTTGCTTTATTTGAAAAATTTGTGTTTCTTTTTATGGAGTTGGCAATGTGGCGCAGTAATAAATTCACAGGAAAAGATACAATTTTGGCTAGGAAAACAGTCACATCTTGTTTTTTTGTGAGTGACTTGTTTGGTATACATGAATTCATTGATAGTAGATTTTTGAACCACACTTATTACTGTCAGTAATTTCCATAAAAAAGAAAAGCATAAAAAAGGAGGCATAAAAAATTATTTTTCACTAAATCTAAGTATTGTTGATCCATGACAGCACTGAGATTCAAGATTTCCACTATTCACACTGTTTTCAGGGTTAGAGACAGAAAAAGTCTATTAAAGAAAGATGCAGAAACAGTGCTAACATTGTCCTGTTTCTTATTTTTATTCCCCTGTGACTTAAAACTTTTTCATTGTTCCTTTCATGTTATTCTCAACATCATTCTGTAGAACCAAATCTGTTGCCTCAAGTCTTCTCTTCTTCATCTGTGACAAAATTGTCCAGTAATTCTTTTTAATGTAATCCCTTAATTTTGTTACTGTGTTTTGCTAACTGAAATGATAATGGCATTAATAAAAAAAATGCTTATGAAGGGTTCTATTTAAAATTACAAAACGTGACATTCACTAAACAGTTTGGAAAATAAAGGGACTACCATTTCAGGTAATCTATAGAATTAAATTCTGTTCAGAAAAATGAACTCTTTCATCCTTGATGTCAACAAATATTTCAGCTTGCATTTATACTTGACTTTCTTCAGATCTACAAAGCAGATGTACCATTAAGATCCATAACTGTCTTAGCTCAGAATATTGTTAATTATTTCACCTCAAGCAAGGTGATAAAGCCACTAAGAAGCAAAGGAGTATTGAGAGTGAAAGAATCTGAGAAAAACATTGAAGAGAGAGAAAATAGTAAAAGAATAGGATTCAAGGAATACAACAGATGATGAGTACCATTGGTTTTAAATTTCTGAAGATCATATTTGGCAGGAAAGCAAGAAGCTGAAAGGACTGATAAAATTTCAGATTCTTCTTTGAAATTTGTCAAGAATCTCTAGCTATTTAACAGAAGCACAAAACCAGATGTTGGAGCAATATTCAATACATAGACAAATGGTAAACTTATAAAGGTGTATGATAGATTCTGGCAAGAAAATTTGTCTAGAATGACATACCAACTTTGCTAGTAGCAGATCTAGCAGATGATTTTACAGGGTGTGATGTGTAAATTTTTGCCATTTTATATTTTTAATTTTGCACATGCACATTGTTCGTTTATAATTTTGTTGACTGCACAGTTGGGCACTGTCTGTGAGAAAAAGAGTACCCTGACACAATTCACTCCACCAGAAATTTGGAAATGGCATGCTGTCCTGCTTGGCATTTGTGCTGGGAGCTCCAATATGAACATTTCATAGTGTTTGGATGTCAATTTGAGGACAGTGCAGATGATTTGGAAAGAGTTGGATGAGTCAAATGATTATAAAGATATGGCAGCTCGGAAAACTCACTCTGATCGTTCTGATAAGAAAAGAACTCACAAATTTAGTGGTGAGGGCCTCAGCTTCGACACAGAGGCCTACATCAAGTCCCTTGAGGAAGTAGTGCTCCCTGGGTCAAGAGGGTGACATTATGTCTTGCAACAGGACTCTGCACCATGCCACAGAAAGTAGGAGAACCCAGACAATTTCTGTGATCACATCACTCCTTACATCTGTCCACCTAACTCTCCAGATTTCCACTCCCTTGATTGTGTGTGAGGCACAGTTGATCAAGAGACCAACAAAATTCTTGGTAATACCAAAGGTGAACTGAAGGCAAGGATTATGGCAGCCTTCACCAACTTAAACAAGGAGGCTGTCCAGTAGAATTGCAGGAGATTCCAAAGTCGTCTGGAGGCTGTGGTTGAAGCCAATGGCAATTTTATTCAATAAATTTACTCTTTAGTATTTCAACATACTTTTGTATGATTTTGGTAAATATACATTAAAATGAGATATCAGTGTTATTTTCATTTTTGTGTAATTTAGACAAGAAGAAACAATGAGTTACTATCCTGGAAGTTACTGTCAGACAAACATTCTCTAAAACAATTAAAAGAACAGTTTTATTTTGGAGGCATCAAAATTAACAAGCTGTTTCCTGCCCCAGTTAACAGATTGAAAATCCTTTTTGAGATCATCTGCCAAATTGACATCATTGAACCTAATCTTCTTACTATTAAGACAAGAGTAAATAGTTGCTATCAGCATAGGTGCCAAGTTGGTAACTGATGACATCAGGAAGTTTTTTGATGAAATTTAGGAACAAGGTAGGTCCAGGGCTAGAGCCCTACTTGGCAGCGGGAGGGACACTCATTAATATAAAAAGATCGAGAACATTATTGAAGACAATATTAATTTCACAATTTGATTTAATAAGAAAAATTGAATCAATTCAAAGAAACAAATACAAATACCATAACCCCTTTAATATAGTAGTAGATAGGCTTGTCTATTATTCAATTCACTCTCCTTTCTGGGTTTTTATTTTGTGTATGTGTGTACATATGTAATTACATATGTATGGTGTGTATGTTATGTATGTATACGTATATATATATATATATATATATATATATATATATATAATGTGTGTGTGTGTGTGTCTCATCAAGTTTTTTGAATTCTCATATACTTGTATTTTGATTGGTCATCATTCCAGCATTCTAGTGTTCCCCCTAGTGAGGGATGTTTGATTGATTTGAACCTTTTAAACCACTTTTTATTATACATTGAACAACATCACTTGTTAAGATGTGTTGGAACAAAATGGCTATTTTTTGTAGTGATATTATAAAATGTTTAATGTTATAATTATTGAATAAATAATTATATTTGCTCTACTCTGTATTGAGCACTCTTTTAAGAATAGTATTTGTTGGTTATTGGAATATATTCCATATACACCAATCCTATACTTGGAGATATATATATATATATATATATATATATATATATATATATACCTACCTACCTGTACCTGTAACGGCATTCACCCAAGGTGGGTTGAGCTGGCTCCAATATTGGAGTTTCATGGGAATTTGGAATTCACAAGCAGTCCCCAACCTGCATGTATAGCACATGAGATTTGATTATAGTGGTGAAGGTTTCATGCAGGACCATCCACACTTTTTGAAGGGCCTGATTACAGAGACCTGGTGCACTACGTGCCACAAGGTCCCCAAACGACCCTCTGCAGGTTTTGAATTCGGAGTTTTCCTTCTCCTAGACCAGTTGCCATCCAAGGCTATAGAACCCAGTCTGTCCTGCTATTTACCCATAGCTGGAAGGAAAAGAGGAGGACTCACACCTTTCCCAAAGGTATTAGCACATAAGTGAATGTAATGGATTTGACTGGAATTCGAACTAGACTCTCTGATTCCTCAATCCAAGCTGCTATCCATTACTCCACCGTGCCGTCTCATATATATATATATATATATATATATATATATATATATATATATATATATATTTAACAATTTCTTTATAATTTCTTCCTCAGTATTTCAACTGTCCTCTCGTTCTTTTATTTTTCTCTTTCATGGAAGCTTGATTAGATCAAGTTAATGACCCTTTAGGCTTTGTCTACACGAAGGAGTTCACTTTTTGAATAAGAGTATGTATGTGTCATGGTGAGGTGTGGGTCATCAGGATTTTACAGATGCTTAGGTGGAAATGGCCAAAAAAGAGGTTGGGAACCACAGTTCTAAAGTCTATTTTAGCTCAATACTTTTTTGCCTGGAGGTTTAAAGAAAAAACAATGAAGTTAATGTTATATTATTTAAACAATTATATTATTTTACTGCAGGAATAACAGGATAACAACTAACACAACAAAAAAATGCCAATTCCTTACTACAAACAAAATACAGTTAGAAACGGCAAATTATTTAATGAGACACTTGTTTTTATTTATTGTTCAATAATTTCTCCACATCAGGTGAAACATTTATCAATGACAGGAGTAAAACTTCATCTAGGTGGTCATTACTTAACCTTGTTCTAAAAATGAAATTTAGTATATATATTTCATTTTCGAAAAGTTATCCACAAGCATATTATTTACTTCAAAATAATGATAACATTATTTTCACATTATTCAATATTTTCTGCCCAGCAAAACCTGTTTCTTGTAGAAGTCAACAGCAGATTCAGAATTAAATTTTAATTTAACAAATTTGTCATATTGTAAGTCTGTTAACTCCAACTGATATTTTCTAGCACTTGCTCCACTAATTAAGATAATTAGTGTCCAAGTGTTAATTTGGTGGGCTGGACATAAATCCTCCTTGAACCAGATGTGGCCTTGGGTTTGCCGATCCCTGTTATATACAATAATATTTAATTACCAAATTTTCTTGATTTTACTTAACACCATATTTAGAATTTGTAAGTACAAATACCTCTATTCTCAATGTAAATGTGACAAAAATGAATAATTTTATGTTATAGAACCATGATTAAATTGATTCTGCTTGGCACTGAATAACTTTTGCTAAAAGAACATCATATGTTAGGAAAATGAGAATTTTTAGTTGTTTTTGTTTTTTTCATTCTTTACCGATCCTATTTAATTTTTAGTGATGATTAACCATCAGCAGGGAATGAGAGATTGAACAAAAGTCCTTTTAGAATTGATCTCTAAGTGTTGAGGTGTTGAGTTGTAAATGAAACTGGATCGAACAAGCATTGATAACCTTTTTATGGAATGTTGCATGAGGATGAAGCATCAAGTTTTTCTGTCATGTTCTACAATAGAAATGGATGCAGAAACATCATAAGTGGTTGCATTATTTTTCTTCGTGCAATGATGCTATAAAAGCAGTGGATCATATAAGCAACAACTGCACGTTTTGTAAATATTGGAAAATATATTTTCAAGTTGCTTTGAACGTCTGCTCTGAACGTAATATTTTTTTCTTTTAATCTAGTTCACTACTGCCCTACATTGCTTGGATTAAAATATTTTTCCCTTCTTTATTATAACTGATATACATGCACACCCACACATGTAACGAGTCAAACTCTTATGTATTAAAAAACATTAACTTGATTTGTTATTCATTTTGTTCATTCTCTCTCTCTCTTTATATATATATATATATATATATATATATATATATATAGTTAGTTTTTGATTTAAAATGTAACATAGTAAAAATTTGTCTTTGTGTCTGCATTTTGAGATAAGTTCTGTTGATTTATTTAGCAATTTGTGTTGATCTAAAGAAGGTTACAAACAGACAAAGGTGGTACTCAAGTGTAAGGAACAACAACACAGGCGTAGATGAAACAAAGAGAGGTTTATTGTAAAAGAGAATACACTACTGAAAGACAGAGAATTGGTTAGCAGGCTAGTAATTCCCGAAGCAAGTCCACCAGGTATATCCTGTGCTTACTTTATATATATATATATATATATATATATATCTACTGATATAGTCAGTTCACATAGGCGATAGGGACTGTGGGACATTCCATTACAACAGTCTGTAAAGCTGTTTTTTTTCCTTCCAGAGATTATGATCAGAATTTATTTGAAATGTAGGCCCAAAAACAAATTTTTAACACATTATTTAAAAATTAAAAACAAATACTTTGAAAAATTATCACCATAAAAAAACAAAAAACAAACTGAATCTCTCTTAAATGATGTGTATAACACCTGCCATGATTTCTGCTATCATCTTTAACCTTGATCCCCACAAAGCATGTGGGCCTGATGGTATCCCCATAATGGTTATTAAGAAGTGTGCACATGAACTAGCTCCTGTTTTCTCTAAACTGTCTAATAAATGCCTTGCTGCCTCCTGCTTTCTTGCCTGCCAGAAGTCATTGTCTGTAGTTCCAGTTTTTAAGAACTCTATTGAACCATCTAACCCATCCAATGGTACAGAGTATTTGTGGGTATATTTTTGAGCTGATCCAGTTATTCCTATGAAATCATGAAATGAAAGTTGTCCTCAATGGCCACTCATGTACATCCGTTCATACTAATGCAAGTGTCCCTCAGGGCGTTGTCTTTGGTCCTACACTATTTTTAATCTTCATTTACAACCTTCCTGATGACATCAGCTCTCAACTTGGCATCCATGCTGACAGCACTACCATTTACTTCTGCCTCAATAGTAAGGCTGATCAGTCCAACAAAGTCAAAATGGCTGCTGGTGTTCAAAACAACTTCAAGACAGTTGTTAACTGGGGTAAAAGATGGCTTGTCAATTTTAACGCCTCCAAAACTATACTTCTCTCCATTAATCATCTGAGATGATTAATGTAGATATGGAAGCCCCAGGCTGCCTTCATCATCATGGTTAAAGTTAACCTCTAGAAAAGTGACCCGTTGCATCTTCCTGGGCTAACATTCTCAGCTGACATGAAGTGGAAAGACTATTGAATCCATTGTCAGGTTGGTTTCTAAGAATGTCAGTTCACTGTGCTGGGTGAGACAATTTTTCCCTTCGAAATCTATCTTGCATATCTTCATTCTTCCATGCTTAGAATATTGCTGTCATATATGGTCTGGTGTCCCTGCTGTTTACTTGGAGTTCCTTGATAAGATCCAAAGTAGAATCAGCAATATTATTGATCCTGATGTGGTGGCTTGACTTCAGCCACTTGCTCACTGCTATAAGGTTGCTTCTCTACCTTTTTTTTATGAATACTTTCATGGTAATTGTTCGGATGAGCTCTTCGCTATGGTATCTAGACTCTATGAATTTAAGTGCAATATTAGACTGGTAGCAAGAGGTCATCAATTTACAGTTGAGCTGGCTAGATGCAGCTGTAACTTCTATTCTGACAGTTTCTTTTCTTGCACTTCATACTTGTGGAACTCTCCATGCTTTCAAGCCAACTTTAATTTGTAAAAATTTAAATGCAATGCCAATCGCTATCTACTGTCCTCCTAATTGCTTCTTTCTCTTTCTACTCATTACTAATGCATCCGTTCCTAATTCTTCCACACTTGTGAGTGGCTGTACTGCCTTGCTTGGGGTAATACACACACACACACACATACATATATATATATATATATATATATATATATATATAATGGTGATTGAAAAATAACTCCCTTTTATTTATGATGAACTTTCTTGCCTTGTAAAAATTATAGTTAGACATATATAATATAATGTGTATGTATGTAGAAAAATCTCTTTACTTACCTCAGTCACATTAGTTTATTGTCACCTATTTGTAATGTTAAAATTAACTTTCCTTATAAGGAAACATTTGGCATCAATTGACAGACCAGTTAGTGCTGAAAATCTTTTTCAGGAAAATAAGTTTCTTGAATCCAGTAAATGTTAATGTGGAACATCAACACTTATTTAATGCCAAGAGTATGACTGTCAACCTAATTAATTTCTGCTTTTCTAACAGTTATAATGTTAATAGATATAGATTTTGTGCAAATTCTATAAAACTTCTGTAGGGTTTGTAGATCTGAGCATTTAAAAATTTAGTTATAAGAAAATGCTCAAGTGATTTAACATTCTTTTCTGATCAACAGTCAAGGTTAGGTTTTTCTCTTGTGCAAACTTTGTACTAAAAATATCTGCTTGTAATTCTAGAATAGATTCTTGTCCTTATTTTGGTGTGAGGAAGTTTTTTTGATACACCCTCTGTCTGTATGTGTGTGTAATATATATATATATATAAGCATTTACTTGATAGCTTCATATCAAAGTATACAGGAAATCTTGTTCATGTTAATATCCACAGTACCATTTTTCAGATTGTTGTCATTAATGGTTTATACAAAGAAACCTATAAACTTAATTAATACTTGATTATTCATTCTTTTTTTTTTCTTTTTTTTTTCTTTCTTTTCTTTTTTTTTTTCTTTTTCTAAGCTGGTAATTGATATTGTTTTGTTTTTCATAACCTTATAATTGATACTGGATTTCTTTTAGAAATTTACAATACAGGATTTTATAGGGCATTAATGGTTAAACAATGGGGATGATTTGCTACTATGAACATGGCATGACGACGAGTCTTAGCTGATGGAACGAAGGAATGTAACTTGCCTAAACATCTACCATGGTAATAAGGGTTGCAGGGTGGAGAATAATTGATTACCTTTGAACTCTGTCAAGGATGAAGTGTGAGAATTGGGCAACACCAGCCCTGATATGACAGCAATAATAATCTTGGCCTGATTCTATCTTGTAAAGATAGGGCAATGACAGCAGGAGTTTGGTATTTTCTGGAGTGGTTCAAAGAAGCAACCATTCTTCCAGCATCTTTTGCGATGGCACCAAATATACATGTCAGGAGTTGACTTTATATCCAGGACGCATTCAAGGCGAGGGACTGCATTGATAAGTATCACTGCTCATCAGGATTGGTGCTGACTGGGAAGAAAATCTTTTTCATTTAAGTTAAACTTTTGAATTAATAACACAGAACTGTGGAATGATCTACATTGATTATATCATTTTGTGAAATTCTATCCAGTGGGAATCCAATACATGTTTAAAATGGAATATAATAGACATATTAAAAATATACAAGAGCTTGCTCATATGATATCTGTAAAGTCTTTATGCCTAAGATCAAAATATTTGTGTTCAGGTAAATTCAATTTGCTACACAATTACAGGTGCTACTTTAAAATAAAAGCATATTTTCTATCATGTTTCTTGTTTATAAAATTTACTGTTTTGGGATTTAATGATCCTCACTAACATTGTCTTCTGTTCTGATTAAAATTAGATTAATGAAGACTTCAGAGGTTGAACAAATATTTTGATTCTTGGTTGAAATATTCCCTGAATATGTCAAGTCATGGAAATTTTATTTAATTTTGTTATTAATTAATTGCAAGGAAATATTTATTGAAAAGTAATGTATATAAATGAATTGCTTTGATATGCTTTTAATCTTCAGCCATATTTATTTATTCTTTTTTGCAGATTTTACAAAAGCAAAAAGAGAATTATGAAGAAATTGAAAGATTAGAAGCCCTTGAAAGATCAGATTGGGTAAGAAGAACGTTTATTAATATTTTCTAGATTATATTTTGTGTATTTCGATAAGGTTTTAAGACAAGACATTTTTAAAACATTCTTACAGTCAATTTATAATCAATCCACCATTTTCCTTGAAAGTTGATAGCAGAAACATGAAGATGATTTAAAAATCTCTTAAAAATCAAATATCTATTCTAGATATTTACTTCAAAGAAATTAGTGAAATTAAAGATTAATTAATAGATTTTTGGGAAAATAATACTGTTTAAAATATAGTGAATAACACATTTGGACAAAACAGTTTATTAAAACTGTCAACATATTCATAGATCAAAGAGTAGCAGTTATGCTATGTTACCCGCTTCTTTTACCATTCCCCACCACCCCCAGCAAGGGAATAATGACACTAACATGAAAGGGAAGTGAAATAGAATGAGAAAACTTTAGTGAGGACAAAGGACAATAAATGAACAGGATTCAAGAAGAGAGAAGATGGTGATTGACGTTGTATTTAAATTTTTGAAGATCATAGATGGCAGGGAAGCAAGAAATTGGTAAAGAGTCCCACAGGTGAGAAGTGCAAGAAAAGAAACTATTATAATGGGACTTATGGTTGTATTTAGCTTATTCAACAGTAAAATAGTGAAACCTCATTGTTAGTCTAATAGTATGCTAATAGTTTGCTTAAATTCATGTAGTTGAAGTACCAAAGAGGAAAGACAAAAACTGATTTCGTTTATGTTTCAAAATAATCATTTTTAACCTGCTTGTATCTATGTGTATTTCCAAGATACAACTTAAACAATACTTAATACCCCAATCAATTTAGAAGCATATTGTACCTTAAACTCCTACCAAGTGCAGTACCAAATTTCACTAAAATTAGGGATTCTTGAGCTAGGGCTGTTTTTACAGCATTTTTAATAGGAAATTCAGTTTTTTTTTTTTTTTGTTATTTTTTTTTTTTAATATAGATTCTTGTATCAATCCACATATATAAACAAACACTTATATTCCAGCTATTGTGTGTGTGAAAAATAATAAGCATTCATTATCCAGTATAACAACCTTATTATTCAATATGCAGAACACAACATATTTCTACAATTCAAAACATTACATTAGAACTTTTTTATAAACAAATATCTCAGCTTCTTCACCTATCAAGTAATTGTAAAACATCTATGTAGGTGTGTCATTGTAAAATGTAATCTGTATGGCTGTTGCATGACTTGATGGTAAATAAAATAGATGCAAGCTCATTTGCCACAGTTACATATTTTGAAATAAATGTGAGGAAGAAACAAATATGTATTAAAAAATATTATTATTAATTTATTATTGCATTTGATCTAAGTAATATAATGTGAGTAATAATAATTAATACAATAACTTAAAAAAAATGTATAATTAATAATAAAACTGATAATATTGTACCTCATTTTATATCATGAACTGCTTTTAAAAGGAACCCAATGGTTTACTAACCAATAAATTTGGAATATATTTTTTATTCTGTAGGCATTTATGAAATATAGGATATTTTTTATATTGATAGGAATATAAAAAATATTTTTTTAAATTAATAAATTGAAGTAATATTTTTATTTATTGTATTTTTTGTTAACTATTTGACATTTATTTTGTATTTATTTTATTTACCAAATTTGATTTCATAAAATATTTAATTGTAACAAATCAGATCTTTGTCATTATTTTAAGAAAATTTATTTTGTGTAATGTCTCTGGGGAAAATCGATAAAGACTTATTGATATTTTTAATGGATTGCTTTCTTTCAGACACCTCCAAACATCATGCATAATGTTTTTTAGTCTTATAATCAATAGGAAAGGTAATTCACAATTGTTGCATTATTTCCTAGTTGATCTTTCATACAAAATAATAATTTAACATTTGTCAAATTATAATTCTTAAAATATTGTACACTCGAAAATGGTTACATTTCTGTGCACCTTTAGAGATATCTTTATTTAATTAAAAAAAAAAAAACAAACTCTTTTGCCATTAGCAATTGGAAGAATTTCAATATTGCACTGGAAAATTACAAGTAAAATTTACAAAAATAAATATTCATTGTAGATTTTATCCTCATCAAATCTGGGAAAAAAAAAATAACGTTTTTATTAATTAAATTATTAAGCGCCAATGTTCCATGAAAATAAAAATATTTAAGTTTTATTCAATTATTTTTGTAAGGTTATAGAACAAATTTTCAAGATGTTTATGGTTGATATTCTAAAAAAGAAAAAATAAATTACTGAAATAACATCTTCATGGATTTTTCTTTCTAAAATATTAAAAAAATGTCATCCCGCTCCGAATTTCACACATGTTCACAATCTGTCGAAATGGGGGAGCTGTTCACGAAAAAAATTCCAACGTTTTCTAATAAAACTAATTTTTTCAGTATACAATTCGTTCATTAATTAATGTTTAAAATTTCATTTAAATCTGATAATTCCCTGATTTTTAGTAAATTTTTAAAAACTGTACTGCGTTTTGCTTTTATTTCGGGGGGAAAAAAAAACATGCATTTTCACTTCATTCTCATATTTTTTCTTTTCTTCTGAATGTTTTGCCTTTTGATTTTTATTTATTTATTTTATAGTTTTACTCTCTCCCTCATTGTAAATCTTTTTCATTTTTATTTTGTACAAAAGAAAATATTCTTTTTTTTTTTCTTCCATTTTTTGAAAAATCCGATTGCTAGTGAATTCGCAAATTTTGTCGTAAAGGTATTCAGAGTAGCCTCCCTTGACGCTTACTGCTTTGTGAAAAGAAACTATAGTTCTGTTGTGTTAAAATTTATACAAAATTACCAACATAGTTTAGATTAAAATAACTTTACAAATCTTTACTAATAATTAATCTCTTACATATTTTGTCAGATTTATTTTTAGCATAGAGAATCATTTAGTTGAAAGCTGTAGAATTAAATGCATTATTATTCTAAAATAATACAATTCAAATCTCCTACAAGATATACTATTAGGTTTTTGTTTCATATTAACATATTTAAGCTTAATGGCGTATGCAAAGAATGAATTTCGGTGTAAAAATTTTAAAACTGTTTTATTTCTTTAAAACATAAATCACTCTATTATAAAATGTCACTGGAAACCTACACAACATTTTCAGCTATAGGTTAAATAACAGTAGACTGGGCTCTTTAGCTGTGATTGGTAACCAGTTTAGAAGGAGGACAACTTTGAGTTCAGAGCCATATGTAGCCCTGGCAAAGCACATTCTATACAGCCATTGAAAAGATTATGGAATTCAATTAACTGTGGTGCAGGGTTATGGACTCTATTGATTGCAGTTGAATAAAAGAAAAATGGCAATCTTTCACCTTTCTTCCTGCAAAAGACGATGTGTCAAAAGGACAGTTTTTCCCTCGACACTGCTATTATTTTAACTACCTTCACTCTTTGACAAGGTTTATTGTTTTAAAAAGTGATGATTAGAATTTTAATAAAACCTAAACATGATGAAAATGAATTTATACATTTTTATTTTTGTTCAGAATTTACAACAGAAATATTAAACATTATTTATTTATTAGATTGTTTATTTACAAGATTAATTTTATATTTACAACATTCTTAAAACTAATTCAATACAATATTCATCATTTATCAATTTATAAAGAAATAAATGTGAAAACAGTTTTTTATTCATAAATTAATTAACTTTTAGTAAATTATAAAAATATATGAACTGAGTGAGGAAATCCTTAAATCGTTTTATTAAGTTCAAATCAATTGGCAATTAGCTGATGTTTTGCCAACCATCCCAATAAACTATTGTTTAAAACAATTTAATAAATAGTTTATTATTTTTGTTGCAAATTCTTAAGAACAAAGAAAATGTATAAATTCACTTTCATGTGTTTAGGGTTTATTAAAATTTTAATCATCACTTTTTAAAACAAACATTGCTTTAGGAATGAAAGTAGTTAATATAATAGCAGTGTCAAGGAAAAAAATGTCCTTTTGACACACCACAAAAGTTAAATATTGCTAAAAAAAATTATTATTCATAGACACTTGTTACAGTAAAGTTGGAAACTGATTCCATATTTTACATTAAATTATTTGAGAAATTTGAAAGATAACATTTGTTCTTGTCTCAATGCTAGGAAGAACATCTTGTTGTACTATTAAGATGCATGGTGGAGTAATGGATAGCAGTTTGGATTGGATTATATAGCCTTGGGTGGCAACCAGTCTAGGAGAAGGACAACTCTGAATTCAAAACCTGAGTGGTCTGTGACTGAACTGGTTTCTCCATGAGATCAGGGTTTGATGAGGAGGGTAAGTGGAACCTAACAAAAAAAAAAAAAAAAATGCTGTTAAAGGGTGGATGAACTCCTCGGAGTCGACTACCATCCACCCCCAAATATGGGTCAAATAGCCTCACCAACGTGCAATTGGCCAAGCATGATGAGTACATGGTCAATCAGAGAGGGTGGGGGTCCTCCAAAAGGAGGAGGGGAAAAGGCTCTAGATTTTGATTAAGATTCCACCATTAAGTTGGCTAATTCTTTAATTTCTTTTTTTCCTCCAATTTCTTTTTTATGTTAAAATTTGTTTTGCAACAAATTAAGAGGATTAATAATTATAAAAACAATTTAAACAATGAAAATATTAAGTAATATTGATAATCATGGACATAATTTCGCATATTTTCATGTTAATTTTATGTGGAAAAGAAGTTAGTTTTGAACTTGAATACAACCCATATAATAAAACATTGGTTAGATGAAATCACCATTCCCACTAAAGCTCTTAAAATTATGTGAGAGTTATTTCTGTTGTACCCTGTAGGTTTTGAGTATATAAAATACAAAGTAAGTCTTTTAAAGTGTGTTTTTTTTTTTTTAAGTTATCAAAGCTAACTAGTTATTGGTCTTAATCTATTCACACCCTTGCACAAATTTTGTCCTGTAAAAAAAAACACATCTTTAAAGTCATTATAAACTCAAAGATTAAAAAAAGCTGTTGTCACCAAATTTTATTGAACTCTGTTCAACTGTTGTTCTCTAAGTTATACCATATTTGTTTTGTAAAAACAAAGTGTATTTATTTTTATATACAATTTTTATATTTAATCATTTGTCAGTCACAAAATTTTGACAGCAAAAAGCTAAAGTTCAAAAGTCTGAACAATACTCAGAACGAAATTAGTATAATTTGCAGTTTTTCTTTTTGTTTAATCAGATTTACTTCAAGTAAGGCAGTAAAGCCACTAAGACACAAGGTGTTACTGGGTGTGAAAGAATTAGAAAGCAGGAACATTACTAAGGAGTGAGAGCAAATAGAAGAGTAATCAGGAAGACAATAGATAATGGCTGACATTGCATTTAAATTTTTGAAGATCAAAGTTAACTGGAAAGTATGGAACCATAAGAGTTCCACAAATGAGAAATGTGAGAAAAAAAACTGTTAATATAAAACTTATGGTTACATCTAGTCAATTTAACTCTAAATTGATGAAACCTAGCTGCCAATCTAGTACTGCACTTAAATTCATAAAGTTTAGGTATCATAATGAAGAGCTCATCCAAACAATTACCATGAAAATATTTAAAGTGTCACAGAGAAACAACTTTATGCTGGTGAGAAAGTGACTGAAGCCAAGATGCCATGTCAATACCAATAATATTACTGATTCTTCTTTGGATTTTATCAAGAATCTCTAAATATATAACAGGCACACTATACCATATGTAGCAGCAATATTCTAAACATGAACAAAAGGTAGACTCTATGGGTTCTTTAATGCCAAAATCTAAATATTTTGTATGTAATTTTATGCTTTCAGCTACAGGTATTTTGTGCATAATTCTATACTTTCAGGGTAAAGACTTTTTTTTTATTTTTATAGACTGTAGATCATAAACTGTGTTGTTGCTAATTTTACTACAAAAATGTATTTTTATATTTTTTTAGTGTTGCATTATCATTTTGCCATAAAAATCTAATGTTGCTCATTTTTATTATAAAAATGCATTGTTGAATTTTGGTTTGGGGGATTCATTATTTGCCTATAGTTGGGACTTGAACAGGTGCTACCACCCTGGTTCAGGGTGGACCTGGGAACAGCAATTAAGAGGTGGTTGCAGACTCCTTAAAGCCTCCAATCACCCAATCAGATACTTTGCTGCCAGATGTAGTTTATTGTCATACTTAGGATGATCTTTTGTTTGTTTTTTCATACTGATCATTATCATCTGATTTTGACGATGTTACCTTCTGATTTCTTCACTGTCAAAGCACATCGATAGAGAGAGTTTCTTAGGTTAATACTACAATCATTAATTATAGATTAGTTTGAATAGCATATAAGATATAGTTTTTTTTAAAGATAGCCTTCCAAATAGTACAACACAAGGATAGAATATTAAGAATTGTCTATTCTCACTTCAAAAAATGTTTGATAAAATTCTTTCATTCACATCTACATATCAGTATGTTTTTATCTTGAAAAATGATTATAGCTTATCAATAATGACAGGAGAACTATTGATTTTTTCCTCTTTCTCTTTTTATATATAATGTGGTGCCACATAACTAACTCTTACCCAATTGATAAGTGTGAGTCTTCACAATTTTGGTTTACTGTAAAGATGTTTTTCTTATGAGTAAATGTTAATCATAAAAACTTTGGTCAAATGATATTGCAAAATAATAAAGCAGAAACTGCTGTTAGCAATAGAATATTTCAACAATATACAGCTGGACATCCTTGTAATATATATATATATATATATATATATATATATATAACACATACTATATCTACTTGTGTAATGCACAATCTCTTGTATCGTGTGACCCTCAAATGTTCACTTATAAAAAATAATTTTATCTTGTGTATAATGTATATTTGAGAGACCAAATTACCATAGATTAATCTCTTTACCTCTATCTCTTTATCACCTCTTCTAGTTAAAGAAGTTAAAAAAGTAGCTTCTAGTTAAAGAAGTTAAAAAAGTAGGAGACTGATAAAGGTATCGTTAATAACGCTATACTCATTGTGTAAACGTGTACAGCCATAAACAACTGAATAAAAAACAGCTAAACATCTTATAAACATAAGCACTGGAAAAGTTGCATATTCACTATGTTTATATTTAATAACATGATACTAATATGTAAATATTACATGCATTATTATTCAATACAGTTAAGTTAAACATCAGTTTTATTAAAATCGTGTTTATTTTAAATACAGCTGTACTTTTTTACTATAGTAAATTGATATATAGTTTGGTCAACAGTATAGCCAGGGCCAGCAGTACATACACTAATTTTATATCTCATATATGATGTGACCCCCCCCCTAAAATTAGCTTCAAAAGTCGCATGATACGCAAGTATATACAGTATATAATGATTAATACATATAAAATTGTCACTCAGTTGCTTGATTGAATAAGTGCCTCAAGGCAACTGAAGCAACTAAAAGTGGGTGCTTATTTGGATCTGGGAGTTTAAAGAGAAGTTAATTTAATCAAAATAAGCTTTCTTTAATATATTTATAAATACAGTCATACATTACACACACACACACACACACACGCGCGCACATGATGTCATACATTATAAATCCACATATATACACAAGTAAGTCTCCTGTATCAACCTGCGCTAAAAAGTAGATATTTCAAATTATTAGTAATACTATGGTTTTTAATTTTATCTTATAAAAAAAATTAATAAAATTTTATCTTTTTAATTTGTTTTAAACTTGAGATTATTTTGTGATGATGAGTTCTTCCAGTAATTTTATAGTGAAAAATGATTAAAATTCTGAACCTCTGCCTCATTAAACCTACCAGGATATTCTTTCTTTATTTTGAGTGTTCCAACTTTTCCAAAAGCTGTAGATTTTGCAATCAAGAATGAAAGAATATTGTCGATATTGATTTATCAATTGTTCTTAGAAAATGAGATTTTAGTAATAAAAACAAAAAATATATATTTATAGTTTTAAGCAGGATTTTAATAATGACTGATATTTTTGCTTTGAGCACGTTTTTCACCATTGTTGTCTCTCTTCATTTTCCAGGCTCGGTTATGGATTCAAATCATGAAACAGTTGCGGCATGGTGTGAAGCTGAAAAAAGTGGAACACTGTGCCCACTCCTTGCAAGGGGAGTATGAATTGACACCTTATGAAATGCTCATGAAGGACATTGTCTTCAAAAGATACACCCTTAACAAAATCATGGTAGGTGCTGCTTGGCTTCTTTTCATGTGTTTTGCTGCATTTGTTGGCTTTTTTTTTTTAACTCTTGGTCCTGCTTCTGATATCAATTGCTTGAGGCCTTATCAAGCCAAGATATTACTTATTATTGACACACCTCTCTTGTATAGTTAACATTAAAATGACAAACTTGGAATTACAAACAAAAATAATAGGCAATGCTAATTAAAGAAATTAGAAAGAGATTTCTCAATTTTTAGACTAATGTTTTTATCTTTATTCTTGATATCCAAACATTGGCTCTTGTTCTCTCTGAACTTTCTCAGGTTTCTGTTGATCTGAAAAGCCTTTAAGGAATTTTGAACTTTATTCAATCTTCAAAACACTGCTGAAACTTTGAAATTTTATTTACTATTTATTTATTCACTTTCCTCTTTAGGAGTAGATTCTTTCACCTATCATCTGGTTAAAACTCCTCCCTGGTCTGAGCAGGAGTAGAGATTTATCCCTTGTTTGCTGATTTGGTTTCTGATTCCTTCTAAAGCCTTTTCCTTCTTTTTCTCTTCCAATAGCTTAGTGGCCTTATTATCTTGGGATGAATTCAGGAAAAAAACAAGGGTAGATTGTTCTCATTACATTGTCCATGTTAAAGGATATCTTGGCTCTCCCCACTCCAATCCCAAACAACTTGACTATTGTTCCTGAACAGTAACCTAGTATTGGTTTGTAAATTCAATTCCTGAGTTGGGCAATACAGACTCAGACTTGGTGGAAATAAAGAAATCAATAACTGATCTGTACTTAAAAGAAAATAAGAAGATATCCCTCAACATGGATAAGGGAAACAAGAACAATTACTGCAAAGGGATCATTTCAAAATTACTTCAAGTTTATCTGGGTCAGTAGGCAACTGAAGATGAGGACATTAGTCCAAATGCAAATAATGTTAATTTCAACCCCTTTTCAAGATTCAACTGATCTTTTTGTCACAATTAAATAGAAATTATATTCAGCTTTGTATTTGTTTTGTTTAATGTAGAATCTTGACTCAGTGATTCTAAGTTCCAGGTCATGCTCCTTTGCTTTGTGGTCTCTAGCTTCCTTCAATTCATCCCCAATTCTGATTTATGAATAAAATTCTTTTTTTCACTGAGCCAAGTACCTCCTATTTTTAATCTCAATTTTAAGTGCTATGTTATAACATCTGATAAGAGTGTGAGATTAAATTTTTCATGCATAAAATAATTCTTTTATCACTATGAAAGGGTATGTGGTTTTTAGGACTTTCTTTGAAGGTTTGATCTTCTTGTGAAGATGTGAGAGATTGTTTTCTGCCTAGAACACTGTTTCTCAAACTTTTTAAGCAACAACACACCTAGGAGCAAATAAAAATATCACAACACCTGTAGAAAATTTTTAAAATAAAACCATAGATTTAAAAAATACACACACAAATATGAGCTTACTCTATTTCAATATTTCTATTCGTCTATTTGTGCAGCTTATTTAGTGTGAAACCTGTGTCTTGCGTTTTTTTGTGATTTCAATGTTTGGTCGAATGTGTGATAAGTAGACCCTCATTTTTTCTTCAGTTGAGCGTATTCTTTCTCGTTTCTTATTTTTTTATGTTGTTTAGGGTTGAGAAGTCTAATTCACATAAATGAGAAGTAGAAAATTGCAATGAAACTGATAAAGCCTTTTTAGCTAATGTGGGATAAAAAATTTAATACTTATTCATTTATACAAATACTAACACTGTACCATTACTACTACTACCCCCCCACATGTATGCCATGACAATATTTCACACTATGGCAGTTGGGAATCACTAGCCTAGGGTGTTTATAACTTCCTGCCACCTAGTTGTGTTGTGTGTATATATACCCTAAGTTCAGCTGGGTACACTTCCTATATATGTTGGTATACCTATCGATATCCTTTGAGGCTGGATTTTGCACTTAGTGGTTAATCTTTTAGGTTAACTCTCTGAGACACTTAATTCCTTTGACATTCTTAGGTAACACCAAATATAAAGCTTACTTTATCATATCTAAAGGTGAGCCTAGTTTATATTAGGATCACCACAGATCAACTCTTCTTAGAAGAAAGGTTCCCAATTGATACTAAATTTGATTCAGACTTGTGTTAATTCTCAGCACAAATCATATACTACACAGAGCTTAAAATATTCCTGGGGAAAATAAACCTCTTCAGATAAAATGCACACATGAAACTACAAATAAAATAAGTTTTGAGTTTTCTTAAATTACAGATACATACAAGTATTATTTCAGTATGACATTCATTGCTGACTAAATCTGAATTAGTAGACTGGCTTTTCTGCATATAAATTTCAAATATCTATCATTAATTTAGAGATGATTTATTTAATAGTATATGGATTATATATGCTTGACACACATTTCATTGGTTAGCATTTCAAATCTGGAAAAGTTTGTTATGGTGATAAAATTTTCTAGTAAATGTACTTATTTCTCAGAAATTGGCATAACATTTTTTTTTAAATATTCACTGAATACAAGGCCTAAGAGCCACTGATGGTAGAGGATTACTGCATGAAGTTATATTAGAATAGGAAAGGACAAGCATTAGGAGTATAGAGCTGAAGTAGACTTTAGAAGGAACTGGAAAACCAATCCTAAACAGGAAACAAGAGATAACCTACTCCTATTTAAAAGACTGGGGAGGAGAGTGAATCGGATGATAAGCGAACTTGATTTAAAAAAATGATTTTGTGCCAGTCTTTGAATAAGATACCTGCTTTTTTCTTTGATATTTTCCACACTTTTCATATTTTCTTAATAGCATCCTGCATTGCTTAGGTTCCAGTTTTTTGTTCTGCTTATAATTGTTGCTCCTTTATAAAAGGATTACATAGGTTCTTTGAAAAGTCATATTTTCAAGATGAAAACGGTTGCAAATATGATGAAATTTTATTTCTTGGTCATGTCATTGCTATCATGAGTAATTACAATAATCGTATATAAAGGCAATTTTTCTATTCTCTACTAATAAACATTGGGAAATTTTCTTTTATTATGAAAAGAAATCTGAGTGATCTGAATTAATAAGCCTTCCTTATTTCTGAATATCTGGCACTAGGAAAATGTTTTAGCAATCAAAACAAATAATTTGTAGATGATAGATCTGGTGAGTATGGAGGCAGATGAAGTAAGACTTCAGAACCTAATGATTCTCTCAGGTTTGTTTTACTGAGTCAGGCTTAATGTTAAAAGATGACGCCTATTCTGTTTACCAAAGTCATACATTTCTATTCTAATGCACCATTGATTCTTTAACTTGTTTATATTCTAGAGTCCCTATTTTTTCCTTTTCCCTATTGATACTCATTAAAGTCTTTGTCTCCAGGAGGATTAAACATTACATGCACGCAGTATAAAAGAATAGATGTTAAACTAAATCTAGGTTTTATTGTTTACTTGTGACACGAGTTCTGGCTTAGAACACCCACATAGTCAAGTGGATTGTAAATGATTTTATCTAGGCCTGAAGCATTGTTGCTTTATAACAACGAACAGTAAAGTCTAGCTGTGAGGCCTTGAAAGTAACCACCCACTGTCCACAACAACAAATAAATAAAAACTTTGGGATCAAGTACCACTCAGCTGGAAGGTAGGGCATTCTGGTTGTGGGCCTATATAGTCATGTCACATTCTTGCATGGACCAATTACAAGCTTTCATAATGTAGAGATGCAGTCAAAGTTCTCACTGACCAAAGGGAAGATCTGATCTATTAGTCTATTGTGAGAACGAAGATGCCCCAAGAGTCATTTACCTGATTCCCAGACCATATCCAAGTGAATCCATAAATAAAGAATCAGTATATTGAAAACAGATTTATATTGTATTTTTTGGCTATGGCAAGATTTCACCTGTTTCTTGCTTGAACTTAAACTGAGTCTTTCCCAGTTTTTATTCACACTGGCAATCAAATTTTTTTTTAATTTGTTAATTTAGGTACCTGGTCTTATTTAAAGGGAATTTAATATAGAATTTTCTTTTGTTCTTAGATTATTTTATTTTGATTTTTTTACAATGATGTTCACACTGTACAAGGCCCAAGAGCCATCCAAGGTAGAGGATTATGGAGTAAGAGGCACAGTTTATGGGAATATGTTCATTAACTCTAGATTTGAACAGGTTAAGATTGTAGTGATCGAGGAAAGCATCCTCATGGGAGTTGTTTCCATAAAGTTGAAGCTCGAGTGGAGATTACATTTTACCAAAGGAATACAAAGAGAATGAAGGTTGTTTGCTACAATGTGCATGGTATGGCCAGTTTTAGCCATGAAGGTAGAAATCAGGTATGTAGTTCATCTGAACACTTCCTATAGAAATAGTGATAGAGTAGTGACAGGCTCGCAGCATTTCATCTGTGGAAAACAGATTGTAGGATGGAAAATAATTCATCACTCACAAGGCAGCAAATACACTTTTGGACTCTATCAAGATTGTGAAAACTGGACAGCTCCTGCTCATATATGGTAGCAGTACCCCATTTTCAGCTTGAGTTGGACCTTGTAAAGGTAGAGGATAGCAGGAGGAGCCAGGAACTTACTGGGACAGTACAGATCATATATATGAATTCCACTTGAAGTCTGAGTTTAGGTTGTTCCAATAGGTGCTCAAGGAAGAGGACCTCTCATAAAGAACACCTCTTCATCATAGTAGGCAAAAATTTAGTCTACTCAGAGATTGAACATTACTAGTTCAGTTTTCAAGGCATTGAATGTTACCAGCCAGATTTTCCCCTCACTCAGCTGCCAGGCTCTGATCATCTAAAGTTTTGGAGGTTCCCCCATAGGCTGTTGTATCATCAGTATGGATATTCACGAAAGATCTGAGTATACTCCTAGGTAGATCATTTATGTAATGTAGAAAGAGGGTTGGACCGAGTAGCAAGCCTTGGGAGTGGAGACGTTAGCATTGATCACTTTGGCATAAGAAGACTGGCTATAAACAACTACCATCAGGAATCTATATGTTAGGAAGGACTTGATAATTGAAAAGACTCTTCCACCAGGTGAAGTTGCCTGGTTGGTAAGAAACTGTCTGCTTGTAGGTTTATGTACGATTTAAATTGTATAATTTTTTTTATTAACCTGAAGTAAAAAGAAAAAAAAAAAAAGAGAGAAACACAGTTGCTCATCTCAATTTCTTGCTCACCCTGGCTGTCCTTAGAAACACCATTAAGAATGCATTTCTCCCCACTTCCTGGTGTCAATCTCATTCTTTTATTCTCTCACAAAGTACTGTTTGGGTGATTGGATTAGATTTGCATATGCAAATCGCATCAGGCTCCCAACATCCTGGCTTGTCTATTGTACATTCATTCTACTCAGATAAATCAACATCAGGCTCAAGTTCAAATTGCACTGAAATCAATTTGGCTTATGGCTACAAACAATGCATGTTACCATGCAAAGTTTTTCATGGCGGGCAAACAATGTCTTCTCTTGACATTTTGTATTCCAGTATGGTACTAGAAATGAAGATTCTCCACAAATTCTCCATTATAATTATAGCCAATTGTCTCTACCTATCCTAATGATGACTTAAGAAAGTTAAAAAGTTGGATCATACTTCTTGTACTTTTCTTCGGAAATTAATTTTGGACAATTTCTGACAGAATTTCTTTCTTGGTTGAGAAGGATTATTCATAAGTGTTATATACCATACCTATGAACACTAATGAGTATGTTCCAATCTGCATAAATACATTGGACACTATAGTAAGTTTAGGTAATATGCTGTCTAAGAAGTCCACCACTAGCAGTGGTTTACCTACTTCACGCTGTTGGCGAGTATTGTATTTTGTTGATGTTATAAAGATTACTATTTCATTTCCAACCTCAGTTTTGGTTATTCCTTATTCAGTAACTCTTTCTAGGTTACAACAGTAAGTCAATTTTATATATATATATATATATATATATATATATATATATATATATATATTATATACAATATGTATCAATTTTATATATATATATATATATATATATATATATATAATAACAAAAATTCTAAGCCCTTTCTTTGAAACAATCAGTTCATCTTATATAAGGAACTCAGCCAGCCTAGTTGAAAAACTAAGGGAAATGATCATGAATGACGAATGTATACCTAGTCAAGATGTGTTATCCCATTAAACAGCGTTTCAGTTGAAAAAAATGCCAAAATCTGCTAAAAAAAGCAGATAACACAATAAAAGATAAGTCTCTCTCTACCAACAGCTAAAATAATAAAAATCTGCCATCTCATCACCAATCAATGTCATTTCATTAATTTGGTTTATCACTCTCAGTGGAATGATGGCGTGTATCTGATTTTTTCCAATAATATATATATACATATAAATAAAATCAGAACTATTTTAGGTAGTTGAATGAAATGACAGTTGAAAAATTCTGTGCAACATGCTTCATTCACTAAAAGGACTTAATTGACTAAAGTAATGTTCTTATTGATGAAATTTTGTGTAGGTGAGATATAAATATAAACATTGGTTATCATTATGCACTGAGGGGAAGTGCTAAAGATGTGGGAAATGCTAAATTTAAAATTTTTAGCATCAGACGTGTCTAGAAGCACAGAGTAACCACCCTTCATTTCCCCAATGCTTTCATTTTTATCCCTATTAACCACTGATTATGTTGCTGCCCCACTACATAATTCCATCAGTAAGAGCATTACTTTATTCTGATAAGTCCTTTTAAAAGACCAAAACCCATTACACAGAATGTTTACAATGTCATTAAATTGTCTTTATATATATATATATATATATATATATATATATATATATATATATATATATATATAATATGTGTGTGTGCTGTTTTCATAGTTTTGAACTGATATTACTTCAACAGAGTAAACAGCTATCACTATTGCTGTCTATTAGTTAAGGGGATAGTAAACAACATTTCTCTTAACGGTCACTTTAGTTATTTATCAAGTTGTTCTCCTCCAACTGTTTATTGTCACAAAGTTGTCCTTCCACTAACCATTTATTCCCAACTTACAAGCAATCTCTTTTCTTAATTATTTTGCCAAGGTGCTCATTCAGCGAAAACAGTGTCAAGTTCAGCAAATCTCAAAATTAAATTTTATTTATTTTTACACTTCAATTTTCCTGGAGAAAAATACTTTCTTCATCATTACTGTCCTATTATCCTGACCTACTCATCATTGTTCACGTGTGTGTGTGTGTGTGTGTGTGTGTATATATATATATATATATATATATATATATATATATATATATATATATATATATATATAATAAAAAACTGCTATTGCTTTTTGTATTAATTAGGAGTTATTGCTTATTAAAAACCCAAAACAACTTTTGTTTTGTCTTTTTTTTTTCCTTCAAATAAATTACCTTTGCACACTTTCAAATCTGTTCTGAGCAGGCCAACAACATTTACAAATATTAACATTTGCTGTGCTATTTAAGAGCAAGTAAAAAAATTATATTCATTTCTTCTCATCTCTTTAGATTTCTTATTGAATTATATGTATACTAGTATATTACCCATCAAAAACTGGATTGGCATTTCTATGAGAGTATCTGTATGTTCTGCCTATGAACAGTGTAGTTTCAGTGTGTTTTACCATGCTGTTCAACTGTTATTATCAACACCTTTGTAAACAAGAAAATAGTTATTTTAGGCTGCAGTTCTTTCATGTCTCCATCCTATTTCTAAAGAAAAATTCAAGAGTTGGTTGCTTATGGATTTATTTTAATGTATTGCATCATAGGCTGTTTCAGTCGCACATATAAAAGGAGATACAAGGCAACTTATTCTATTTGTTTTCAAGTGGGGTGAAGGCTTGTGCAGATCCATCCACACTTTTCACAAGAATTAAATACAAAGGACTGATGCTTATAGTGTGCTATGTGTTCCCAAAACAGCTCTTTTCTGGTTTTGAATTCATTTGTTTTTTGTCTTAGACTGGCTGTCAACCAAAGCCCAGTTTACACCTATTATTTAACCCATAGCTGAGAATATTTGCACATACATGAATATAACAAACCCAACTGGAATTTGAACTCTGCTTTCTAATTTCTTATTCTAAGCTACTATCTATTACTCCACCTCTACATCCTATTTTAATGTAATTCTCTCATTAAATCAATCTAATTATTGTTGTCTGGTTTGATTTTCTTTCTGCTTAATGACCCTTCAACCACTAAAGCCAGATAAGTTTTGAATTGTGGTTGTTTTGGGAATAGCTTGATGTTATATGTTGATCAGTGATAGTTATTTTGCATTCAGTTTCTGATACAAGTCAGTAGATTTTGCATCGTTTCTTTTAGTCAGGATATTTATGAAGTCTGTAGGTTGTTTTTTTTTTTTTTAGTTTTCAAAATATATTAAAGGTTTTATGTAGTTTTATTGGTAATTTTTATAGGTTTATAATTTGTTATAAAGTTTGATTTCCTTTTAAAAAGTTCAGGGTATTTAGTGTCTTGAAAGAATTTGTATTGTTTGCTTGATGATATTTTGTTTGGGTTTGTCTGAGCAGATCACAACTTAGTATATGTTTGACTGTGAGAAATAATTGACGTCTTCTGCATGATGGAGTTTCATTTTTTAGATGTAAATGTAAGATTCATAATCTGGATAAAACTATTTCCTCCCATCTTATTTTACTGAAACCTGAGAACTATTCTCCTATAGTTGGTTGAATATTGTATAGTTAGGTTTTTGAGTTTCCTATTGCTTATTTTTTTTTTTTATGTTTTGTTTCTGAAGTCTGTATGAGAGTATCTTTATATTGGTTGTTGTCATGTTGAGGGCATCTTTACTTAATTTGCTATTTCACTGCCTGGCATATCAACATGACTTGGAATTCATGCTGACTGATTTTCATGATTTAACTATATCAGTATAGGTTTCTTGAATGTCTAAGATGTATGGATGTTTGGACCTTCCCTCTTTGAGTTACAAGACTTGACAGAGTCTATGAATCTGATGAATTTGTTTGTTTTTAATGAGTTCAAGTGCCATCTTAATGGCCTGGAGCTCCGTTGTGAATATGGACACTTGATCTGGTCATCTAATATATTTGTGAGACTCTCCGTCTGTGGCTTCTGCTCCAGTTTTACTTGAAATTTTAGAGCCATCAGTATATATGGCTCAATATTTGTGTTTTAGTTCAGCAAACTTGCTTCTTATGTTATTTTTGGTGTTTTTTGTTGTGTTGACCTTTGATAAGAGAAAACATGTTTATTTGAAATGGTGATAGCAAAGACTGGTCTAAATGAGTTTTCAGATTCATTGATAATTAATATCTTGACTTGATAAAATGAATTTCCTGTTGTCTAAATGTGCCTCAGTATACCTCTCCCTATTGTCTATAAACAGTAAAATAAACAGTAAAAGCTATGTCATCCAATTTTGTAGAACTTCCATTTGCATTTTTATCTCGGAAAGAAAATTAATAATCTCTTCCTTGCACTTTTAATTTATATCCATTTAAATTTAAAAATAAAAAAGGATTTTTATTCCAATAGTATTATATATGACATTGCATTTGACATTTAAGTGGCAATATTTTGTCATGTTTATTGCAAATGAAATAGAACTTGAAAGAAAGGCAAATTGAAGTGCAGTAAAACCGTTATATATTTGGTTTTCATAATTTTATTTAATTTATTAAGTTTTCACATGGCTTCAAAACATGTAATTTTGAAACTCATTTGTATCAAATATAGGAAGAGCATAAAAAATGTAATGAACAGGTAGTGAATTAAACCTTATTTATAGAATTTACAACAACAATGTAATATGCATTTTCAACTCATTATTTCCTAAAGAAATTTCTCTTTCTCTCTCTCTCTCTCTCACACACGTTTGAAAAACTGGAATCCAAATGACAACAATTGAAAGAAAAGAGGAAATAGACAAAAAAAAAAAAGTTAAGGAGTGAGTGTAAAGTGACCCTCCCCCCCAAAAAAAACCATAAAGGACAAATAGTCATGACAATCTACATGTATATGCAGATGTGGGACATGGGCACATACATGCACACTATGAAAAAAAAAAACTTGCACTAATAAAAAGTGCATATAAAAAAGAAAAATCAAGAAGTATAAGCAGTCAATTACTGATACCTCTTGACAAGTGGACAGAGTAATTCCTGGAGGGTCCATGTACAAAACTCTGGAGTCGGATGCTGAAGGTAACATCAATCAGCTAATTGCAAAACTTGTATTAATTATACATACTATTAAAGAAAAACCAAAAAATCATTGGTGGAAGCAACCTCTACTCAAAAGAAAATCTCAAAAAAAAAAAAACCAGGCCTAAAGGCAAACCTCTACTTAATAAAGTGCTAAATACCTAGATTACTTAAACAGAGCAATAAAACACTTTACAACGTTAATTCCTATCAAGAGACAGCCTGAGTCATTACCTGACTTTCACACTCATGTGATTTTCAGATGACTTGAAAATATATATATATATATATATAAAATTAATACATAAAATTAATACAAGTAAATTTTGTTACTTCACTGATAAATGTTTATATTCAGTACCTCAACTCCAGAGTTTTGTAAATTAACATTTTTGTAATTGTTTGGTCCACTCATCAGAAGGTTTAAACAATTGATTGCATACTTTTCATTATTTTTATGCTAAATTAGACATAATTAATTTGTGCTAATTTTAATTTAATGTGATTTTAATTTAGAGAAAGTAATTTATTAATATGCAAATACATTGAAAGTGCACTGATTTCAGAATCCTCTACAATAAATTTGCATTTGAGACCATACAGCATACCTCTTTTCCTCACAAAAGTACTGCTAATACAATGTGGCATTATCAAAAACGATAGTGATACTAAGGAATAAAAAGTGGAATAGAACATCAAAATTCAAAGCTGAGTCTCTGTATCTTTAATGTTTTCAACGTAGACTCTGACATTTATTGCATTCATCTATCCACAATATATATATATATATATATATATATATAAAAAGATAAAGAACAAATAGGTGACGTTTATCAATCTAACCTGTTTCACTTTTATTAAAGCTTCATCAGAGAATGATATATGGAGAAAAAGAAAGAAAGAAATTCTGGTATTTTTACTTTTGTGTTTGATTTTCATTGGTTAATCATATTTCACATGCATTCACCTCTCTCTTGAAACCAATGTTTGTGGCATTCCAAATTCAAGAAGAGATGATTCTTTCACCTGAAGTTTCAAGAAATTAAGATTACAAGCCTATTTCAACATGTGAAAAACCAACACATGATGTATAGTAGACATACATACACTTATGAATATACATTATCATCTGATTCCCATATAGACAAACTAGAATTTTTATACACTTACATACATATAGCAATATTTATGGTTTTTCAGGTAGACTTGGAATCCATGAATTTCTTGAAACTTCAAGTGTTTTCCTGAATTTGGAATGCCACAAATTATGCTAACATTGGTTTAAAGAGTCAAATGGACATTAAACATAATTCACCAATGAAAATCCAACGTAAAAGTAAAAATACCAGAATTTCTTTCTTTTTTTCTCTCCTTATCTCATTCCCTGATGAAGTTTCAATAACATTGAAATATGTTAGATAAACGTTTCCTATTTGCTCTTTATCTTGTCATTCTGTTGGATTCTGATCCATATTTGATCCCACCTTATATATATATATATATATATATATATATATATATATAAGAGAGACTGAGTCCTTAATAAAACCATTAGTAGTCTGAAGAAGTTCCTTCTTGAAAAAAAAAATGTCACTAATTTTTTCCGTTTCGTCATTTACTTACACACACACACACACACACACACACACACACACTGTAATTTTTAATAAGTAAAATAAGTTAATTGTTTAAGATTTTCAATTTTTTTTCAAGGAATTTTACCAGTTGGCAATGAGATGCCTTGTTCATATTTATAAATAAAAATGTATATGTTTATTTTTAATGTTCATAAGTTTATAGTAAAAAAAAAATTTATTTTCCACAAAAAATATTTTTTCAATATAATTTCTTTTTTTTCTTTTTTTGTCAATGCACATAATTCACTAGTGAATATTAATCATCAGTATCTGACATTGAGAGAAAATTTCAGATTCAAATTCAGTTAACTCCGTGTTACAGATTTATTGATTAAGATCATTTTTTTTTCTGTCTGTAACAAAAACGGCTATAAAGCTGCTTTTATTCTTAAATAGTTAAGGATTAAATTTATCAAATATAATCTAAGGACAAAACAGAATAATTGCATGTTAAATTTCCTTAAATAAGATCCAAGTGTCTAAATTAATACTTCAATTTCTTAGCTAAAGAATCGTTTGGGACATATTTAGTAAATTCTCCTCTTGTAACTAAATTTTTAATGTTTATTGCTAATTAAGTGCTTAAAAACCTTAATGACTTCTTTAGAAATTGAATAGCTAAGTAATTGGCTGTGGAATGTTCTGATAATATTATTTTTTGAATTGGTGATAAGAGAGAATGAACAGATTTTCTTTAAAGAAAACTGACCAGCAATAATTCATTAAGATGAAAAAAAAATTTTTTTTTCTAAATGCCTTGAAAGAAAGAATTACTGCAAACATATTTTGAACTGCTGCCCTCAAAGCCTACTATAGGGCTAACTCATAATTAGACATTTTATTTACTTGGCTATAATGTTTAACAATCTATTATTTATGTAGATTTCACAGTTGCCCATTTTACTTTAACCTATAATCAAAAGATCTACATTTGTATGATAAATATTTAGGACCAGAACTTACAAAATTACTATCTATCCCTTCAACCTGTAAGGTCAATATTAAATATTGACTATAGTCCAATATTAATTACAGTCAGTATTTTTTTTTTTTTTTTTTGGTAAATCTCCAACCATTATCATGGACTACAGAAATCAGGGTTTGATTTCAAGTCTTCTTTGCATTTATGGCTTTGCCTCTTTTTGTCTGTACTCTGATAATAAACTTATCTCTGAACAAGGATCCTCCACTTATAGACACATAACCATAATTTTCTTTCCTCTCTATTTTATGATTTAATTAAAAAAAGATAGAAAGTATTTTGATTTACACTTTAAGAATGTTTTGGAAAAATGTTAGCCATTTGAATATAATGAAACTTGTATGACATAGTTTTTACTGTTGATATCTTTCCTTATTTTTTTCATTCAAAGAATTTTTTTTAACCCCTTTTCATTTGGAAAAGGATCTTTATTTGTAATATTATACCTGCAAGTTTTTCCTATTTCTGCTTACAATGTATCACTCGTAAATAAGAATATCAAAATTTTAAGAACTTGATATGAAGAAAGGACGAAGCGAGAAGCAATAGGTCTTGGAGAAAATGTTTTAAGATGGTTAATTAATTTGGCATTAAGTAAACATTTTTACCCTAATAATCTCTTCTGATTAATGTATTCTTGCATGTGCTTCTCTTTCTCCCCTTGCTTACATTTTTATTGAATGGATTTTGAAAAACTTGCAAAATTCCAAATTTCTGCTCCTACAATATGTATATTTTTTGTTTTCCATTTTGCTTTTACAGCAAAATAAATTAAGTTCTATAGAAATTTTCTGCTATTTTCATATTTAGATATTTTTTTGAAGTTTTATTTAAAGAAAATACTTTTGTGGAATTAGTTATGATAATCTATAATTATGAGTGAAATATTTAGATTTTTTTTTTTTTTTTTTTCTAAATCTTTTTATACTTGAGGATTAAAATTTTCAGATTTTTTTTAGCTTTTAAATCATTGTCCTCAATTTCTCATTGCACTCAACCTTTTCCATCTTTATATGTCAACTGGAATATTTTCATCATACCTGGATGATATGCTTTTGGTCTTGTTGAAGCATTCATATTATCAATGAAAATGATTGAAGAATAAACCAGGCTAAAAATATAAGTTTGTTACTTTGGTTGCAGGCTTGGTATACAATTGAACACTATCACATTTACTGTGATCTGATACTGAACAACCAAAATATATAACAGTTGAATCAGATTGTATGAAAGAAGGAAAAAACTACTTAGTTTAAAACTTCTTTATCTTTCTGTAAATCCTTCACCTGAAATATTAAAGACAGAGTGTAATATACCCTAAAAATAAATTCCTAACACAGATGGACTAGAAGATAAGTTTAAGAAATGGTATAATCTTTAAATGACGCACTCTTATGCTATTTTGTGTGCATTAATTAAACATTGTTTGTAATCACTTGTGGTTAGGCTTGAAGCATTTTAGTTGCATGGCCAGTGATAATTATAATAATAGAGGATTTGTTGAAATCACTTGTTTACTGTTTGTTTGCATGCTTTCTTTGTTCCCCTCCAGTGTTTTGCTAGAAAAGTTTCTTTTTACAAAATACACATTGCCACAAAAATGTTAAGCACACAATCTTTTTCAAAATTAAGAATTCTTATTGTTCTTGTTAGATCAACTATTTTGCTTTACAAGGGTGCTTTTTTTTCTTTTTTCTTTTTTTTTAAGAGTTTTGGTTGATCCTTGTTGTACAGTTACCTTAGTGAGGAGAAAGGACAATAAAAAAGAAAAAAAAACAAACAGGATTCAGGAAGATGGTGATTGATGATGCATTTAAATTTTTGAAGATTGTAGATGGCAGGGAAGTAAGAAACTGGAAGTGAGTTCCACAGTACAAGAAAAGCTATTAGAATAGAACTTAGTTATATTTAGCTATTTCAGCAGTAAAACCATAAGACATAGTACTGTGCTTAAATTCATGTGTTCAAGATACAACAATTGCCATGAGAATATTACTCAAAATGACAGAGCAAAGAATGTCACGATGATGGGAAGGTGACTGAAGTTAAGATGCCAGGTTAAAACTGATAACATGAGACCCTTCTTTGGATTTTCTCAAGAATCTTAAGATATATAGCAGGAGCACCATATGGCAGTAATATTCAATGCACAGATGAATGGTAGATTTATAAATGTGCAAAATTAATTCTGGCCAGTAATTAAGATAATCAGATTACCAAAAATAGTTCAGCTTATAAATTAGTGTCCAAAATCTTGTTTTCTACTGTCTCCCATTTCTATGTTTTTCTTTCTCCCTCCCTTTCTTTATTTTTTTAGTCTATCTCTATCTCACCAAACTTGTATCAAGCTCTCCTTCCTTACTCCAAACCAATGTTGTTTTTTTTTATTAAACTGTTTCCCTTCACTTGGCTGGCTCAGTTTTATCAACTGTCCTTTCTACTTCATCTGATCGGTTTTCTATCAAACTACATATCTCTGATATTTATTACAGTAAAACCATGATTTTATTTTATTTTTTTTAATACAAATATTGGTTTTAAGGAACAATTCATGGATCACATGGGCCATAATGAACTGACTTTTTATTTTTACTGAACAAAGAAATGCAAGAACAAATCATTCATTAAGTTTGTGTTACTATGTAAATTTATACAGTTTTACGTAACCATTGGTCATTTGTGTGCTGACTGACTTGGATAAAATAATGTTCATTAAATGCCGTGATCTGCAGAATTTGCTTCTTTATGAGATATGCAACAATTAGATCTTTAAATTGAGGTTTTACTGTATTGTCTCTACTTATCTATATATGTCTCTGTGACCTTTTTTGTTACTTGTTGATTTACATTTGTTTGTCTTTTTCTGTTTTTATTTTGATTTCCTGACATTTCTTTTTCCTTTCCCCCTGACATTTCTTTTTCCTTTCCCCCTGACATTTCTTTTTCCTTTCCCCCCTGACATTTCTTTTTTTTTTCCTTTCCCCCTGACATTTCTTTTTTTCCTTTCCCCCTGACATTTCTTTTTCCTTTCCCCCCTGACATTTCTTTTTTCCTTTCCCCCCTGACATTTCTTTTTTCCTCCCCCTGACATTTCTTCCCCCCATGACATTCCCCCCTGACATCCCCCCCGACATTTCTTCTTCACCCCACAGACATCCCCCCGACATCCCCTTTCTCCCTCCCCTCCCGACATTTCTTTTTTTTCTTTCCCCCCTGACATTTCAGTTTTATCATTAATCACTGTCTGTCTCTCTCCCTCTGTAAATCCATTAATATTTATATCTCTTAGTCATTTCCTGTTTATTTATCATATCTTTATTTGTGAATAACTTATAAGAAGTTCAAGTAAATATAGATCCTCACAAGAACAATAACCACTGACAAATTCTTTTGTGTCCCAAGATAGTTGTCTCCCAAAGTAATATCATTGAAAAATTAAGAGCTTATATTAATTCTTTTTAGAATTTTAAAAATAATTTTCCATATTAATAAATTTTAACTATTAATAATTAAAACATTTTTTGGTTTATTTTAATAGAAAACTTAATTCTGATTACAAGTTCTAAGAACTGAAAAAATTACATTTGTGGTTTTTGCTTAGCAATCCAATGATTAGATGTACAAGAACTAATTGACTTGGATTGATTCTTTTAACCTTTTTCCAAATTCAATCTAAACAGTCTAAGCACAGTGATTTTATTCTTTACATTTGGAAAATATGTATGTACCCTGTTGGGAAAATACTGAACTAAAAAAAAAAAATAGTGACATTACTGTCTCTCTTAAAATCCACAATAAAATATTTTTAGTAGCTTTGATACAAAAAACTTCATTAAAAAAAATGTTATGAATTTTATTTATAAAGTTTAATGGAACAAATATCTATAATTTTAAGTAATTTATTTATAAGTAAAACATTATGCAGAATGATTTATTTTTTTAATATAAAACTTAATGATTTATTTTTATCAGAAATTTTTCAAAAACAGAAATTGTTTTTAGCATTTCAGTATTGATCATTTTTGTGTCTGGAAAACTCTTGAAATGATTGATTAAATATCAAGCAAGAACTTAAACATATTAACCCCAAGCTCTGTCAGTTCTGAGAAATGAAGTGGCTATTTTTGTGTTGCAATGTGTATTATTGTAAGATGTTTCTTTTCTTGAGGCTTTGTGTTGAAAACATTGTCACTTGTCCTTTTGCATTGACAAGATTTCAATGCCAACCAATATTTAGCCAGGTGAGTGGAAAGCATCTTTCTTACAAATCTACTAACAATCTCTTTTTTATAGTTTCAGCTCAGTATAATTGCCAAATAATCAATTATCTTTTCTTTTTTTAAGGACACATTTTAAAGTTTTTTTTCTATTCCAGAAGAAAACTTATGACAATGCATCTTTACAGAAATATATGGAGTTTATGAAAGAAACTATGAAATTTTAATTATTTATTGGTCATTGATCATCTCTAAAAAAAAACTTTTGAATGGTTCTGCTTCATCATGTTCTTGTCTGTCCTCACCATGGATGGTTCAAATAGTCAGAACACTGGTTCTTCAGTTCTGCCTTCTTGAAAACTATTCTTGAAACCATCCAATGATTATGATTGATCGTTTTATTCCCAGGTCAACGGAGACATCCCACCCAAAGTCAAGCATGATGCCCATGCCATGATACTGGACTTTATCAGATCAAGACCCCCTCTTCATCCTGTAAGTGATCCTCTTTGTCTAACCCACATTTCTTCTAATCCATTTAATTCCTGGATACAGACCCCAAATTTTAAGCACTGCCAGGAATCCTGTGCTTTCAACAATCAACATCAGCTCACACTGGTATTTCTTGGTCTCCCTCCCTTTTCTTCTAGTTGACCCTGGTTGCACTGGTCAGGTAAACACAAATATCCATGTAATGACACTCTTCTTTTTTAGCAACTGAAGAGCTATTGAGTGCACTCCTTGACTCCTATAATAACAAATCTGCTTAAAAGTACATTTCCAAAATATATTTGGGATTTCTTCTTGTTGATACCATTCACAATGTCTTCATTTTGAAAATAACCTCTAGTACTCAGTAACCCTTTGCTTAACAAACTGCATAAATAGAAACTATTAATATTGACACTTTCCAACTAATAATGACTAGACTATCTCTCTCTCCCGAATTCTTGTACCACTGAACTATTTAGTTTCATTACTGTTCAGTTTCTTTCTTAGATGACTTTTTGTTTAGATTGCAAAATTTAAACTATAACTACTTCTCACCTTTATACCTAATTACTTAAATTTAAAAAATAACTTGACATTAAGCAAAAATAACAAAAAAAATGTAGTGATATCAGAAGTGACAACATTTTGTAAATTATTTAGATTAGTATCCTCATCTTTGTTGTATTGATTGCTATATTTCAGCCAATGTATTCTCTAGCCTTTCATATGTATAGACTATTTCTAGTAATCCTTGATTTGAATCTTTTATCAATTTAATATTTTTTTTTATTTCTTTTACTCACATTCAAATGAGAAAAAATTGTTGATCTGTGATGAGGTTTGTACTACCTGCCACATGGTAGAGTAATTGGTAACTAAACCAGTTCTCTCACCAAGATTTTTTGGTGAGGAGCATAGCTAGACACTCAGTAAAATAATACTTGTCAAAGGGCAAACAAACTTTCTTGTAAGGTCAATGGCCTTCTCAGACAATGAGATACATGGCCTCCATAACTAGATATGCAATTAGTATGGTGAATACATGACGTCACTGGGTGGGAGGGCTTCCAATAATGAAGTCAATAGGCAAGGCAGAAGGTTCTCCCAATGGACATGTGTTTGTGACCAATCTGAGCCTTAAAGTTTGAGCATATTGTCAGTAGTTTGACCTGGAGAGGGATAGGCTCCGCCAGGTCTAAGTGCCAAAGACAATTTATGCATGAATAAATACCTCTCCAGCCCTCAACCTAGATATGTGAAGGGAACTGTTCAGGTGTTCTGCTGTGCAGAAACCATATGAGTCCACCCAGTCATTTAGATTTTTGTCTTTTGCATGCCAGAAGCAAATCCATTTTGTTTATACTGAAAACATAACTAATTTCTGTCTGAATTTCTGGGATGAAGAGTTATCATTATTTATATTTGAACTATTGTTATCAGGTTTCAGTTTTGCCCTCTGGGTAATTCGCTGAGAATTCTGAACTGAACCCTTTATTTAAACTATGGGGTAGACTGTTCTCATTCTACTGCTCATGTCAAGGTATATTGTCTAGTTCTTATTCTTATTTAGTACTGCTTGCTCGTTTCCACTTGGTACAAGTACACACTGCTTGACCCAGGGATTGAACTCACAATCACTATGTTACCAAATTCACAAACCAATGCTGTGGTGAACTTGGAGCCTTAAACCTAACCTGTCTGCTGATTATAGTTACAGTTACTGCTGTCATCTGTCATATTTTGATTTCTGCTGCAGTTGAAGACTTGCTGACATTTGTCTTTATTAGCAATTCCCATATTGTATTTATTTCTATGCTAGGCCTACTAAGGAGGTTCTCATAGCCTAGCATATGTACTGATTCTTTCAAGCGTCTAACTCTTCAGTGTTCTTCCTTGTCCAGTATTTCATCTTCATTCCACAGGGGCTGATGACTACCTCTTTCCCTTTATACATGATCATCCATGCCAGATTTCATTGTCGCACACCTAACTATGGCTTTTCAATATTCTTCCAGCCTATATAATTCACCAAGATTTAGCAATCTAAACATTTGAGGATAGTAATCCAAATAAATCTTGAAATGTTAGAAATTCAGATCAAATCTAGAAGTGATAAGATTTTGTCACTTATGTTATTGGAATCAGTTTTTGATAAAAACCTTTGGTATTGGTTTTCTGTAAAAGACTTGGAAGAATCTTTAGAAAGAACTCTGCAAATGTACCAGATTAAGCTTCATCCGAAAATTCTTGGCATTGCAATTTCTAATTACTTTTACATACATTTCTTTTGTATATTAAATTAAATTAACAAAATATCTTGGTACAACAGTGGTTTAGTTTTACCAGCTTTTTTGCAAAATCTAATTTTGATCTGGAAGACCTACAAAACTGGTTATAAAATTTACAATAAACATGTACAGTTCAAAATAGGCAAAGTAAAAACAAAAAAATGTCATACTTGTGTAAGCCAGAAAGTTCTTTGCTAGCTAATAACATTTTAGGTATTTTTTGGAACTTTTAAACCTGACTCCAATGTTGTAATTTCTTATAAATTTATTGAAACATCAATTTTAATGGTTTTAATGGGGTTTTGAGAACATTGTTGGGATTTAATATGAAGGCTAAGTTGATCCTTTTGTAAGATCCGTTATTCTGTAAGGCTTCTCTTGACAATCTTTTTTCTTTCTTCAGATGCTTTGATTTTAGTTCAAAGGCAGTTGAACTCTAAAAAGCCTGTACTAATATACATTGATACTAATATCTAGTAGAGTTTAAGATTTAAAACCAACAGGCAAAACTGACACTGACCATGAAGATTTACAGTGTTAAACTCGTAAGTGGATTGTCTCCATAGGCAATTTATTTTACATTGAGTAGAAAGGTTATATGAAATCTTTTACTTATTAGTATAAATCTGTAGCTACTGGGTTTTCAAAGTATTTTTCTTTTAACACATGATAAAAGGAAAGCTGAAAATTCTCAGCCTAATGAAGGAGTCCATCAAATAGAATTAAACAAATTCTGATATTTTTTCAGATTTTGTAATGTGGGATGATTGACAATTTTTCAGTACCCCCTTCCACTAGTTTTTGTTATATTGCTAAAATCTGTCAGTATATATTTCGCTATTTCTGCCAACAAATAAATTTAGTAGAATGATTGATAATCTAGAGATCAAAGCCAAATCTTCATAATTCCATCATTAATTTACAAGTCTATGATATCAAATGTATTAATTTATTTAAAACTTTGCTCAAGATGCAATAAGAAAAAATAACATTTATTTTCAAGTTGGTTTCAACTTTTCTTTTCATATTATTCTAAATCAGTCACCTTCAATTCTTGTAGATATACTAAATTTATTTGTTGGTAGTAGTAGTAGTAGTAGGGAAAGATATACAAACAGATTTTAGCAATATATAAAAATATCAATGAACTTATGGATTTTAAAATCTTAGTCTTTCTGACATTTTGAGTGGTTTTAAACACATGAATATAATGGACTTAAAAATTAATGATAGAATTTTGAAGATTTGGCTTTGATCTCAAAATTATCAACTTTTGTATCTTAGAACAGACTGCTCTTAATACCCCCCCCCCAAGTAAAAAAATTAA
Organism: Acanthosepion pharaonis; assembly: GCA_903632075.3. Classification (NCBI taxonomy): domain Eukaryota; kingdom Metazoa; phylum Mollusca; class Cephalopoda; order Sepiida; family Sepiidae; genus Acanthosepion; species Acanthosepion pharaonis. The sequence continues at coordinate 1,245,284 of CAHIKZ030004490.1, read as the reverse complement.
CTACATCAAACACTAGGGTAGTGATTCTTAACCTTTTTCCTTGTCTGCACCCTTTTCAAACCCCCAACCAATTCTCACATCCCCTTAAGAATTGATGAAAAACAATATTGATCTCATGTGTAAATAATAAAAGCATTATGTTTCTTTAATCTTTATTCACATTACTGATAAGAAAATAATGCATTACAAAACTCCAGATTACTTTAATATTAGCAAAAAAATAAAATTACATTAACATTTATAATTACACCATCCCTCCCCCACAAATAAATAATTCTACGTAAGCACAAACACAATTCAACAATATTTAAACATCACATTTGAGCAAACACATCTCAAAAATATTTCAACAGTAGATCTGCTCTTTATCAAAACAAACTTCACGCTGCAGTGTTTCAAACTTTACCACAATTTTACCAGCAGTTTTCACTTGTTTTTTTTTCCTAAATATACATTTACGTTATTATGATGGTAGCAATTGGTAAAATTTCTACAATGTAAATTTTTATGTCAGATCACTGAACACTAGAGTTTCCTTAATAAACCAACCCTAATGATTCCGTATCCTCACACCTGTAGGTATTGCAAGCACACCTGGTTAAGAACCACTGCATAGAGTTATAAGCACAAATCTTTTTAGAAATTGTTTTATTTATTTCTATAATGCAAAAATATTAATCTAGCATATTTCTGGATAACTTTTTTTTTTAATTTTTAGTTGGATACTAACACATTGGTTACACAATACTGGCTTTAACACACTTGCTAAGTATTGCTATTTAAACTAAAAGCAGTTTTACATGTAGATATAGAGCTTAGATCGTTTACTGGGTTAATGTCATTTATTAATTGATCTGAGAAATTGATTTTGTTTTTGTCTCTTTGACATGAATGCCATAAATTTGGTTAGGTACTCATAAAGTTTCTCATTTTTTAACAGGAATATTAGTCACTAATTAAGCATAATATTTAATATGTTCAATGGTTGATTGATACTATTTTTTGAAAGGATCTTGTTACTAAATTTGATGTTTGCTTTTAATACCATTAAAAATATAGGATAAGAGATAAAATTGTTATAGAAAATATTTACTTATTCTTCAGAATTAGGTACCTGATTATGACCTTGTTTTTGTTCATTTAGAATTTGTCAAATGTGTAAGAAGTAAAAATTATCAATTTAATTTTGCTTGAATATTTCCCTTTTTCTTATAAATAAACAGATAAGTGTTTTAAGATGCTTTCTGCTATGTGATAGCAAACATTGATGTTGAAAATAAATTGATGAGAAGAACAATACTTTTGTTACTCTAAAACAGTCTGATTAAAGAGCTTTTTTTTTTTTTTTTTTTTCAGTTAAGATTTTTAATAAGACCTAAAAATGCCCCCCTCTTTTTTTATTTTATTTATTTATTTTTTTTTTTTGTAAAAAAAAAATTTTAAAAAATCTTATTCTAAATATATAGTGTAATATGTTTCACTCTTAGCTGCTTTCTTCCATTTTCTTGACTTGTATTTCCCTTCCTGAAGACTTGATAATTTTCTGCTCTTTTGCTCAAATTAGAATTGCTGAAATCTGGGGACAGTAAACCATTTTTTAAATTTTTCTTTTTCTTGCACCTGTTATCTTTCTTTCCCCAACCCCCATTATTAATCTTAATTTCTCAAAATGTCTGCTTGTCTTTCCTTGTAATCTTACTGTTGTCTTTTTTTTTTTTTTTTTCTTGTTCCAATCATTGCATGCCTGAATGCTAGTCATGATTGGAAATTCTCTGTGGTCAACACACGGGTTTCTATCCCTATATTTAAATATATTTTCTTTTTTGTTTTCAAAATACTCATGGATATTGAGTGCTGAAAATAGTTCTTGCTTTCAGCTTAAAATAAATGTGCTTTCTGCCATGGAATCTTGTGCTATTTAAAGAGAAATGTTGGTTGTTAGCAGGTTATACAATTTCAATGAAAATCAACACAGATAAATCCCTAAAAGAGGAGATAAGCACCATTTGTTAAATGCCAGTCACGCATATTATGAGGAAGTATCAAAACCACTAACAATAGATATTACTTGATTGTTAAATATAAAGAATGGACAATTTATATATGCCATTTCAGGTTGTAAAATGCTCCAATTTTGAATTTGTCTTTCTTCATTGGCCTTTAGGCATGCTTAGTGTTTGATGTAATTGTTTTTGACTTACAATACTTGTCTGTTCAAGTTAAGGACTTTGAAGACTGATTTTCAAAGCAAGCAAATCCACATTTAAATTATTAGGGCATACAATTTCTTTTTTTTTTTTTTTTTTTTTTTTAAGACTCTTAATTGTTCTAACATTTGTATATCTTGGAAAATGAAACAAACATGTAATGATTTATTTACACACAAAACAGTTCAACATAAAATTGTTACCAATAACAATATAAAAGTTTTATGGAGTTGGTTAATGCTCTATTAAATAGATGTCTGAAATAAATCATTTACACATAGACTAATGTAACCCTCAGATAATTTTGAACTGAACCCTTTATTTAATCTATAGAGATAGAATGTTGTTCTTGTTTTGCTGACCATGTCTAAGGATCCCTCATCTTCTCTTCTTTTTTTTTTAAATAATGCTCAATTATTTCTTGCTCCATTTCTACTGAGTCCAAATACACACTGAAACAGGAAAACATTGTGATCACAAAAACAAAGATGAGGACAATAGTCTGCATGTAAATAATGCATTTAACAAGTGCTTTAATTAGTTTAGCCTATCCTTATCACTGGTAATTCTCAGTACAATATTGTAAACAGAAACCCTCATGATGTCTATCCAGAAAGTAGACAGTTATTTCATATTAAGTGGGTGAAAAAAAAAGTAACCTACTTAGGGCAATGGCAATTTAATCTTCTTCATAGCACTTTCTTTGGAACCTCCCACACTTAGTGCATTTTCCCTTTCACTTTTCAAAACAGCTTACAAGATTCTCTGGGGATCACCAACTGAAACATTGGACAAGATTAAGGAGAATATCATATTCTCCTTAATCTCATCTCATCTAATGTTTCAATGTTTATTTTTTATTTTATTTTTTTAAGCACTAGAAAAAGCTGAATATTGCAGGGAGACAAATCATAACTGTAGTGAGGCTGATACATCCATATATGCTATCTGGTGTTTTGCCAAAAATCCATACATTAGACATGAAGAAATTTATTTAGTTTGTGCCAGTGTAATTCTCACACAGTACACAAGCTCACTCCCTCATTGGTGTCTTACTACTGACAAAGTAACTCCATGGGAAAGTGTTCACAGATGTGTAATAATGTCCTCTCTGACTGATTGCCAAATTGCATCCAAGCTATGCAACCAGTTTTCAACATTTTCAAAATGGTTGATTAAGTTTCAGATAAACCTTGTATATCTTGGAAAATGAAACAAACATGTAATGATTTATTTACACACAAAACAGTTCAACATAAAATTGTTACCAATAACAATATAAAAGTTTTATGGAGTTGGTTAATGCTCTATTAAATAGATGTCTGAAATATGGCTGGCTCCTGTCAAGGTTGACAGTAGGCAGAAGAGTTTTACTACTGCTTGGGAAATAACATAATAATAGGAAAGTGTTCTTAAGTGTTCTTAAGTGTTTACTTGTTCAAATCACTATCTTCTTCATCAGTTTTTATAGTATAGCATTAACAATACATTTTTTATTAAAATATATATGGGGTAGAGTTCAGGGTGAAATGATTCATGCCTTTTTCAAGGACATTAGTGTAAAGTGAACAGCCTCATCTGAAATTTGAACTTTGTTTGTCATTTTCCATAATGATAGCCATTATACCACCATTGCATACCAAATGATTTAACTTGATCCGACATGCCTTATCTCTCGGCCACAGAGTAGCTTCACCAATCAAGTAAAGTTTGAAGCATGCCTTTAAGCGAAGTCCTTCTCATATTAAATTCCACAATTTTCATCTCTGCTTAGTTTCATATTCAAATATAAACATGGTAATTTTTTAAGGTACAAATATAAATATGTTGCTTAATAAATAAATGGATCGTCTATTCAAATATGAGTATCCACTAAAAATAACATTTAAAGTGATAAAAATCTGTCGGATTGATAAATAAAATCCATTACCTTAGAAAATTATTTTGTTTACATTTGGACATGTAACTGAGTTGATATAAAAATTTTGAGGAATTGAATACAAGAAAGTTCAAATGATTTAATGTAAATTGTTATTGTATAAATGTAAGCATACATCACAAGAAAGATTTAGGAGAATTTTATTCAGGTTTATCCATTGTTAGAAAAACATCGTTGAGTAATTCCCTTATCAGATATTGAATGACATCCATATTGTAGGTTAGAAGTAAAGATGGACCTTAATTTAAAAACTAAAAGATTTTCATAGTTTTAAGTACCCAGGATTAAAGAGATTACTTCCTTTTAATATATACCATGAAGACTTTGCTTTTGAAGTTGCATATTCACATTGTTTCTTAGACTACACTCTAAATAGAAAGTACTTTGCTATTCACCTGGACAAATTGAAAATGCATGTTGGCTACTAGAAAATGGGGTATATTTGAATGCATTATAATCTGAAAAAGCAATTTAATACAAAGTAACTTCCAAAGGATATTAAGATTTTTAAAATAGTACAACTGGGATTGTCAGTAAAATTTAAGAATCACTTAAAAAAAAAAAAAAAAAAAAAAAAGTTAGACCAGATTTAGATAATGGTGCTCATTGACAATAATTGATGTTTTACAAATGATTACCTGATTTATATTTTTATTTAAAATACTCATATAATCAAGTGCAGGATTATTGAGTTCCAACCTTCATGTGCCATTTCTTAATTACTTTATTATAAAAAGATATTAACTGTGAAAATAAAGTTAATTAAAAATATATTTTATCTGGCAGGTGTTTTATATTAATATTTTTTTAATATTATTATTATTATTATTATTAATGAGTTTAAGATTAATGATTTGCAAGGCAGTGCTGAAAATTTCTAAGCTTTTAAGCTTGACTTCTCAAAATTCTAAGCCTGACCCACTTAAAATCTGACTCATTTTTTATTTTTTTTTATAATCCTCCTTGATCTGATTAAGAACTTTTCAGCACCTCCTCATATTTGGATATTAATATTATATATTAATGCAAGCATTTATTATTGTTAATAGTGATCTTGAATTTTATTTCTGTTGGATATTTTTTCCAAAATTCCTTTTACATGATTCCTTATTTTCTGCTGCCTTTTTACACTCTGCTGCCAAATTGAATCTTAAAGTAAATATCCCCCCACTGCGATGAGAATGTGGCAGAATATAAGATAATTTGAGAAAAAAAGAAATTATCTTTACATTAAGCAACACAATGAACTGTGACCACAATTTTAAACATGAAAAATGTTGTTTTAATAAAGAATGAATGTGCTTTATTCATATGAAGAAGTATTGAAAGTGTAATAATTTATGAGTCCCCTATGATTAATAGACAACTGGCCTATTACAAGATGTTTTTGTTTCTAAATTATTACTAAATCAATGTGGGAGGTTTAAAACAAAAGAAAAAGCATTAATATACTTAACATGAATCCTCTTGCTAATATAGATCCAATCCTGAATATAAGAAAAAAAAACAAAAAAACTTGCTGCTGACTAGTGAAACCTGTCACGGTAAAAATATTTCCAAATTGTCTGATATATTTATTTATTTATTTTTTTTTTTTTGGTGGGGAGATCTTCTCTGGTCTTGCATTCTTTAACTGCTTTGTCTCCTGCCCCCCCCAAATTTGAAAGGCTTCAAGTCTTCTCTGCTTTTTTGCTTGTTTCCACAATGTGTACATTTGAGTTCAGCTTACAACTCTTTCCATCTTGTTCTTCTCACCTGTAAATTTTTTGTTTTACAGGGTTTTCTTTGGGAAATAAGTTTTCATATTTCTTCCTTCGTAAAATACAGCTTCACATAGTAATAAACATTTACAATTCATTTTGGAATGAATCCAGCAATTCTTCTTCCTAGATGTTAGCAGTCTTTCGATAAACTGATTCACTCCATTTAAAATTTTTTTTTTTTTTACATAAAAAAATTCTTACAGATTCTCTTAATGTTGCTTTTATTTTATGACTAGAACTTAAAAAATACTAGCTTCTTTTAAAAACATTTTACAGTCATTAAAAAGAGGAGAAATTACAAATTTAACTTCCAAGTTGATATTACTCATACCCTGGCAACATGTGGAACTCTCTTCCAGCTTCCTGATTTCTTATCAACTACAACCTTCAAAAATATAAATACAAAGTCAATCCTAATCATCATTTTCCTTGAATCTTGTCCTTTTATTATTCTTTCTGTTTCTTTCACTTTCAGTAACACTTTGCATCTTAGTGACTTTTAATACATTGACTAGAGTGAAATGATTTGAAAAAAAATGCTACTGTAAAAAATCAGTAGTATATTCATGTCAGTACTACAAAATTGAATTTACTAGATTTGTTGTCAAACCAAGAAATAAATCAAACTCCGATTTTTAATTTAAAAATTTTTTTTTTTTTAACAATGATGTTCACCATGTACAAGGCATGGGAGTCACTTGAGGTAGAGGATTACAGAGTAAAAGGCATAGTTCATGTGGGGAAGATAACAGTTAATCATAGACTTGAACAGGTTAAGATTATAATGATCAGGGAAGCATCCTCTTCAGAGTCGGATGGGAAGCAGCTGCTGAAGTGGAACTTTGCATCTCACCAATAGAATATGAAGAGAATGAGGATGGTTTGATAAAGTGTACATTTCATGGTGGGTCTTAGCCTTGAAAGGTAGAACTAGTGAAACTAAGGAATATGGTTCATCTGAACACTTTCTGTGGAAAAAGTGATAGAGCAGCGAAAGGTTTGCGATATTTCGTCTATGAGAAAGGGTTCATAGGAGGGAAAATAATTTGTCACCTACAAGGACACAGATACACTTTTAAACTTTATCAAGAGCGGAAAGTAAAGACTGGGCAGCTCCTGCTCATATATGGCAGTAGTACTCCATTTTCAGCCTGATCTAGCTCTTTTAAAGGTAGATGATTGTGCAAGGAGTTGGGTACTTAATGGAGCAGTACAGGGAAGCAACCATTTTTCCAGCATCTTTAGCTATGAATTCCATTTGTGGTCTGAGTTAAGTTTAAGTCCCAATAAGTGCTCAAGGTAATATTCATTGTGAATGGTGATAGTTCTGGGTCCAATCAGCGATGACGGAGTGTCACTAGTTTAGTTTTCAAAGCATTGAATGTGACTAGCCAGTTCCTCATCACACACACACACACACACACACACAGCTGTTGGAGCTTGGTCAAAGGAGAGATCAGCTGACAAGCTCTGGTCGTCTAGAGTTTTAGAGGTTCACCCATATATCATTATATCATAAGCATAGATATTCATAAATGATTGATGTATACTCTTTGGCAGACTCTTTATTCTTTGTTTAAATGTTAGACTAAATAGCCATAATGTAATGCTTTCCTAAGGATTTAAATTAAAATGAAAATTAGTTGATGTTTTATTAACTTTTTAAATGTTTTAAAATATTGTATACAGAATTGTAAAAAAAAATCATTTAAAACTTAAATTTTATTCAGTAATTATTTTTTTTCCTTTCCCAGTAGGAGTAGATAGGTTTGCCTATCATCCAGTTTACACACCTCCCTGGTTTTTTCAACAGGAGTAACGGTTCATCTCTCATTTCCTGTTTAGGTTTCTGGTTCCTTCTAAAGTCTACTTCAACTCTATACTCTACCTGAACTCTAAAATTTTATTCACTATTAAATCTTGACCTTTTCAAGTGTCGAATTAGCCGTCTATCTTTTCTGTTATTTTGCTCTTTCTTATGCTAATACAACTACACACAGTAGCCCTCTACCTTGAGAGGCTCTTGGGACTTGTATTGAATGAACATTAAAAAAAAAAAAATAACTAGAGAAAAAATACACAAGGATTGCTTCTGCTAATCTTTGTGGTTTTTATCGAATAAATGCCTGAAAATTATTTAAAAAGAATTCTTGGTATCAGTCATGTACACAAGTGTTATTTTTTGACCATATAAATGTACTTAATTTTTAATTTGAAAAAAATAAAAATTATAGAATTGGTTAATTTCCAAACTGATTTATTCAAATTAATATCTTTGTCATTGCTGTTATTAATACCTGTGTTAAAAACAATAGAGATAAAGATTCAAGTCAATTTAATCATCAAATTGTCTCTGAAAAATTTAGGCAATAATTCAATTCTGTTTTGACTGTACTAAATTCTCAGCTTCATTTTTTTTTTTTAATTAGTTTTAATTTCATTATAAAAAACAATTTTTATGTTATTTTATTAGGTACCAAGCAAATCTTTCTTTTTAGTTTTTGTATCTAATCTTTTCATTTGATTTCTTAGAAAACAAATATAATTAGTTCATGGCTCCACTTCTTGTCAAGGGATATCGCATTCTCTAGAAAAACATAAACCATTTCTTACTACTGCAGGAATTCTTTGAAAGTTCCATTTATGAATCTGTATTTTTAGTATGCAATAGTTTTAAGATTTTGGTTAAAAATAAATTTCTCAGGTAAACTCAAAGATTTGTAGAATATTTAAAAAAAACAACAAAAAACCCCAGTAAAATCAAATTTAAATCCCAATCCTAAAAATAATTTTTCACAAGAATTCTTTAGACATGAAAGTCTTTGTTTCTAGGACTTTTTGCTTAGAAGGATTTTTTTTTTCTTTTTTTGGGTGGGGAGGTGGGTATGAAGATATTCTATAAAGAATTCGGGGCGGATTAAGCTACAAACTTTGAATCTGCTTCACATGCAGTATAAAATCTTGCTTCACATTAACAGACTAAACTATTTAAAATTGGTTTAAAACTTTAGGAAACCACAGAATAATTTGTATTTATTATTTAACTGGAATTCTATTTATATCTGAATAATTTTTTCTTTTAATCATATCATTCCAAGCAAGGTAATAAAGCCACTAAGACACAAGAGGTTACTGAGTATGAAAGAATATAGAGAGAACAATAAAACAGAAGCCAACTCTTTGATTGTATGTCCCTAAGACTCAAGTAGGGAGGGGGTCCTATAGGGCCTAGTACTGAGAAGTAGGGGGTCCTATAGGGCCTAGTACTGAGAAGTAGGGGGTCCTATAGGGCCTAGTACTGAGAAATGTGAGAAAGGAAGACATTTTAAATATGTAAAAACAGATGAAACATGAGATAAACACTTTTAAATTTTTATTTCACTCTTTGATTGGATGCCCCCACCCCCAATATAGATACCCAGGGTTGTCAGACCCTTTGCCCTACCCCACTATTGCTCACTAATGCTCATCCTGTACTGTCTCCTCACTGCTGAAGATTAACAGCCAGAGTAAAAGTTGCAATAAAAAGCAACTAAAAATCAAGATTATTATTTTTATTAGATGATGCATTGTGAATTATTATTATTACTATTATTATGCTTATCTGAAGCAAAAGGTTTCAGAGTTCAATTCCCACTAAGGGTTTATCCTTTATTCCCAAATCCTGTGCCTGTACCCTCATTTTCATAGATTAATAGTATTATTAAAAGTTTGTGATAATGAACAACTAAAAAAAATGAAGGTGAAAATCAATACTAATCAGAACGAATATTGTTTGATAATGTTTCATCTTGCAATGAAAATAAAATAAAGATAATACTTTTGATGGAATTCCTACAAGTGTAAAAACAAAACCCATATATGATGCAGATAAAAATCATCGAATGAATTAATTTTCTTAACTACAAAGGTATCATATTTTCATAGGTTAATCATTTAAAGTATCATTCAGTCAGGATTCAGCAACGCTAAAGGGATGTGAGGTGAAATCTCACCGAAAGCTTTTTCTTTATTTCTCATCTTGTTCTGTTTCTTCACTGCTGAAGATTAACAGCTTCATTAAAGTTGCAATAGAAAGCAATAAAGAAAATTAATATTAAAACCTAGTCAAAATTAATAATGTCAGCTAACAATACTTTATCTAATAAAATATAAATAAAAGCTACTAAGTTTGGAAATTTACTTGAGTTTATAAAATCAGAATAAATTTAAAATTTGGAAAAGTTCCCTGCAAAATTATTTAAAGAGTTGGAAAAAAATTGTTTTTTTTTTTCTTCTTTAAAATGCTTGAGATGAATAATATCAGGAGCAGGTCTCAGATAAGGTCCGTGTCGGGAGGGTGGGGTTCCTTATTTTGGGAATAAATCGCTGTCTGGCTTTCTGGTTCTTTTTTTCTAACATTCCAATTGCTGATAAATAACCAACCTCTTTACCATAATCTACCACAATTTGACATTTGCTTTGAAAGTGTATCAGTTTAACAATTTGAAAAAAAAAAAAATTCATCGTTCTAGTTACTTACCTGCTAAGGAAGATTGTCATGGCTCATTGGTATAAATGATGATTCTTTAATATATTGCTATAAATATACAGTATGTTTGGCTTAAATTAGAATGCCTATCTGAAAGTCTTTTGGTATGTCTTTCCCACGGTTCCAATGTTATTTTATTTTGTCCAACAATTCAAATATCAAAGTACAGCTCATCTCATAAGATATTAACTATGGATGATTTTGGTTCCATTTTTATAAAAATCATACTTGGTTTTCAAGTTTTTATATTTACATCATTAAACCAAATAGAGAACTAAAATAACGAAGATGGTGTTACTTCACGCCTCCAAAAGGTGAGGACATGCCTATATTAAAAAATCATATTTTAAATAGATTTTTGTTTCTTATCTAAACATTAGTAAGCAATCATTTAAGCTATGAAACAAGCTATGTTTTTCATATTTTAGGATCAGTCTGTTCACAGTACCCAAAATGAATATCAACTCTCTGCTCTTACCCAACTCCAACCCCTTATTTTACAAATTAATTTCCTTTTTTTTAACTTTTATACAATTTGATTTAATCACTAATTATTTATTACTTTGTGATTACTTTAGCTGCAAAATTAATGTTATTGAAATTAAAAAAAAATATCCTGCTATAAATACAAATTTGTAAATTGAAAAAAAATGTTCTTAATCTTCTGGATCTGTAGTAAACTCATTGCAGTATGGCATGGTTATTCTCCTTTGACCTTGTCAAGGATAGAGTGGGGTGGGGAATGAGCATGTCGTTTTTAATCTTTGACAAGTATCAAATATTTGGTATTAGAATTTTGGAGTGTGTTCACTTCAGGTTGCCAGTGTGGATGTAGTGTTTGTAGGATTTTCTTTACTGGAAATTTTGGAATAAAATGAACTGACTCAAGGTTTTTTAATATTTATAATATTATTTATTTTTTTAAATGATGATCAAGTCCTTTGGTATTTGGTGTAGCAAAAGGTTTGTTAATAAGGTAGATATTGATAGCAGTCTGGAGAAATGTTCATTAGTGGTAGTTTGAAGTTTGTCCATGATAGGGATCATAGTAATATTAGAAATAGATCAGCGTCAATTTACTGTGTTTTTCTCAGCCCTAAGCTGGGCAGAAATATCATTAAAAGTTGAGCTCTGAACTACTTCATTATGCCTCAGGCATGTGGTAGTATTCTTTGGTGCCATCCTCTTACCATCTCTCCTTTCTAACTGCGATGTGTCAGCTTATATAAGTTTTGACCAGGCTCCAAGACTGATGCAAACATTGGTTTTGGCTAACATTAAAAGTCTCTGAGTGTCAATTTTTTTTGATTGGCCAAAATTTTTATTTTCTGCTATTCCTTTCTTTTTAATTTATTTTTTATAATGGAAGTTATGCATGGAGCCTCTCTGATTGTTGGTATTTTTCAGTCACAAATAAGTAGGCTCTGCTCCTGAAACCTTCCAGTATTTTACAGCTGGGTTTAGTCTTTTGTTTTTTCATTATTTGAGGGTTGCCTTCTTATAGGTTGAGTGAAGTATAGAAAGAGAAATTTAGAGAGAAAAAGAAAAAGATAAGGGGTTTTAAAGGGAAGCACAAATTACTTATTTTTAATTTTGTTTATATATTTTTTATATTTTATTTAATTTGTTTTTTTTCTATCAAGATTCACTAAAAAATAATAAGAAAGATTTACAGTTACACATCTACCATTTTCCTGCACATTTGAATACTGCTGCTATATCTGGTCTGGTTCTCCTGCTATTCATCTTGAGGTTCTTGGCAAAATCCAAAGCAATATCTGTAATGTAATTTATCCTGATCAGGCATTTCAACTTCAGTTACATTTTTACCAATGTGACATGGCTTCCTTCTGTCTTTCCTACAAATATTTTCCTGGCAACTGTTCTGATGGGCTTTTTTTTCCCTGGTTCCCTGACTACATGAATTTAACCATGCTACTTGATTGGCATCTAGGTCCCACCCATTTATTGTTGAAATAGCTAAAAGCAACCACCACTTCTACTCCAACAGTTTTTCTCACACTTCCCACACTCCCTTTTGTTTACTTGCTTCCCTGATAACTACAATCTTTAAAAATTTAAATGCAACATCAATCACCATCTTCTATCTTCTTGAATCCCATTCATCTTTTGTCCTTTCCTCAATCCTCTCTATACTCAGTCTTTTATCTCACTTTCACTTCCTGTATCCACCCCCCTGCACTAATGGCATTCCCACCTTGCTTGGGGTGAAATGATTAAAAATAAAAGAAAAAAAAGGACTATAGCAGTGATTTAACATTATCCCAGTGTTAATTTCTGTTGATTGTCTCTTATTTATCAAAATCAAAACAACTTCATCTATAGAAATCCTTTGCTTTATGATATCATTTGAAAAGTATCTTTTACAATAGAATTTTATTAGTGTAATCTTTAATCTCTCTGGATTAATGACATAAATCTAAATAATTAATGTTTAAATAAGCTTTCATTCTCTCATGTGAATTACAAGCATATGATAAACACTAATAGTGAAGACTTTTAGTGTGAAATTGGTTTTCGTTCTCTAAATGAAATGGCACTGAGAATATTAGACTCTTTAACAATTGGTTCATTGCTTTAAACATTGTGTCTTATATGCAATTGTATCATGGCTAATGTCTCACCTATCTGACAATAAAAATTAAACAAAGACCACAGACTTAAAATCTCTGGACTGCTCCTCATCCAATGTATAATGACTTGCATCCTGTCCTTGTGATATCTAGTTCAGTGGTCTAACCACTGTGCTACATACAGACATCTTTTAAAAAGTTTCACACTTTCCTTTTATCTTTGACTAGCAAAAATACAAACAAATCATAATACTTGCTTTTATTTATTTAACTCCCATCTTTCAAAGATGAAGAAATTTGTTGGTTAAAGAGTGCAAGACATTGAGAATCATCCCCTCCCCAGCCCTCATTAGAAGATAAGATGAAGTGGTGGATGTGGCTTTGAGATTAACAGGCGTAAGATTTGCAACAACCAACCCAGTTTCATGTCCACAGAGTCTGATTTGTAACCTTGGCAACAAGAACTCTCTCATTGCCAGGCAGAAAGATAAACTGTTCCTGCACTTGTCATCGTCACTGTTGCCGCCTCAACTGTGCTGTCAACGCAACCATCATTTGCATTAGGAGGGACCAATAAATCTGCCCCCACACTTCACCTCTCATTTATGCTTGTTGTCATTTCTGCTACCTGGGTCACCATTTTTCAAATATTTCCTTGGTTTAGTGAAATATAAAAGACCAATGGATTTAGCACAAGATGAGGTAATTTTTCCTGTGCTTAGACATTTGTAATTTTGGTAAACAAATTCAATTAGTGACAATCACTTGTCTTCTTTGCAGAAAAAGTTTTTAAAAACTTTTTTTTTTTTTAATAATATTTTAATGTTTACTCAATATGACATTATTTCTTTACCTATTTTAATAATAATGTTTGTTTACCCAATGCAACATTGTTTGTTTACCTAATTTAATAATGTTTGTTTATCCAATACAACATTGTTTACCCAATTTAATAATGTTTGTTTACTCAATATAAGGCTCAAGAGCCACTCAAAGTAGTATTACTGTTAAAATGGTTACACTAAAAGAAGGGGTGTAATTATAAATCCATCTATCACTTGTTTTCCCCCATCCTTATGTAGGGAAAGTATTGAAGTTTTTATTTTTTTCTTTTAAATTTAAAAATTTTCTTAATGCTAGAAATTTTTGTATTTACAGTTGGTATTTTTTTTTTTTTTTACACTGATAGAATATGTAAACACTATTAATATAGATAATCAGATGATAAATCTGTAATAATTTGTGTGTATGTAATCAGCTAAGTGACAAATTTTATATTTGTAGTAATCCTACACACACACACACACACACATATATTCTATGCATATTTATTCAAGTATAAAATTTTATGCCAATCATTGAATTCGAAATGGATTTTTATTCTTTCAAAAATTTAAAATGCAAATATTCTTCATTTATGTAAAAAAAAAAAAAATAAGGGTGGTAATACAAAAAAACACATTTAAATCTGAAATCTTGTTTATTCAGTTTTTATTTGCTGACTTGGTCGCATTGCATTACCATATGTTGGTTTATTTAGCAGTGAAAAGAAAAGCAGAAATTGGAAAGGAGAAAAAAAAAATAATGCATTCGTCTCCCTTGCATTCCAGTCTTTAGATATTTCCAAAAAGTTGTTTTTACATTATTTTAAACACTGTCTCTTTCTATCTCTCACACAAATACACACATGCACAAAAACAAACTATGGTATGCGAATTTTGCTTCACTCTGTATATGAATTTTTACACACACATTTTTTATATAGACACACACCCACATGATTTTTAGTCTTTCGTTGCATCTGGCATTCTAAATCACTTAGTCCTTTTTTTTTTTTTGTTTTAACTTCTATATTGCTATAGTGAAAAGAATCATAGGACTGAGTATTAAGGTCTCAAGATAATTTTAAGGTGAGAATAAAAATATTTCACATAGGAAAACAATTAGAAAAATTGAATATTGAAGCATATAAAATTTATTCATTTAAGCACTTTTCATAACTTCTTTGGATATGAAAAAAATATGACAGCCTGTCAGCTGGGGCTTCAGAATACATTGACTGCACCTATGCAAAGGGGTAATACCCCCCCTTCCCCCACACCGGACAGACACACACACACACACACACACACACACACACACACACACAAAAGATGTCCTGTGTATGATGATAAACTGCGTCTGGCAATGGGATCTCTGATCGGAAGGTTTGACGAGTATGGAACCACCTTTTGATTTTTGTCGTTCCCGGGTCTTCTCTGACCCTGGGTGGTGGCACCTGTTGGGGTTCCAGCTATGGGCAAATTGTTGGCCCCTGAGCTGGGCTCAGAACACTATCAAGGTGTAAGGGTGGATTTTTGTAGTGGAAATGCCAGCATTGCATTTAAGGTAGGGGAGAAATTATTGTTAGCAATGCATTTTTGAAAAGAAAAAAAATAATTGCCAGCAATACATTTAACTCTCAATAAAAACCTTCTTTACAAAACTGTCAATGAAACTTGATCTACAAAGTGATTTTTTACAAAGAATACATATTAAAAACTATTAGAATAAAACTGACAGCTGCATCAAGCTAGTTCAAAAGTAAAACACTGAAGTAAAATAACATCTGACAAACTATGAAACATTACAAATTTTGTAAAAGAACCTTGAGTAGCTGTTAAAATAAAATTGAAAACTATTTGAAAAAAAACAAAAAACTCCACCACTTCTTTTTCTTCTATTTTATCTGCTACTACTTTAATTAAAATTTGCATTTTCCTGTAGCAGCTTGATTTTAATATGTAAAGGATATTTTAAATATTTTAAAACCCAGTTTATAATTTTATTCATTAATCTTAATAATTACCATATTTTTTTTGGCACATTTTTCACCAAAATTTGATGTCAAAAATCTGTTTGCATCCTGTACACTGAAGATAGGAATAATATACTATACACAAGCCATATGTAAATATATTTAACTTGGCATAAACTGTTTGGATCATTTGAATATATTATGCTAATGGTATTTATAAATGTTGATTTTTTTAAAAGAAAAACAATGCCCCAAGAAAATTTACCCAGTTGTATCTGCATTCACAGAGAAAGGATGAAAGAACAATGCTTGCTCAGGTGTAAATGTAGGTAAAGCATTTATGAGGAAAACAATAAGTAATTAAGTCATTTAAGAAGTGTGGTATTAGTAACACAATGGATGGGACAGAGGACAATATTCACTCTAATCATAATATTTGGTCCAATGATGAAATGTCAGATTACTTCCCAAGCAATAATGAAAGCAATGAAGATTTTATAGGTTTTGAACCAAAATAAACATAAACTTATATAATTTATTTTATTATTTTCATATTTTGATGTTTAAAACAAGATATACTAATTTTTAAAGTATTTGATTGAATTTTTGTTTAATAAAAATCTTTCTACTGTAACTGTAGCTTTTGTTTTTCAAAAACTTTGTCTTCAAAATATGTATGTCTTATACATTAAATAATGTGATAATATTAATAAAAATCACAATATTTAAATGACCAATTTTTCAACTCTACAAAATATTTTTCTGCTTGTGACTTCGCTAAACATTTCAGAATTTGCGATTTTTTTTTATTTTTTTTTTTTTTTCTTTGATAATTAACTTTGAAACTTTATCTTGCATTTTAAAATATTTAGTTCAATGGTTTCTTATTTTCATTTTTTTTTTTTAAGATCTTGAATAGTCATTGTTTATGGTTCATTCAATTGAAAGGCAAAAATATAGAATTTGCTGACTTTACTTTTTGCTATTGTTTTGACATTATTTTATTTCTTTTCACCCTCTTCAAAGGAATAAAGCTTATTCAGTAGGTTTTAAAGACATTTCATGGCAAATGTATTCAGACAATGAAAATCCAATACCCACCTCCACACACAGCAAAGAAAAAAGAGGTGGGTAAGTAATGTTCTCATTTGTTTTATTACCTCTGTCCCATCATTAAATTATATATATATATATATATATATATATATATATATATATATATATAAAAGCTTGAATTGAGGAATCAGAGAGCCAAGTTTGAATTCCAGTTGAATCCATTGCATTCACTTACGTGCAATACCCTTATGAATCTTAACCTGATTTTATGGATCACAGACTTATTAAGCACCCCTACAAGAATTGAATTCTCTTTCTCTCCACCAACATGCATTCATAATATAAATATATATTCAATATGAAATTAATGCAGAAAGCAGTTGTTAAAATATTTTATGTTTAATTAAGCTTCTGAGTAACTAAATATGAATGCAATATATAAAGAACCTTTTTGAAAGACAATCAAATTCTATCCTGTTTAGAGAATTATTAATGAGAATATGAATAAACTGTAAGAGGAAAAAAAAAACTGGTGCAAATGTTAATTTCCAAATAAATTTGGATCTCTTCTATTCTGATTAATTGATATTTCATTAATAGATATAAATGAAATATATTGCTTTCCTTCCTCTGGCCAACTGCCCAATGTCTCTACTTTACACAAAAGTACCAGCCAGACATTAATGAACCAATTTTTCTTGTACAATTTGATGGTTATTCCCCACTCTTCATAAAATTAGCCTTTATCTTTATTGGCTACTCTGTTCCAATAAATATTATACACAAAAGCTTTGTTTACATTTTTACTTACTTTCTCTGTAATTAATCTGATTCTTAGTGTTTTCCAGGTTGGGTTATTATTTGAGAATGAAAAGGATTTTCACATCTTTGTTTACATGGATTTGGAATTAATAGAATATCCCCCCACCTCTATCAATTTAACTTGGTTCCCTTTGGTATCTTATTTATAAATATAAACATACCTTCATCTATTTCCCCTCCTGTTTATATACTAACATTCGCTTTTATATATAAACAATAAATTTGGCTTATTGAGACCCTGTATTTGAAAGCATTTCTTTGCAGAAAGAGAGATATAATTCTCCCTGAATATTTTTTCAGTGTAATGGTGAACTGATTTTCTTCCAACCATGGCAATGTTAATTATGATCAGTCAAGCATACTATTTGTGACTTGCCCTTTTGCTATGGTTTGGAGTGGGAAGGAAGTAATGTACTGAAAACATTTCTCATCCAAATACACTTCAATCTTCTTTGCCAATTAATTTAACCCAATACTCCCCCATTAATCACTTGTATCAAGCATTATACAGTGAAAATTTCAGATCAAAATTCAGCGAATAACTCCATGTTATGGACTTATTGATCCACTCTCATAGATAAACAACAGACAAGTTTTTCCATGAGTTGCAAAAATAGGTGCGAAGCTGCTTTTATTCCTATATAGTTAAGAATTAAATTTAATATTAAATATCACTGTTAACTCTAAATTTTCACTTATCATAATGAATGAGTGTTCTCTCAAGAAGTGGGGGGGGGCATGCCTTGAACACCTATTGGAACTTAAACACAACCCAGACCTCAAGTGGAACTCATATATACGATGCATCACTAAAGATGTTGGAAAAAGGGTACTTACTGCTCCAATAAGTACCTGACTCCACCTGCTGTCTTCTACCTTTACAAGACTAAAAATGGAGTACTGCTGCTATTATATATGGGTAGGAACTGCCATGTCTTCACTTTCTGCCATCAATAGAGTCCAAAAGTGTCTACGCATCCTTGTGGGTGATGAATTATTTTCCATTCTACAACCACTTTCCCACAGATGAAATGTCACTAGCCCCTCATTGCTCTATTGCTATTTCCATGGAAAGTGTTCAAACTACATTTCTTACTTTCATCAGTTCTGACTGATGCTTTGTGGAACCAACTCCCACGAAGATATATTTCTGATCACGACAATCTTAATCTGTTCACAGTTAGGGTTAACTGTTATCTTCCTCACATATCTCCATAAACACTGCTTCTTGCTATGTAATCCTCTACATTGAGTGACTCTTGGGCCTTGTACAGGATAAACATCTGTATAAATAAGATCAATATAAAATAATCTAAACAAAACATTAAATTACATTAAATTTCTTTTAAATAAGACCCAAGTATCTAAATTAGCATTTTACTTCCTTAGCTAAAGTTTCATTTGGGACAAATTTGGTAAATTCTCCACTTGAAATGTTAGTAACTAAACTTTAAATGTTTATTGCTAATTAGTTAAGAACTTGAAAACCTTAATGACTTTAGGAATTAAATAATTGAGTCATTGGATATGAAATGTTCTGGTAATTTAAAAAAAATTTTTTTTTTAATTGCTGATTAGAGAAAATGAACAGAAATGCTTTAAAGAAAATTTAGATTAATTCTGGCCTATCAACAGAACCTGAATGTCTGATGTAGAATTTGATAATAGAAGCCAGGCAATTTAGGAATTATCTGATTCAACCTACTTTTATTTGATCTGTCA
Organism: Acanthosepion pharaonis; assembly: GCA_903632075.3. NCBI lineage: Eukaryota > Metazoa > Mollusca > Cephalopoda > Sepiida > Sepiidae > Acanthosepion > Acanthosepion pharaonis. The sequence continues at coordinate 1,225,853 of CAHIKZ030004490.1, read as the reverse complement.
ACAAACATCAACACTTTTTTATTTTTGGTTGGTTGTTTGTTTTGCAGGAAGTCAACAATAATTACTTCAAAAATTTTAATTTTACATTAGAAATTTTTTAAAGTTTGGTTAAAAGTATTTTACATACTGAAAAAGAGGCTATTCAACAATTATAAACACTCTTTCATTTTAAATGGGCGGAGAGGAAATCAATGATTTTTAAAAGCATTTTTATTTTTAAACAATATAAAATGAAAAGCTTTTCACTTATTTATATCTATATAAATATATTCTGTTTATTGGTCTGTGTATTTGAGAAAACTCGCTAAATGCATTTCCTGGCAGGGTTCAAACCTGCGTCCTCCTTTGTAGGGGAAACCATCATTTGATCCAATGTGTTTTACAGCTCAACCACAAAGAGAGTCACAGGAAGCAAGGCTCTATTTTCTCTTTAAGGAAATCACCTCCTTCTCACCCAAATTATTTTCTCAAGATTTCTCCAATGTACAGACCAATAATGGTTAATAAATAAAAATAGGGCGTCTATTTCAAATACAAAGTGTCTACTACAATAACATTTGAAATAATAAAAATGTCAGATTAAAAATAGATCCATTGATTCTTTAGAAATTACCATATTTGATGGCATATAAGATACTTGGGTGTATAAGATGTACCCTAATTTCTGTAGGGCAAATCAAGAAAAAATTAGTAATTAGTAAAATTATTAGTAAATGGTACAGCCTAGGCTATATTTATGAGGTATTATTTTGGTTAAACAAGCTTTGGTTACAATTAAACAAAAAATAATATGAAAAAAGAACACAAGCTTATAAAAACTTTATTATATCCTTTATATGATCTGTTCAACCTGCATCTTGTAAATATCTTATTGGAATAATTAGGATATAAAAATTCTGAATGTATTTTTTACCAATGCAACCAGAAGTTATCGCAAGAAAATATTAAGGAAACAAATATATAATTTGAATATATTGCATATAATTTTAGTGAAACAAAGTACTAATATTAAATGTGATGAAATTAATATAATGAACATTATCAATGATAACACTTTTAATCTGCATAATAGCCTTCTAAATAATGACAATAGTCATATTAAAGCTACTATAAAGTCTAAGCTAATAAGAGTTGCCAGGTAGCTTTAAACCTACATATGGCATATAAGACGCAGGGGAATTTTAAGATATTTTTAGTAAAAAAAATAAATGTGCCTTATATGCCATCAAATACAGTAGTTATATAAATATTAAAATTTGGTTAATGTTTCTGAAGTTTCAGAGCATGAAAGGATACAAGTCAAGGGTTGAATTTACTTAAAATGGTTTAATTTTTCAGAACAAATTACTGATGCTGTTGCTATATTCTTGAAACTAAGTCTTTTAAAACTCATATATTTAGTATTGAATATCATTTATCTAGAATTGATCTTCCAATCTGTTTTGAATCTGTCTTCTTGCTATGTTGTTGCTAAAAATAGATCCATTATAAAACAAAGAGAATATGAATCGCTAGTGTAGAGTGCCTTATTTTTCATGAAAATGGAAATCACAATTTTGAAATAGAAATTCTCTTTTATCTATTTGCTAACTGCCATTTTTATTGGTTTCTATGTTTGCCTTTCCTAACTCACTCGTTCCCCTCATCCCCCGACAGACATCAAAGGATAAAGTTGGTAACGGCTTAATGCCCCCCCCCTACCTACTGTCTCCCTACAGTTTACAGTATTTAGAAACCAAGTTTTACTGAAGTTGGCTTGAAAGTGTGTGCCAGATTTTATCTTTTTATTTTCTTTCTTTTTTTTCTATCACACAGGCTAACAGAGGTGGCAAGGCAGTTTGTCTTTTCAAAAAGCCAAATTTTACAGATTAGATTTTTTTTCAAAAATTTTATTTAGGAATTTTAATAAAGTGACCAAATGACAATGTAGTTTTTGTTGCTAGATGACTTTTCAACAATTTATTTATGGGAATTAATTTAAAACTGAACTTTTTCTGTTTGGCCACAGTTTGCTAATATTGCTCAATACTTTCATTATGTCTGTTTTTTTTTCCCCCAAAAAAACGGGAGAGGTGGGGAACATAATTCTATACTGAAAATTGAAAATGAAAAAAACAATTCCCTGGAAAAAGAATTAATGAAAATTTGAAATGAAAAATTGGTCCCTCTAAATAATAATGTTATCCATGTTATGTTTTGTTTTTTGTTTTCTTTTTATAGCACATGCAAAAAGGTGCTTCTCTTTTTTTTTTCTTTTTTTTTTTTTAAGCCAAAATAAAACTATTTTTGGTTTTTATGAAACTTATTATTTATCTTATCTGAATGTCTTCCATATTCACTCAAATCTACAATTCTTATTCCATCTTATTGTTAATTTCAAAATTTATTATTACACTTGTGATAGCAATATCACGAATGAAACCAAGAAAGCAGTTTGTCACATTTGAAGTAGTTTTAATTTATCATAAACAGGATGTTTGTCTCTGACAAAACCTCTTAACTTGTAATTTGTAGAACACTTCAATGCCCATTGGTTGCTTCTATTTCATGAAATAGATATAGCAAAGCATTTCAAAATTTCTAGTACTCTTTTTATATATATATATATATATATATAATGAGAGAGAGAATTTTAAGACAAAATGGAAAAAGTTTGTGATGTGTTTCATTCATTAGACTGGGTTTGTTGACGTTGTTGTGCCTACACATGAACAAGAGATGCTAAGATTTTCAACTTTTTGAAATCATGTTTTTTGCAATATAGCCAAATTCATCTATATACTTTTTCATCATCTTTGTTTTTAAATATCCCACATTGTGATAACAGAAAATCTGCTAAGAATGGTGATACATTGTAAGAACCCGGACATAAATTTACTGTGGATGAATTAGTGTTTTATATATATATATATATATATATACACACACACACAAATCAATTCACCCTAAGCAAGGTCATAATACAACTAAGATGCAAGGGGCTACTGAGAGTAAAAGGGAATGAAGAAAAATTAGAAGAAAACTTGAAAAGCAATTGAGAATGATTGTAAAAAAAAAAATCGAAAAAAAATCTTATGTATGTTTTGCATGTCCAAAATTTTCCTGACAATACAAAGAATGACTTACATTGTAAAAAGATTTTTTTTTCTCTTTCTAAATGGAAAAAAGAAATTAAGGAAAGATTTATTTTGCATGTTATGAAGATGCTGCTAAAAATTGGTTGCTTTGCTGTGAAATAAGTCATTAGTTTAGTCAAATAGAAATTGTGTCTGTATATTGGGGAAGATAATCAAGCCTATATAATCTCAGGCCAAGTATTTCGAACCAAAACTGAAATTCAGATTCAACCAAAAAAATGCCAAGTTGACCGAGAGGTGATCGCTCTTGGTTGGGTCACCTGAGAGAAAGAGGTCTAATGTTTTTAGAGGCCAGGAATAAGCATCACTGAAGAAACTTTCTGTATATTGCAAGGTTGCTTGATATATGCATGACAATGTTTTTCTGATTAAACCATTTTTTTTTTTTTTTAATATTTTCAGGGAGAGTTAGAATGTGTATTCAAATTTTCATTATCAGATTCTTGTATGTAATATAAAATGTTAATTTTAAGTAGATTTATTCTGAGCCCATCTTGACTTTTAGTATAATACTCAATTGGAACTGAAAAGAACCTAAGCCCATTGTTCTGTTATTTAGATGTATGCACAAAAGGAAAATGGTTGTTAATATTAATGAATATTGACAATCATTATTAAGCTATCTGTCAGTAAGGCCTCTCTCTGATTGGAAGATTGGAGGTTTTGAAGAGTGTGGAACTAGCTCTTAATTGCTGCTGCTCCCAGATCCATTCTGACCCAGAGAAATACCACCTGTGGGCAAATAGTGAACCTCCAAACAAAACAGTATGAAAGTAGAAAAATACATCATGGTAAAAATACTAGCAATACATTTTTATGTTAAAAAAAAAAAGAAATGAGCAATAATACATTTTATCTGTAGTTGAAGCAATAAAATAGTGTTCAAAATATTTAGATTTTTGGCATTAAATGACCCATAGAGGTGTTGATATGACACTAAATTAGATCAACCAACCAACATTCTAACTCAAATAAGTTAGTATATAATTTTTTTCATCTCCATTTGATCATCACAAAATGTATACAAATGTTGACTGACTCTATATGGCTATTATAAACCTCATATTTTGAAACTTAAAACTAACCAGAATTGCACTGATATTTTTTAAATTACAGTTCCTACCATTCCTTACTTTATCTTTTAATTGTAATGATGAAATTTACCATTTCCATACAGGAAATATTAGACATTCATTGATGAACCAAACAGCATAACTGTTAGCTGTAATTTATAAAATCTTTTTATGAAAAAACTTTTTAGGAAAATAGGATTCTTAAGTCCATTAACTGTTATTGCTTTTTCAAGTATTAATAAGCATTTCCTTCCTAACCTTATGTTTAAAGTTGGGTGTAAAATCAGCATAATTATATTATTTTCTCTTCTCTGCTATCCATTTTAGTCTTCCAAGTGATGGGGGGTATTCAATGCTAGGGGTTTGAAATATCATACTTGATATGGATTATGCAAAGGTGAAATTATCTGAAAATAGGATTAAATAGGAAAAAAATGCAGGGGCATATTAAATGATATATAGGTATTTCTTTCACATTTAATCCCATTTTCAGATCATTTCAGATATAATTTACCAAATTTTCATTTTCTGTAAAATATCTGAAGATTTTTAATGTTTTTTTTTTTTTTTTTTTAGGAGGGGGGTTGCTTTTTTTTTTGTTTTTCAATTGACTTATTTAAAATTCTTATTAGTCTAATCCAGTATTTCTCAAATTTGTAGAATAACTAAAACTCTTTTTCACACTTGAAAATTTAATAAGGAAAAAGTAGTCATGAAATTTGAAAATAGGAAAACAATAGATGTCTCCTGAAATAAGCATTTATTTTTAAGACATTGTATATTTAAGTATGCTTGTATGAAACCTCCACTTGATGTGCTTTGGCAAAGATGAAAATTACATTTAATGGTTGTCATTTTTGGTTGAGCATCCCCAAAGAGGATTAGCAGTAGAGTTTTCATTTAAAAGGATTTATGAAGAATCTGATATTTTTTAGAGAGGCCAATAATAACTGATTTAAATCACCTGAGGAAGGTGAAAGGATTATCCACTCCTTAAGTATTAAGAAATTTAGCATCCCATTTAAAATATCAAATGACAAAGTCTTGATTTAGAAATAGAAGCTCTGTGCTTGCTGTTTAGCTTTTTAAAAATAATTTTTTTTTAATATAAAAAATAATTCACAAATTACTCTTCTGTTAAGTTGGGACACACCTGGCTACCCTTTCAGGGTGCACCCAGGCATACCAGTTGAGAAACACTGGTCTAATCTATGTACATGATTATTTTTATTTATTTTTTTTTTCATTTTTCTTTGCATCTTTTATTTACTTTTCCTCTTTCTTTATTGTCCAGAAGAATATTTCTCCAAACATCTTCAGACATTAACAAGAGAGATTTAGTGTAGATTTGTCAACACAAAAGTAAAAGCAGCTTGACATGGTCTATAGAATGTTGTTCATATTTCATAGTCTTTTTGCTTTTCCTGAACCTCTCTTGAATAAAAGTGAGGAATTTGGAAAATCGTTCTTGCACATCTCTATACACGTGATAATGTATGACACTTAAAAATGCAAAATATTTCCATGGTGGTAATAAATGTTTTGCCTATTTACTTTTTCTTTCTTTTCTTTTTTTTCTTCTTTTTTCTTTTCTCTTTTTTGCTTGTCTCTTTTCATCTTGTTTCTTTTCTTTTTTCTTCTTGTTTCTTTTCTTTTTTCTTCTTGTTTCTTTTTTTTTCTTCTTGTTTCTTTTTTCTTCTTGTTTCTTTTTTCTTTTTCTTTTTTTCTTTCTTGTTTCTTTTCTTTCTTGTTTCTTTTCTTTCTTGTTTCTTTTCTTTCTTTCTTTCTTTCTTTTTTTTCTTTTTAATGCTAAGTATAAATTTTTCTAATATTCTACTAATCCATTTTAATGAAAAACATTATTTTCAAATTTTAGGATTTGGTTGGTTGATTTTGTTTAGTTGCATATCAACTCCTTATGGGTCATTTAATGCCAAAATTTAATTTTCTTGGGAGCTTTGAAGTAAATATGTTGTTCTGCTTTCACAACTAGAATACATGGTAGATAATACTCGGATTTTGTTCATATACATGTTTGTGTAAATCCACTTTGGCAGGAAGGGAGACAAGCTTTTGCCACTGCTTAGAACATGTTCATTAAGCTGAAGAGTTGGAGTCTAATATTTTCAGAAATGTGTTAGTCAAGAATGGCAACTTCAATCCTCAGCAGGACCACAAGAGTCATCATTAACAAAGACCCAAATTTTATAAAAATTACAATAAAATTTAGCTAATTTTTTTTTTTTTTTTTTTTTTAAAGTTCAATATTTTGCTTTTTTAATTTTTACTAAATATTTTAAGTGTTATATTTGGCTACTAATAACTATTAATAATAACAAAGTAAAAAAAAAAAAATATTTGTGACAGTCAAACATATTTTCAGGGTGGTTCTGGAACAATGAAAAGTTAGTCTGAAGCCCTGTATACTACTGTCCATGTATTTCCTTACAATCACAGTTTAAAAAAAATATATATTAAAGGAAAAATACTTTTGTTGCTAAGATTTTCATAGAACTTTGTATTTAAAATGTTTTTCTGATTTCTTTCATGTTTTATGTATTTTTATTGCATTTGTTCAATATTTTGTTTGTTTATTCTATACTTTTTACATTTGCAAGACTCTTACATTTTCTGATTATTATTCATGTCTATCTTAATTTTTTTTGTTTTTTTCCCTAACCTTATCTATATTTTGATATTTAAAAGAATTTTCAATCTTTTCAACTTTGTGAGTTGTAAGTGTTACTTACAGTGTGCTGATGTATATTTTTTATTAGACTTATATTTTTAAATGAACAAAAAAGTATTTTGTGAAATATAGTTTCAGTGTAACATATTAGTATTTTTAAGTTGTGATAAAACCTTAAGTTAACTATAGATAAAAATTCCCAAGTAATTTAAATGTCAAATAGATGCTATACAAATTTGAGTCAATTTTTATGTCTTTATTTTCAAATGTCACCGACCCTTGACATCCATCATTCTTTGACAGTAGTGATAATAATTTTTTTTAAATTAATGATTCAGAATTTTTTTTGTTACTTTTATTGATTTTTAAACTTTTGGCAGTGTTAATGTAAAAAATTTGGAAAATATAGAAACATTAATGAAGTTCATATTGAGAAGCAATAAGTTTAATTTTATGTTAAGTGTCAGGTTATATAATTTCCTGTTTGTTGCTTATTTTGTTTAGAAATGCAACCATTTCAAGGAATTATTTTTATTATTTTTTGCTATTTTCTGTTTTTTTTTTTTTCTTTTTTATTCTTGAAAAAGATTGTGTAAAATCTTTTTTAAGTGTACTCAGAATATAAGACCAGGTAAAATCTTGTTTACATTTTATTTTTATTTTTTTAATCAACTTTATTTTATTGTGCAGTTTTTGTTTTTTTTTTCCTTGTCAGACTTTTCCTGCAATGAAGGAAGATTCATCAACTTTGAGAAAAATAAGTGCTAAAACCATGTTATTTCATGTGGCATGTTCTTCCAATAATTTTTTCTTATTTTTCATGTTGAAATCTTCGAAGCCCTCATTTTTACTAACAGCATGTTTAATGTTTAATTTTTAACACTATAGGAATTAATTATGTTTTTATTGTGTATTTTGTAACTAGTCTCACTTTTAGATTGTTAGTTATAATGAAATAGAAAAAAAATTGAATGTTAGGGGCAGCACTCTGCTTAAGGTTAAATTTAATTCTCAATAAAGAAAATGAAAAATTATTAAATGTTAGACAAATTATTTCATATATAATGGAGTTATAAGATTCTTGATTGTTTAAACTTATTTTTCTGTTTTTTTATGTCATGTCCTTTCCAAACAGATGGTCATGGATTTCCACATGCTTCTTTTTATCTGTGGATTTCCATGAATTTTTGCAAAAGATGGAGTATTTTTCCCCATTGCATTTTCCATGATTTTCAGAGTAGTCCTCTTAGACTGGTTGCCATTCGAGACTAAATAGCCCAGTCTACCCTACTATTTAATCTATAACTGGGAACAAGAGATGGATTGATGCCTTTCTAAGTGCATTAATATGGAGGGACTGAAATATCCTAAGCTGGAATTTGAACTCACCAATTTCATTTTTCATGCTGAGAAAGATTACACTATCTACCCACAGTAATTAACCTGGAATATTGAACTTAACCAATTTCCCTCTTGTTAAATTTTTCTGACTATATAACCTTAAAGCAGGGTTTCTTCCTGAATACAAATCATTAGTTTTGTTATTGTTTCATGTCGCACTAGTATCTCGCGTCTTGCAAAGTTTAGACTATTCATGATGTAATCCTAGTATAATCTTTCAATATTAATAAGTATTAAATGATGAAAAGTATTACAATAAAATGTATCACTGATAATTTAATGAAACCTTAAATATGTCTTTTCATTTCAGTTTCATATTTTCTTTTTTCTTTTTTTTTTTTTTCTTTTTTTTGTAATTTTGAATTGCAATCCTATTTCTCATCCTTGTTTTTTCAGATGAAGGATCGTGTAATGAAAACATTGCCGCCGAGATCACCTGATCCTCATGAAAAGCTTCTTATCGAGATACGGTCTCAACCAAAACTTCGCCCTATCAAAGAAGGCAAAGTCTTAGGTAAGTTTTCCTTTTTTTTTTCTTTTTGTCCCTTATTCATTATAAATTCTAGTAACCCCAGCAATTTCGCTATATTCTTTTTAAAAAGGGTCCTTTCCGTCTCAAGATAAATAAAAAAAACCTGACTAATCTACAAAAGAGAACTCTTTTAAAATTCGCAAAAGGCTTAACTTTTCTTTGTCGCCTCTTTTTATACCTAAATCTCTTTTGCAGCCTCTCTATATCATTCCCCCTTACACATACCTCTTCCTCCTCTCTCTATATCATTCCCCCTTATACATACCTCTTCCTCCTCTCTCTATATCATTCCCCCTTACACATACCTCTTCCTCCTCTCTCTATATCATTCCCCCTTATACATACCTCTTCCTCCTCTCTCTATCATGATCCTTTCACTTTTATGCTCACCTTGCCTTGGCTTCTATGTATTTATTTATCTTTTTGTTAATTAGCTGTTGTTGTTACTGATTATTATCATGGGATTTAAGTATATTTTAGAAGCTAAACCAGCTTCTAAAATATACTTAAATCCCATGATTTGAGCTAGAGATTAATAATTTTAACATCAAATGATTGATTATTTTGACACCAATAATGCTTAGATTATGTCAGGTTATTGTCATGACAGTCCAAAATGGCTGTTTTTTCTCAGATTCACTTTAAACATTTTCGTTTCTTTTATATAACACATTTTTTTATATATTATAGAAATTTAATTTGATATCCATATTTAAATATATATTGTCATGCAATGTTTTTCTGTATACTTCATAGACAAGAGAAAATAGCCTGTTGATATGTTTTATTTGGATTTTATTGTAATATAAAATTTATCTAAAATCAATTTACTAAACTTTGTAGTCTGGCAGGAATTTTAACAATTGGTACAATTAAAATCTCCATTGGTATCATTATTTTTTTTAATATTTAATTTGTTTTGACCATCTGTTTTTTAGCTCGCATAATTAATAAAAGCAAAATGGAAAAAAAATTCTAAATATAATAAGGGAAAACTTATGATTTATTTTAAAATTGAGTTGTGTGAAGATCTTTCCTTGGTATAAAAGTTTGACATCTAAACATTTAAGTGAAAGGTTAAGTAAAGCGGTGGGGATGAAAAATGTAAGTAGTTATTAATGATTTTTTTTTTTAGTCTTCTGCAGCAACAACAACATTGTCGTCAGTGTTGTTGAAAACAAAATATTAAGAAAAAAAATAAAATAAATAAAAATTATGAATTTTCGTTGACTACATTGTTCTAAGGGAGATAATATTGTAAGAGTTGTTTCCCTTTATCGCTGCGCTTTTTTTTTTTTTTTTTAAATTAATATTATTATTAACAACAACACATCACTGTATACTTAGCATCTTTATGCCAGGGAAGTTGATCATGCCCCCGGGGTATCCCCCACCCCAGGGAATACCCTCTCCTTCGGGAGGGAACTGAGGTCATTACTCGGCGCTTGAGGAGTTCATAAAAGGAGAAAGTAGTGAGGAGGTTTGTGCAGTTTTTGTACAGCCTTCCAGAAATGCCACATTAAACTCCCAACTTTGTATCACATTTGGTTGTTACTTGAGCACGCAGATAAATATCCACTATATTACTAGAATCAATCGTTATTAATAAAAATAAATAAGTTAGTTTAAAAGTGAATTTACAAACCTTTCTCAATATGAAAAAGTATCTTCTGAATATAACTAAACATAATAACATTTTATTCAATGATGTTCTGAAAATTCCCTTAATAATTCATCACATATATAAGTAGGTACATCCAAACAAAAAAGAAATTGCTCAGATTTAAAATGTATTTAATAAGTTTCAATGCTAAAATTTTGTTTTTATATTTTGTGCATTTTTTTCATTATGCATCCTCATTTTTAGAAAACTTTTGGAGGTACCTACGTGTAAACGAACCTATTTTTTTGTCAAATGGAATAAAACATTTTCATAAATGATCATTTAGATTGATTATCTTTTGTAATTTTTTACTTTTATCTTATTTTTTGTATTCAAGTTGAGACGTCACGGACTAAATTGAATTTAGACGATGATGATGAGAGCCCATTACCTGTAAGAAAAGTAATCAAACCGGACTTTAACCTGATTTTGGATAACAGCTTTGAAGTAAGTTTTGTATTTCTTCTAAACAAATCAACCACAAGTCATTTTCTGAAAGGTGATGTTTTTATTAATTAGTTTGTTTCAATAGAAAAATACTTAGTTCTTTGCCTTCCTTTCTGTTGACTTTGAGAATTTTTTTCAAGCAAAATCGATGCTTTTTATTATTTGTTTCAATGGAAAAGGGATTTGGCAATCAAAAAATGGAACCAATTAGTGTGTTTCAATCTTGTTTATTTTAAATTTGCTCAATGTCAAAAGTATACAACTGAATATCTCAACTGTACAGACTCTGCTATTACTCTCAATATCAAATAACTTCCTATTTGTAGAATTGATATTTACTAAAAGTACTCATGGAAATTCCATAGAGTTACTGTTTTGCATTGAAAGTAATAGTTTTGAAGTCCCCTAACTCCATGAAATGTAAATATGATATTCTTTCATAGTTGTCTCTTCTTGAATTTTATATTTTTGACAACAGGACCAGCAAGGTACAATCCTGGATAATAACACACACACACACACACACACACACACACACATATATATATATATATATATATATATAGGCAATATGTTTGCATTCAAACATGTTTCATTGAATAATAGACTTATGTATATTTTTATAATCAGTTTCTTGATGTTAAGATGAAATTCATCCAGGAAGGAAAAAAATCTACGGCACCTTCCTTGATGAATTTCATCTTAACATTAAGAAACTGATTAGAGAACTGGAAAAAGGATCATTTATAAAAAATATATGGACATAATTCAGTGAAACATATATATATATATATATATATATATATTCATTTAAATACCAGTCATAGTTGTGAAACTAATTATTTCTTAAATTATTTCTAAGCATATTAAATACTTAACATTTTTAAAGTAGTGTTTCAAGTATTTGATCCACCTGAAGAGGTAAACAAACCATGTAATGCAAGCTATGAAATACCACATTAGTTGGTTTTGTCAAAAGTTACTTTTCATTTTAAAATTGATTTAATTATGAACATCTATACATATCTTGAAGAAGAGATTGTTATATATAGTTTATTCATAGTGTTAAAAGGTGTTGATGCTTTAAACAGGAAAATCTTGCAAAGTTAAGTAATTTTCTTGCTTAATTGGAAATATAGAGACCCATTTCTGTGATACTGTGAAGTATATAAGATCATGATACTAAAATACATTTTTTTTTTACTCCATTTCATTACCTGAATACTATAATAATAGCAAAGTGTAACTCTTATTTGAACTAAGGAACCAACAGAGATAGGACAGGGTTTTGCTCTTTGAATTTTTTGATGAATCTTAATTCTTAAGTTTAAGTTGATTGAATAAGCTCATGAAGAGTTCTAATTCATCATTAAATATTTGAGCTTAACAACTTTAACAAAATATTTCAATAAAAAATCATGAAAAAATGTCAGAAGTCATATATAGTCAGGCACATAATGTTGGAATGTTGAAGATTCTGGAAAATCTGAAACAAATATTACAGAACAAACAATTTTAGAGAACTTTTTGAAAGCATTAAACCAGATAACATACTTCAATTTGTCAAAAAGATTGTTTCAGCCATACCTGATGAACAAAACTTCTTCTCTACCATACTTGGGAAAATTTTTCCTTCAATCAGAACTAACAAACTATAACATTTTCTTTCAACCATAACTGAAGAACTATAAAACTTACTCTCATCCATACTTGACAAACTATAAAAAATGTTTGCAATTTGGCTCTAATTTTGAGGTGGGGGGGGGGGTCGTTAAACACGATCAATCATGAAAAATTTAACTAAAGGGAGATTACTCTGTAAAAAAGTGAAATGCTAACATTTAAAATTATCTTTATTTGTATTCAACTAAACCATAAACAGGAGAAATTTTGTCTGAAAGGATTTTTTAAAATATTTATAATTGAAAAAAATATCAATTTTGTGATAAAATGTGGAAATGTCTTTCATATAAAAAGAAATTAAATAATTTTTGCATCAAATTTATATCTAATTTTAAAAAAGCTTTCAATGTTAATGATTTGTTTCAGCTTTTGAAACAAACTGGAACCTACATAAATTGGATCATTATTATCAAACTAAGGATGAATATAGATCCATTATTATCAAACTAAGGATGAATATAGATCCATTATTATCAAACTAAGGATGAATATAGATCCATTATTATCAAACTAAGGATGAATATAGATCCATTATTATCAAACTAAGGATGAATATAGATCCATTATTATCAAACTAAGGATGAATATAGATCCATTATTATTACTATTATTATTAAATAAAGTTGCAAATTGAATTGAAAATTGCTTCATTCTTCAAATTAGTTTCTTAACAGTATTTTTCTTAGAAAAATCTTGATTATCCTGTTTTAAGATAACAAGCATGACCCATGCAGAAATTTGATCCTTGTAATCTAATAGGGGCCCAGTAAAAAAAGCTATAAATTCAGAAAGAAATTTATTTAGCTATCATGATTCATGCACAAACTTGAACAATCATTTTAGATGTTTGAAATGTTTGCCTGAATGTTCAACACAAAGTTGTAAGCTTAGTAACCAGGAGGCAGTCACTTTGCAGATAGTGTTGAGGAATATAATTCCTAGCTTCAGTTAAGTTCCACTTCAATGAATCAATATTGATGATGTCACGACAGCAGTTTTGCAAGTGAGTTAAGGGTATACTTCGGATACAGTAATCCATAACATTCATGTCTAGGCTTTTAGAGGGCCACTGAGATGGACCGATTAGAGCTAGTGTATTTTCTTGAAGAATAAATTTTCTGCTTTTTTTATTGGAAACCCTGTAGATGTCTATTAACACGTAAATTTGATTTTGAACCTGTAAAATAGAAATGGAAGGTTTCATTAGATAATGGGATAATTGTTGTTATTTTACAAAACCAATGGATAAAGTTCCAATAACAAAAAACTAGAAGGAAGACTACTGTTACAATCATAAAATAGTTTGCCAATATTTTTGAAGTGTCATTTGTTTTTTGTTTTTTAATAGAGTGGATATTTGCTTGCTCTGTAAAAAGCTTATGATGCCTCAAAAATCTATTTGAAGTAACAGTGTTTTGATAAAATCTGTTTCAATTTTATTTAAAGAGTTCATTTGAACTTTTATTGTATTTTCCAACATTTGAATGGTTTGCTCTTACTTCCTTCAGGTGAATTTATCTGTTCATCTTGTAAAGCTTTTTTTTTTCAATTCTGAAGGAAGTAGCCAAACTAACCAGATAAAATTTGTTAAAAATGAACTATTTCAATAGAAAAATTAACAACAGAAAATATTTTAATGTCAGTATTATGTTTTATAACAAATTCTCAAGCAATTTCAAGCTGTAAAACATCACTTTTAATTGGTTTATGAAAATATATTCATTTTTATTTTGTCTCCTAAAACTCTGTCAAGATGAAAACCATACTCCTCAAGATATTAAAGTTGACGACTTCCTCTGTTGAAACAAAATATCATATGACTTAATATCAGATGCTACTAAAAATGATGAATGGTGACATATTCAAATTTATTTATTTTTATTTTTTTTTATAAGTTGTTTTTCTTTTGTTCCTCTTAAAGATATTTTCTATACTTTGTATGAAAAGTAATTTGAAGTAAACTCTGCTTTATCCAATTAACTTTGCCTCTTTGTGCACACATTCACACACACACATACACATATATATAAACTATCAATTAATTTTTGTTTTAAGCATCAGACACTGAAACTCTTACTATTTAATCTTCCTTGGGCTTGACTCACTTTGAATGAGTTCAGATTTTTTTCAGATAAACTTTATATTAATCTCTGTATTTCTTAGATATGCTCCATCAAATAAATTGCCAGAAAGTAATTTTCTGTTTATTAGTGGAGAAGGAATTTTTATGCTTTGTAACAAGACATATAGTTTATAATAAAATCCTGAATTTTTTCTTAATTGCTTCAGAAAAATATGGAATCTGTTTATATTTCAATGTTTGTTTGTTTGAAGGCTGAAGATGATGATTCTTCCAGCCGTGATGGAACTGATGATGAACGTAAGGAATCCTACAAGAGACCTGGTATGATTTTATTGCTTTATCTACTTTATAAGTATTTGATTGTATTATTGTTATACAAAATTACTAGTGTCTTAAATCTCCACTCTGTACTATGATACATCAGTAAATTGGTAATCTGATGTTGAAAAAAAAAAGATGTTTTAGATGATCCCCCCCCAATATAAGCTTAATTGTCAATGCACTTATTCAGTGGAGAATGAGGTTATGGCCACATCACATTGAAACATCAGTTCTTGTACAATCACCAAAGTTAAGCAACATAGAGCCTAGTCAGTACCAAGATGGGTGACAACTTGGGAATACCAGCTGCTGTAAACTTGAATGTGTAGGTGGTGTAATGGATAAGAGTTCCAATTCTCATTGTTTTTTTTTATATTCACTTATGAACAAATATCCTTGGGAAAGGTATGTATCTACCTGTTCTTCCCCCAGCTATGGGTTAATTAATAAGACTTGTATCACTAAACCATTTTTATCTCTAAAAAAACAAATTCTTAAAATCTAAAAATATTTTCTGGCTTTAAATAACCTGCAAATGTTTGATAAGCCATAGAAAACAAATCAATCAATAAGTGTAGAATCTTAAAGATTAACAGGGTGAATGATACTTTTTCAGAAAGAATATTAGTAAAGTGTTCCTAGTTCACACTGGTATAGGTTTACTTGACAACTATTGAGCCACTTCAGGGATTAGGAATTGACAGTCACCTTTCCCATCTTAGTACAATAGGGAGAGGTCAAGGATAACCTCGTGGAACTGAGTTTATGAAAAGGCAGCTCAAACTGAGAGGAAGAGTCCATTTGTAGAAAAAGGAAATAGTTTTCAATTTAAAAGGTTCCATAATACTATCACCATAATAAATATTAGCTATGTAAACTGAACAATATACAGTGACAATTTCATGGCAAAAATTAGTTAATAATTGTGTGTTGGGCTACAGGTTTATTGATCCAGCCTAATTTAATGAATTTAAAAATATATGCTAACTGCCTGTTTAATGAATATCAATGCTTTCCTGTATGGAACCAAAGTTGAAAGCCACATGATATCAAAGGGAAGTAAGCCGTTTTACAAAATCATGAAATTTATGTAACCACAAATTAATCTTATGTAGCTCTGAGGTGCTGGTGCCTCCAGGGATTTTACTTGCATGATTTTCGGTATAATTCTTTATTATACCCAATGATCCTAACACAACAGGGATAATCATAGTTTTTATGGTTACACATTTTTGTTATTTCAATTTGCAGGCCCTTATATTTTGACAGATTTTAAAGTTTTATTTTGGAAAATTTGTAATCCTGTGAGCAAGGCATATTGATTTGTTGGCAGGTTTTTTTTTGTTTTTTTTTTTTTAAATCTTTTATAACTATGCTTAGATGACTTTCATCAATTTTTTCTGTCTGTTATTATTATTACTAATTTAAAAAAAAAAATACCCCAAGCAAGTTGGGAATGCCACTAGTACGCATTGGGTTACCGGGAGGGAAAGTGAAAAAGAAAACTGAGAATAGGTTGCATTGAGGAAAGGAAAAAAGATGATTGGTGTTGGGGGGAGGGGTTTTCAAGAAAATAGAAGATGGTCATTGACATTGCATTTAAATTTTTGATGATTTTATGTATAGAACCATGTTGAAAAATCCTGTTGTGTATTCTGTTTAAAAAGATTTATGAATCTTGACATATTCACATTTAACATTAATTCTTTGTCTTGCATCTGCAGCAAATCGTGAGAACTCTACAGACAGAAATGCCAAGCTAGTACGGAGACATACAATCATGGTGTGTGAGTCCCCCACAGAAGCAAAGGTAGTCAACCTGCCTGGCCCCGACTCTCTTCACACTGTTAGTGAAGTAGAGGAGCTTTTCAACAGCATCATGGAAGTAAAAAATAATAACAGTAAAGAGAACCTGTCAAAGATGGACAATGATTCCCCAACCACTCCTACTACTATCACCCCCACTCCTCCTCCTGCTGCTGCCGCTGCTGCTGCTGCTGCTGCAAGTGGTGAAAAAGCTAACACGCAAGATTTGAACGCATCCAAATTAATGCATGTAAGTTGGAAAAATACCTGTCCTCGTTCCCAAGAGCACCAAACCCGTTCATCCTGCAAAGATTGTCGTCCTTTGTCTGTAAGTACTAACCCTAACCTACCTGAACTCTTATGTATTTATGGACATAGATATTTTGCCTGTAAATAAAATATACATTACTAATGCTATTAACCCTTAATCACAGGTTGCGAATCCCTTATATAATCCGCTTGCAATTAAACAGGTTTTAAGTTTCAATATTTTTTAAAAATTTTACAATTAGTTTTAACAAGTTTTTTTTCTTTTTAATTTCTATTAAATTACAAATGGCATTTATTATATGTTTACACTTTTGGGTCAGTTTCATTTGCCAATTTTAATGTTACTTTTAACTCTCCAAATCGGTGGTTCCCAAATTTTTTTCTATGGGTTGCATTTTCAGATAGAAAATTTGCTCATGCTTCACCAAAGGGAAGTCCTGGTGAAAAGGCACAAGCTGCCCTATGGCAAAGAAGGTACAGAGAGAAGGTTAAAGGGAGATAACTGCTGATTTGAAATCAGAACATTATCATTGATAACTCTCTTTTACAATTTGCAGAGCCCAGTTACTATATTCTTAATACTTGATATAATGCAAAAATATCAGAGTGATAAAATCAGTCAATAATTATTTGTAACTATTTATACTGGGAGTCATGCATGCAATTACAAGTAATCCATAATAATATTTTAAATTTTGAAATCATATTTATTTTTGGCATAGGAATTTTTTGAAACAGTTTCTAAATCTTTGTCTTTCAATCATTCCACATCACCTATTATCTTCTTCCGCCACACCTATGAGGTGCACCATACCATTTGGGAACCACTGCTCTAAAGAAAAGCTCTCAACATTTTATTTGTTATTCTCATAAATACTTAATTCAAATGTTTCCTTTCCTTGAATTTTAAAGCTTTAATAATGTTCTTTACAAATATCTACATAAAATTTACTATATTTATGTTCTCAATATCAGAGATCGGGCATTTATAGATACAGTGTTGAATCAACAGTGTTGACTTTTGGTTCCATGCTCCAATGTGAAACTTGTAGTCTGCTCTCTCTAATATATATAATTAAAAATTGAACCTTTAGGGATATTCAGAGCATTTCTCATAAACTGAGATGTATGAATGGCTTGTTTCATGGCCTGAAATATTTTTTCTATGAGGAAAGATAAAACATTTTTAAAGAAAGATGGCTTAAAAAAATCCCAGCATACATCTGTGTGGTTTAAAAATGGGAGGAGGAGAGTATCTTTCAATCATTCCTACCAATTGAAAAAACAGGTTGACTAAGTTTTTGATAAAACAAGAATATTTAAAATACTGTTTCTTTTATTTTAACAAGTCTAGTTGTCAATTACAAGCGTAAATTTGACTTACGGATTGGTATTTTTCTCTATTCACATTTTTATTTATTTAAAATCTTGTTTTAATAAGAGACACCTATTGCTTTAGCAAAATGTCACAACTCCCAAATTTATCTCTTTCTAGATGAACCAGTCAGATCTAACCTACCAAACAAGTGTTTATTTATAACAGTCTAGTAATATAAATGACCTTAGAGGTGTATATGTGATTACATCAGCCTAAGGAACATGGTGGTATTCAAAAGTAACAATGTATTTTGTAATTTTTCATCAATAGATGATCCAATTTTGATTAAAATAACAGGCATGAGTTGAAAAATTTGAAGGAGGCCTTGCAGGTCATTTTTGACGGATAAGTTTGAAGTGGAAGAAATCAATGAATTCAACTCAGATGATAACCAACACCTTATTTTTTTTTTTTTTTTTTTTTTTTATAGTTTATATACAGGAAGCAGCAGAAATACCTCCCACATCTAAGATATATCTTAACGCATCATCTAAGATATATCTTAAAGCATTAGAAAGTTAAGCTACTGGTTTTGTTTATTTTTTGGCTATCAGGTGTTCAAATGTGAAAGGCACAATTCCGCAGGATCTATTGATTATTACTTTCAGGTGAGCAAAATGTTACTTTAGCACCAAAATATTAAGTGGGTTTTTTTGGAAATCTTCTTCTCTACTTTTCAGTATTCTTCTTCTTTGGTTCATTTTTAATTCAACTCAAGAAACGGTCATCCTATCCTGTAACTGCTGCTTCCATATTGCTTGAGCCATTATACAGCATGCGATGGATAAATTGTCGTCTAAATTATGCAAAAAAAAAAAAAAAAAAAAAGGAAATAACACTGACATCTCATTTTGACAGATATATTTACCAAAACTAAACAAACATATCTTTCTAATATTAAAGAGTAAATTTATTCAATAAAATTGCAATTGGCTTGGACCGTGTCCTCCAAATGACTTCGGAATCTCCTTCAACTCTTCTGGACAGTCTCCTTGTTTAATTTGGTGAATGCTGCCATAATCCTTGCCTTCAATTCATCTTTGGAGTTATAAGGAGTTTTGTTGGTCTCTCGCTCAACTACACTCCACACATAATAATCAAGAGAGTTGCAGTCTGGTGAGTTAGATGGCCAGAAGAATGATGTGGTTGCAGAAATTGCTTGAGAGCCATGACTGGGTTCTCCTGCTTGTGTGGCATGATACAGAGTCCTGTTGCCAGCAGCCACCCTCTTCAACCAGGGCAGCACTACCTCTTCAAGGCACTTGATATAGGCTTCCATGTTGAGTCTGAGGCCCTTACCAATGAATTTGTGAGTTCTTATCAGAACAGAGTGAGTTTTCTGAGTTGCCATTTCTTTGTATTAGACTCATCCAACTCTTCTGAATCGTCTGCACTATCCTCATATTGACATCTAAATACTCTGAAATGTTTGTACTGGAGCTTTCTCTGTGAATACTCGGCAATACAGCATGCCTTTTCCAAATTTCTGATGGAGTAAATTGCATCATGGTGCTCTTTTTCTAACAGATGGTTCCCAACTGACCCTACTATATTGTGCAGTCGACAAAATCAGGAACAAACAATATGCATGCACAAAATTAAAAATATAGAATGGTGACAATTTACCCATCGCACCATGTATATTAAAGAATCCATTACAAATATAGACCATCATATAAAAGCAAAAGTTACAAGAAATAAGCTGCAATATGAAAGAAATGGTTACAAGGTTTTGATTATGATATGAAAGCAAAGGTGGTTTTTTTTTTTTTTTTGCCCTAACCCCCCCCCCCACATTTAGTCATACTATTGTGAAGTTTTTTATTTAATTTTTTTAACCTGAAATTATATATTCTATGTGCCATATCTCTTCAGGTTATCATGTCTCTCCACAATTTCCTGTCCTTTGTAGCTCTTAATAAATTTTGTCTTTGTTATCACTGGTCATTCATATATTCAAGCTTGCTAGGTAGGTTATGCATTATTTTCCTCTTTCCCACTTGCCTTCAGTCTGTCCTGTGAGTATCACATTTTCTAAACCCTCTTTCTTCATTATGTGACCTAAAAATTTCAACTATCTCTTCCTGATGCTAATTATGTCCTTTTTGTTTCCATTTTCTCTAAAATTTCATAGTTGCTCAATGTTTAGTTTATCTCAGCATCCTTCTGTAGAACCATACTTCTGTTACTTCAAGTCTCTTCTTCTATGAGGAGATTGCCCAGCATCACACATAGGAGGGCTGATATTACATAACAGTGCAGGGCTCTTTTCTTTGTTTCTAATGAAATTTTTAGCATTACATATATTGTTTGAAAGTCAAATCCACATTAGAACACAGAAAGTCATGTCAGCAACATGTAATAATGTGTAATATATTTTATATGCATTCAAGAATATGGGGTGGGAGAATAGAATTTTTCTTTTTTTTTTTTAAGGGATAGTTGTTTTTGCTTAATATAAATAGCTCCAATAATCTTTGTAATATTTTGTAATTACAAATCAGTAATGCCTAACAAAGTTAATAACAAAATGAATAGAATTTAATACATTTAAAGGCAAAATTTTGTAAAGAAAGTGCTTGATAAAAAAATAACTAGGGCAACAATAGTTAATAGATGAAGAAAAGTTCAAAGGACTTTGCAAGTAACTTTGTTTCATGCATAAACTGCTTGCCAATGTATAAATAATGAATAAATGCTTATCTGACCCTGACAAGCAGTTTATATGCAAAACTTAGTTGTAAAGATAAATTCTTTGAACTTTCCTTCATCTATTAACTAAAATATTTTGCATAATGAAATAAAAAAAAAATTTATAAGGCAAACTCAAAGCATTTGCTTAAAATATGTGCTTGAAGAATACAACTTTGATTGGTAGATTTTTTTTTTTAAAGTTGCATCAAAACAGCTGACAATGCAAAATAAGAATTCTGGTAGACTTGACCACAAAAATCCCCAAAGACAAAAACACCCTCATGTTTTCTATTAAAAATATCTTTTCTTTCACTGGCTGAGTTTCTTATTTAATTGTAATTATTTTCTTAACAATTTTATAAAATGTTACAGCCATCTCGACACTTTTGAACTCCCTCAAGACTGGAAAGTGGTGACTGGTCATCTCCAATCCAGATATGGCAGAAGTGTTCCATTTTTGGTCTGATCTGGTTCTCGTAAAGGTAAAGCATAGCAGGAATTAAGTACTTACTGGAGTGGTACAGGGAACCCACCATTTATTCGGTGATGATAAAATGATACTAGTTTAGTTTTTGAGGTATTGATTGGTATAAGCCAGTGTTAGAGCAAGGTCAACTGGATCTGATCAGGATTTTTACTATCACAATGGCTATTAATAATAAAATTATATTTTTGGGAACTTTTTCAAAGATACTAAAATTGTGACTTTGATAACCACTTGGATCATGGGATGTTTAAATCTGAAGGGATTCTCAACTTGTACAAATCTTTTTTTCCTCCTTTGGCATTAACACATTGTCTTTAAATTCTCTGTCTGTAAACACAAATAACCTCTGTTCTTATGTTTGCTTTTTGCATCTGAAACACGCTTTCTCTGTTGGTAAACTTGCTCCATGGTAATTTGACTTGTTTTTGCATTTTTCTCTTCACAACTCACACGTTCATTTTGTTGTGACTTTCTAACTCGCTGAAATTATTTTGACTTTTTTTTTTTTTTTTGTAATCCAAGAAATGTATTTCTTAACTGTGAGTATATTATGAAACTTTTGTTGCAGAAAACAAATCTTCATAGGATTTTTTTTTTGGGGGGGGGGTGTCAATGAAACTTGAAATTGATAAAAACTTCAAAGAAAGGAAATTGTAACCTTACTACTACTTATCTACTACTACTTTTATGATTTTATAATTTGGTAAGAGCTTAACAATCAATATAATTACTTCAGATTTTTACTTTCTAATTGAATAGATTTACATATATTTAGTCATTTTTTTCCTGGATTTGTCTAAGGATATATATATATATATATATATATATATATATATATATAGTCTACCTATAAAGTCTAAATAAAAAAAAAAAAAAAACAAGAGGAAAACCTATTCTTAACCAATGCATTTTGTCATCTGAAGGACTTTATCAAGACTAATGTACAATAGTTTTTCCTCTTGTCTTTTTATTCATATATACTATAAACATTATATTTAGTGGGTACACATGTTAATGTTAATTGGTTTAGAGATCAAGAATTCCTACTAAACCTGGAATCCAATCTGTTTTATCATGAGTGTTGGGAGGCACATTTTTCTTTAGTAGGACTTTTTGATTTGTAAACTAGTTTTTTTTTTTTTTTTTTTTTAAAATAAAAAATGGGGATGTTGACCCACTAAATATGTTTGTTAATAAAAAATTATGTTGGATTAAAAAAAAATCACTTAATTGCTTAAGAAAAATATGTTTAAACTTTTACTGTAGTCTTTTAATTTTTAATAAGTTGTACATCCAGAATGTGGATAAACTGTTTCAAAGTTCGTGTTTTTGTTTGAGTACTTTTGATTGCCTAGACATTAGAAGAAACTGAATGCTTTTGATAAAGATGTCACGATCTAGCCAACAGAATTTTGTCTATCATATCGACAACATTCATCTCTTGATAAAAATTGAAACAGTCAAAAGTACCCAAACAAAATAAGAGCATAAATTTTGGACATTTTATCCAGTTTTGATTTGGATATACAACTTATTAGAAAAATACAGTAAAAGAAATTAAACAGAGAGACCTGGTCAGTTGAACTTATCAAAACTTTTTTAAATAAGTTTTCTTCCTAAATATACTGCCCATGTGCATCTGTACATGTATGTACCGTATATGTTGGTATATAAGCAACCTTTTAACCTTAAAAATCTCCCCCCCACCAAAAAATAGGGGGCCATTTCCAAGTATAAGATGTGAACCTTAAATCCTGTGGTTTATGGTAATTTGTAATCATGGGAGATATTTTATGGCAGGCTAATCTCTTCCTCACCTACTTTTTTCAATAATTTTGTACAAAAACACACCTGGGAATGAGTTTCAACAAGTCATTTAAAGCCCACATTTGAGAACAGTGAAATGAATGGATGGTTAGCAGGGAAAAGTAATTCAGGCTGCCATAATAGCCTACAGAAAATACAACACCCACTCATGAAATATTGTAGATTGTGTTTGTTAATTGACAATATCTCCCCACTGTTTTTTCTTTAGAATTTGAGTCAAAAGAAAGTATATGCTTACCAAATTTAGTTAATAATTTCATTACGTTTTAAATAAAATTTTGGTGTTGGCAGGGTCATCTTGTATGACAAATTTAGCCTGAAACATTTTAACTTGAAAATTTTGGGGGTCGTCTTATATGCCAATATATGCAGTATATCATATAGAATAACATGGGCAAACAAAATGAGAAACTGTAGAGAATCATTTCCTTCTGCGAAGGAACTTCATACGCAAATAATGATTTTATTGATGGAATCAATCTTATCTATAAAACGTGGTGAGAAGTGAGGCTAGAAATACAATAAATGTTACAATTTATATCAAAATGTTAAAGATACAGGGAAGTTTTGCATTTAAACTTATATTTTGTCACCTCATATATCTAAATTATCAAACTCATTCAGGTTTATATCACCTTTAATTTTATTATCATAATAACATTATCTAATTAATATTTTACAAGCATATGATTTGTATTTATTCTTGTGAAGGATATTTTTAATGATGGTGCCTTCTATTATTTGCCTTTTGCAACATGAATCCTATTTAAATATTTTAGATCAGTAAAAAGGTAAGAGATGACAAATTGACAGTTTTACTCACTGTATTTATTGAGACAATATGAATGGTTCTTGATTCTGGACAATTGTACATAAATTATGAAATATTCTACAATGATATACATGTTGCAGAGAGTATATATATATATGAAAATAGATGCAGGGCTGCTCTCAGGGACAAAAGGCAGAGGAGGAAGTACTACCTATGTCTGTTCCACATTGGCCCTTATCAGTCACAAACGTGCCTGCAAACGACATGAACAGACTCCTTGATCTTCATTTTGCCAAACTATGATGATTTTATATATATATATATATATATATATATATAATTTTACTACCACAGACCCTATTTTGTAGATACTCTTGTTTGAGTAAATGTGTTGCTGATTTTTTTGTATTTTTTTTAAACAGTGAATTGTTGTCTACTAGTTTGTGCATTCTAGAGACTTAATTTAGAAAATATGCAAATCTGTGTTCCCCTTTTTGTAGGCAAAAAGAAAATCCGATTTCTTATATGTTAGTTCCTGTGTAACCATATCAAAGTATTGATATTTTTCATTTTTTTTTTATTAATTTTTTGGAAGATTGCAAACTTTGTAATCTGAATCCATAACCTATTTTATTAAGTACTTTCTACTGTATATTTCATGTGTTGCCAGGTGTTTCAGGTATGTATACCTCTGTCTTCTATTTGACAACCCCATCCCTCTACATTCCATTCCCAGTCAACAAGTGGTAAAATTTTTTTTCCATAATCATCTCTCTCATCTTCCTAATTTGTGGGATGACGCTTTTTATGCACTTTTTAAAAAATATCTTCAGTCAGCTTCTGTTGCAAATCCTTAACATTACTGCTTGGTATACTGCTCAGGCATTGATAAAAATAACATTTAATAAGCCAATTGTGCATCTCAGCAACTTATTTCTGCATTTGTTGCACATGGCAAGCATTTTTAAAAGGGAAAATTAACTTGGATAATTGAAGCTTTTAGACAAAGATATTAAAATATGAATAACTCGATGCTTTTTGCTATTTTATATTTTAGTCTAAATCTTATGTTAGGTATGATTGTTTTATCTTACAGGTTTCAAATTGAGTGAATTAAAAATAAAATTCCACAAAAATCTCCTGAAATAAGCTAAACTAAGGAAGCCAAATTCTGGGTTAAATAGTAAGGCAAATTGAGCTCTTCAGTCTTGGTTGGAAACCAGTCTAGGAGAAGCACAATTCTGTGTTTAAAAGAGACTATTTAAGCAACTTAAAATTTTACCTGGAAGATTCTCACCATTTCTCATTTCATTTAAAAAAAAAATTCTTTATTGTATTTGGCAATTAAGAATATGGGGCCATAAATTAAAAAAAAAAAAGATTCTGATTATGTCTACTCTGGAATCTGGATGCCTTTGTATTCTGGCATTATCTAAAATAAAACAAACATTTAAGTGCCAGAATAATTGAAACTGACAAAATCACTTTCTGTTCATGAGGCCTGTGGTTCCTTGCTAACTTAAAATTTAGTTTTTGGTGGGTAAGATTTAATGCGTTATTTAGGCAGGTAAGTTTTCAAAAAAGGATATGTTTGTTTTTTTTATTATTTTTATTTGGAATTATTTTAAATTTAAAAAATACTTGCTATTAAAAATTTTATTTCTGAATAAAAAAATTACTTTTCTTGTTGGCAAAATTTAAAAAAAAAAAATGTTAATCTTTTAACCAGAAAATAGGGCAAAATATAAACTTCATACCTGAAAAAAATGGTGTTTCAAAAGGACAGTTATTCCCTTGACACTGCTATCATTGTATACACTTCTGACTCCCTCAGCAATGTTTATTTACAATATTATAAAAATATGTGAACCAAGCACAATGCAATATTATTATTTACCATTTTATAAGTATTTATTATTTACCATTTATAAAATGGTAAATATTTAATATTTACCATTTTATAAATATTTTTTACCATTTTTAAAGAAATAATTTATGAAAAATGACAAAATTATCAAAATATATAAACGAATTACATTGCAGTATTTCTTATTTACCATTTTATAGATAAATAACTATGAAAACAAGTTTGTTTTATACATAATTTTATAAAAATATCAATGAACTATAGAACAAAAAATGTTTGAATGACTAATCGGTAGAAATCAAAGGTCTGAAACTCTAGTAATTCCAGGTTGCCTTAATTTTTTTTTTTTTTTTTTTTTTTTTTTGAAAAACATAATTTTGAAAAAGTTGTAAATCATTGCTAGTTTTATTTATTTATTTATTTTTTTTAATTTACTAATAAAAAAAAAAAAATCTACCAACAGATTAAATAAGCAATTATCATCTCAACAATTCTCAAGAATAAAGAAAATATATAACTCTAATTTCAAAAGTTTGGGTTTTACTAACATTCTAAATTTATCATTTTTTTAAATCAATAAAAAAGGAGTAAAACAAGAGGGAGTATAACTGGTATAAAATAATAGCAGTGTCAAAGGAAAAAAAAAAGAAGTCTTTTTGACACAGTTTTTTTGCGAGCATTAAGGTTAAACATTTGCCAAAAATTGTGTGTAATATATATATATATATATATATATATATATATATATATATATATACACACACACACACACACACAGTCGAAAAGTTCTTGGCCTGTCTCTGAAGGGATTAACTAAAAATTTTCTAATATTTAGTTTCAAGATTTCAGGAAGCAAGTTAGGCTGAAAATTTCAGCCTCCTCTCATAGACATTATTCAAACTCATTATCTTTAGTTTTTTTTCTTTTATAACATTTTTAACAATTTTTTTAAAGTTTGTTGGTGGTTATGACACTAAATAAATATGTTATGTGTGATTTTTTTTTTTCTTCTATTGATATTAAAAAGCAACTAAATAATGTAAAAATTCATTGAGTACAACATAATCTCCAGAAGAGTGAAGAACAGCTGTTATGAAACAGTGATAACATCAACAAGAAGAAAAAGCAATATTCAAACAAAATAATCTCTCTGCTTCATTATTTTTAAATTGTTTTGTTTCATTGCATAAATTTGCAATGAAAACTATTTTGAACATTTATATTTGCAACTATCTTACTTATCTCTGATATTCTAATAATTAAAAAAAATTCTTGTTTTTTCTTTGTTTTTGCAACTTGTAAAGAATATTTTATTTGTCTGTAAATGTTTGTGCAGGTGATAAACAAGCAGTAGTGATTTTAAGGTTGTCCAAACTTTCATCTTTCCATTTGCCCACAAGAATGGAAAGTAACTTGCTTTTTTTTTTTTTTTTTTTTTTTTTTTTTTAACACTCTGGTTGCATCCATCTTCATCAATCCTTGTTTTGACTATCCACTTTGATTCAGCAAATGTTGTCATACTGAAAAGATTTTAACAAGTCGACATCAAAATCATGATCAATTGACAATATTCCAACAATTAAATAACATTCTTTTTATCATTTAAATTTTGTTCTTTACAGACAATTTGTTCTTTATAAATTTAAAGATCCGTCATGAAATCTTCGAGATAAACATGTTCAGATTCTTCTTCATTCCCTGTTAAACATGTTCAGAATCTCTATTTACTGTCATGTCTCCATGATAGAAAAATTCTGATAAAGCAGCCCACAAGTCTTGACTATCTTTTGAAGATTTTATATAAATTTATTTTGATAAAGTTTATGCCCTGTGGGAATTTCAATGCCGATTTGAAAAAGCAAAAAAAGATGTTTCTATTTATTGATATTATCCTCATCATTTGTCTATATTTCTGATATGAGGTATTGTACATATTTACACTATTTACATTGTTTGGACTGTTGTCCTCCTCTTTAAAATATGACAATAAATATGAAGACCATAATTAAAACAATGTAATTAGAGTAAATAATTATTCTCATTAATTGAAAATTGAGGTGAAAGCCTTTTTCTGTTATCTGAGCGATATGCATTCTTCCTTTTGTACACAAATTGATTAGAAATGATAAACAATTTGCTATAAGACCAAATTTGATTATCTCAAAAGAAAATGACTGTCCTACCAAAGGTTCCCATGTCCTATAAAATAAAATATTCTACATTTTTTTAAAAGTTGATGAACACCTAATTTTTTTTCTGAATCTTTCCTTCCAACCCTTTCCTTTTCCTGACTTTGATGAATTCTTAAGTATTTCTTTTTTCTTTCTTTCCTTCAGCATTTTGTGATATTCACTCTAAATTTTTTGTTCTGTAATTTTTTTCAAGCCAGTCTTCTTTCCACTTTCTGCTTATGTATAATTTTCAGCATGACATCTCAATATGTTTTCTCTTGAAGTCTTGTCTGTCCAAGTCTGTTTTCTAATATCCTCTTTCTTTTTATACGATTTTTTTGTAAAGCGTTATAACATTCAAACAGGTTCATATTAAAAAAATCTATCTTTACAACTGCTTCTTGATAAACTTATATTTATACCTATTAAAAGATAACCTCTCTTAATCAAATCTCATAAAACCTTATTGATATTTTTGACTGAGAATTTCCAACTTTTCAAACAGTTTCTTTATAAGTCAGCATCATCTAATGATTATTGTTTAAGCCAGCATTTAAAACTAATTTCAGCTTGTGGGCTGTTGTTGAAATGGAAATGTACTGTCAAATTTTCATAACATCAGGATAGATAAAAAATTTTAAAACTGACACTTGAATATAATTTTTAAATTTTCTAATATAAAAACAAAAAAAAAACATCTGTTTATTTTTCTATTGAAATCTTATTTGTGACTTTATTTTGAGCAATGTCATTGCATGATACATCCTCAAATATAGGCAACACAAATGCTGTGTTTTAGTCTTGCTAGAGTCTTACATTGTCTTGCACAGATGTGGCAATATTGGGCATTTTTTGCAATAGTTATTATATAAATGTCATAACACACACACACAATTACTCTAAACATTATATTTAGTGAATACATGTTTGAGTAGGCATCCCTGCTTTTTAGCCAGTAAATTTACATCTACTGGCTTATGCCTATGAAAGTTTTAATTTAAAAAAAAAAGTGCCTTCTGGTAGGGTTCAAACTCTGTTGGAAGCCACATGTTATTTATTAAGTCTCTCATATGCACAGGCTGGTAGACAGCATAAATCTACACTGTTTACAAAAAAAAAACATATGGATGTCTCCTCAAACATAATGTTTAAAGTAATAAGAAAAAAATGTTGGTTTATTTTTTAAAAAGAAAAGAAAAAAAAAAGGCCATTAATTTCGTTTCTTTTTCATATAAACATGCTGCTCCTGTCAATGGTAGTCTTACCTGCCACTATGGCTTTGTTGCATGCAATAAAGCAGGCCTTCCTGTCCACTCACAGAAGCATGTGGCAATTAATCCTCAACCACTCAAGCAAAATGGCTCAACTGTTTCATCTGTCTAAAGTTTGCAAAACACCTGCAAGCCTCAGGAGACACATGTATGTCCATAAAAGTTGAGCATCTTTTCATTTTACTGAGGCCTCATTTGTTGTCCGTGATGAAAGAGTCCACTATATATATATATATATATATATATATATATATCACTTTAAATGGTATTTTAATGGATACTCATATTTGAGTAGACACTGTTTATTTATTAAAAAGTATTTTTGTTTATTTTCATTTATTGGTCTGAATATTTGAGAAATCTCATTAAAGAAAACTATGTGCTCTCTAGCAGGGTTCGAGCCTGCATCCCTCTAGGCAAAGGGAGACCATTGTTAGATCTGATGTGTCTTAACAGACTTGGCTACGAAGCAGCTGATCAAGCAAAGTCTGAAATGTGCTTTTAAACAAAATCCTTCCTATATTGAATGCCTCATAATTTTCATATCTGCTTAGCTTCATATCCAAACATAAACACAGTAATTTTCTAAGGTAACAAATTTTTATTTATCAATCTGACAGATGAGTATCCGCTAAAAATAGCGTCTAAAGTGATAAAAATCTGTCGAGTTGATAAATCAATCCATTACCTTATATATATATATATATATATATATATATATATATGAGATAAAGTAGTAAAAACATCTTGACTATAGAACCAACATAACCCTACCAAAGTTTGGAATGTCTTAACTCTTATATTTCCTAAATTACTTCTCAAGAAGACTCTGAACATGTCTTTGAGATAAATCATTTTTTGTCATCATTTGGATCATCTCAATTTAAGGATGAGGTATTTTTATTCACTTTTCCTTCATTTCTCTTCTGATTCTACATCAGATAATTAAACAATTCTCTATTTCTCTCTCCACTAGTGTGATGTCACCTATTCCCCACTGTACTTCTCTCCAGAGAAGACCCCTAAGGTATTGTAATAGACCCGTTGTATATTTTGTGATGTGTTAGTGATTAGAAGTCACCCTAGGTGACTAGTTATGTTACTTTGTTCCTGGCAGTAGCTAGCAACTGTTTATCTGAATTGCCCCCACAAAAAAAAAAAAAATCATCAGGATCTATTTCTGTATTTTATTTTTCTTTTTTTTACTAAAATTAGAAATTGGGAGTTCTGATAATACCATAAATTAAAAACAATTGATTTGTAATTTTTTACTTTATGAATTCACAAAAACTAATTCAATATTTGAAATATGGCAAGCATATTGAATAACTTAACCTTTAGCCTTCTGCATTATTAATATTACCTCCCTTTCCACTGCATTCTTCTTCAAATTGTTTTCTGTTGCCATAGTAGG
Organism: Acanthosepion pharaonis; assembly: GCA_903632075.3. NCBI lineage: Eukaryota > Metazoa > Mollusca > Cephalopoda > Sepiida > Sepiidae > Acanthosepion > Acanthosepion pharaonis. Next base: position 1,194,867 of record CAHIKZ030004490.1, on the reverse strand, counting down.
ATATGACAACACAACTATAAAATTCACACATGCTATTCAGGGATCAGTCACCGTCAGTGGCAGGATAAGCAATTTGTACAGCAAATGAAATCACATACAAGGTGATAATGATTAATAAATATTTAGACTTTAGAAAATGATAAATACACAAAAAAGGTCCATCTGAAAATGTTATTTTTGCAAGTTTTGTTTAATCTAGCACATTGGCTTTACATTGCTTACAGCACCTGTTATTTTTAAATGGTCACCCATCTAAGTATTGTACAAACTCATTGCTTAATGCTAGTGATCAACCAGAACATTGTTTTTAATTATCTTTTATGAATGAATTCAAATAGCTTAAGTCAAATGGTGATGTGATTCTATCTGATGTTTAGTTATGAAGTGGCTTACAGTGGAAGGCAATTTCTTAACTCCCCACCCTGATATTCACAAGGATAGTAGACAAGAAAACAAACAACTGATGCCATTTATAAATGCCATATTATTGAATTCACAAATTCCTTCAGTTTGGTTATATTGGTTTTTTTTTGGTTTTTTTCTTACATACAAATTTGTGTGATTGTACCTATAAATCTACTTTATAAAGAGAAGCCACAACACTATTGTATTGGAGTCATTTACATTCTTTTAACACCATGTCCATTCAAAATTCCTGTGATCATGGCTCTCTGCAGATTCTTTATTATCTATGAATTGTCAAGCATTCTGAGGAAAGGGTTTCTTGTTGCCTTCATGAATTCAGTTTTTGTCTCTTAGTCTGGTTGCCACCCAAGACTAGAAAGTCCAGTCTACTCTGCTATTTAACCCATAACTGGAAGGGAAAGAAACTGATTCATGCCTTTCCCATGAGCATTTCTGAATATGAATTTGCCTTGCCTATTTCACTTTCTGTGCCAATATCAATTACACTACCTATGCATCTTATGATGTTTACATACTTAATGTATTTCTCTCTCAGTAGAAACAGATTTAAAAAAAATCAGGTCAAACTGAAATAATTAGTTTTTGCCTGAATTTCTGAGGTGAGATGTTCTTACAATTATCCATTGAATTATTTGGACCAGGTTTTTCCTGTTTCATTTTTTGTTTCATTTTTATTACAATATTCATATCACTCTATCATTGGAGGAAGATGAAAGCATGATAAAAACAACAGTGACAAGGAAGCTGGTTTAAATTTATTCAGAAATTTTAAATATTTTACAGATTATCAAATTAAAAAGCAATTGTTTTGAGGGCAGAAAAATGATTAAATTTACTTTCTAAATATACAAGAAGGTTACTTTGAAAATTTTAGATAAAATTTTTTGTTTTGAATCATTAAGTCACATTTCCTAATTTAAAATTACCAAAAGCTTTTTAGATACATTTTACTAGAGAACAAATTTTCATATTTTTTTAAAAATAAAACTGAATCTTTCTGCATTGATAATGTCTGTCAATTATTGAAAACTGAAATTATTAATACTGAAAGAAATTAGAAGGAAATGTAAGCATTATAAGAAACTTATTCGTTTTGGCACCAATATTCAGAGAACTTAAAACAATTACTTAGTTACTTATTTTAGTGCGTCATTTTACTTTAATTATTGCCATGTGATGCAAACAATGGTCAGGGCATTTAAACAAATTAGCCATAACCAACAGCACCATTTTTTTATAGCCATGTGTCACTTATATTATTGCCAATCAAGACATTTTGCATTTATATAAGTAACAAAGTAATCATTCTAAGTAATATAGTTAATCAAATAAGTGCTGCCTAATTTGTTGTGATTCTTTTAGCTTCTATTTATTTAAATGTTTGTCAAAGCAATGAAATATTTGACCGCTTCAATTTTTGTTATAGATCTATATTTATTACCATCATTCCCCTGACTGGGTGTGGTTGTAGGATGCACAGCTGAACACCTGACCACTTCCCTCCAAATATCTGCATTTAAAAGCCTGATAAGTATTTATTCATGCATAGTTTTGTCTTGAGCAAGTAGACCTCTCAGAGCCCATCCCTTTTCAAGTCAAAGAACAACTGATTTCCTTCAACTTGAAAGCTCACCTTGGTCATGGATATGTTGCTATTGAACCTTCTGTCCTGGCCATTGACTTCAAAGCTTTCGACCCAGTGATGTTGTGCTATCACCTCACTGATTGCTATGGAGCCCAGCCTACTTCATTGTGCTATAGACGGCCATTAAGCCTACAAGTGGAAAGCGTTGGCTGTATCTTTATTTGACATAACTTTGATAGACACTTTAACCAACTTGGCTACATAGAACCTTTGCCAATCAAACTAAGGCTGAATAGTGCCTTCAATTTTTTTTTTTTCTCCAGTTTCCTGATCTCTGTTGTTTTTACTATGTTTCAGTTGTTGTTTTTTGATGTTCCTCGATTGTCTATTGTTTGAACAGCAATTAAAAAAACTAATCTGAAGGAATTATTGTACAACAGTAATACCACACCATGTCAGAAATTAAGAATGTATTGGTCGTTTAATAAGTAAATGTTATGTTCATTAGAATTAAACACTTTGGTTGGGAAAATGAACAACCTTACCAATATACAACATAGTGCTGCAGACATTAGGTGACTTTCACTATTATTAAGAAAATATATTATGGAACAAATTGGAAAAAAAATACAAATTTATCAGTTCCTTGATAAATAACATTTTATAAAATTATTCCAATTTACATAGAGAATGAAGGTGGACATTTTATGAATTATAGCATTTTCAAAAAATGCTTTTAAGTGATTTTTTTTTTTTTTTAATCTCCATATAATGCACAATTGTAGACTGCACAAAGTTCAACCTGATGGTTTGTATTTAAAGTGTTAATGTTATTAATTATTATCTCAGAGCAAATTAAATTCTTCAGTTTTTTTATTCATTCAATGGAGAAATAGATTTATAATCTTATTTAAAGATATAAAGATTCAAGCAATCTTTAACCTTCATACCTGCAAAAAAAAAACCATTGTTAAAAGGACGATTTTTCCCTTGACACCACTATTATTTTAACTACCTTCACTCTTCAGCAATGTTCGTTTTAAAAAGCTGTGATTAGAATTGGAATAGAACCTAAACATATAAAAGTGAATTTATACATATTCTTTGTTCTTGACAATTGACAATAAAAATAATAAACACTATTTATTTACTAAATTTATTTATTAAAATTCTTGTAAATAAACAATCTAATAATGTTTAATAATTTTGTATTCTCAAAAATAAAAATGTATAAATTCACATTCATCATGTTTAGGTTTTATTACAATTCTAATCATCGCCTTTTTCAAACAAACATTGCCAAGAATGTGAAGATATTTAAAATAATAGCAGTGTCAAGGGAAAAACTGTTCTTCTGACATTTCATTTTTTTTTTTTTTTTTTTTTTTTTGCACGAAGGTTAAAAATTGCGAAGATTCATATATTTATAATTAAAAGTTTGGCAATTTTTTTGTTTACGTTCTTTTATTTTTTGCTATAGAAATTTATTCACAAACATTTTGATCCCACTCTCAATGTATTTTCCAGATATTTATTTAAAATATTCTATGTAAATTTCTGTCAATCTCTGGGATGAAAAATTATCCCTATTTTAACTATTTATATTCGGACTGTTGTCCTCATCTTAATATAAAATCTAAATAATTCTATGTAAATGTTTTACGTAATTGCTTTACTTCATTTTTGTTTTTTCATTTTCTAGATGTAAATATAATTTATTCAAACTATTTTTCTCATCTTGGCCATTATAGATGTTATTATAGGAACAATGTTTCAGCCAAATAGCCCCAGGGTCATCATCAGAGATCCATTGTTTTGGCTGGTATGGGATAGGAGTTGATTGTCATGTTATTTTGTCCCTGTAATGCCAATTATTGTTCATTCCTGCTGAAGCAGTGTTTCACTACTTGATTCAGGGATTGAACTCATGACGACTTGAGGACAACACATGTCTAACCAACCTCTGTTTTACAAGTATGATTTAAAGAAATACAAAACTGAATGGATTGGGGACTGATTGCACCTCCACCCCACTGGATGATAATTTTTTTGCCTTCTATAAAACATTTTTACCATAATGTTCACTCTGTACCAGGCCCAAGAACCACTTGAGGTAGAGGGTTACAGAGTAAAAGGTACAGTTTTATGGGAATATGCAGGGAAGTTAATGGTTGATCCTTGAACATGCCAAGATTGTAGTGATTGGGGAAGCATCCTCCAGGGAGTCAGTTCCACAAGCGCTACTCAAGTGGAACTTACATTTTACCAATGGAATAGGAAGGGAATGAAGGTGGTTCAGTACAATGTGTGTAGAATGGTGGTTCTTAGCCATGAAGATTAGAACTGGTGGAACTAAGTAATGTAGTCCGTCTGAACACTTTCCATGGAAATGGAGCAGGGAGAGACTTGAGAAAGGATAGAAAATAATTTGTTGTATACAAGGATTATTGGAATCAGTACCAGTGCAAGAAGTCTTAAAAAAGCATGAATGCAAAAACTGATACAAAAAATTTTATCATTGGTCACCTTTTACCATTGTAGTTTCACAGCTGCTCACCAGAGGCCAGTGATGTTTGATATCACATGTTATTCTTCATAAGTTGCTCTTTTTGGCCATTCCTACTGAGGAAGGGACAATGTTACCCAGAAGTACCAAGCTGCCATTTTTCATGTGGAAAAAAAACAGTTCAAATAAATCATTCTCTCTGCACCACTTAAAATCCTTAATTTAAATTTACAATATTTGCTGCCACAGGCCTTTGTGCCTTACAAGAGACCAATGTTTATATTTTGTTTTTAAATGTTACTGCTTACAGCCATATTATGTTGAAACACTGGTTCTCACACAATCACTGATGTTAAGCAATATCGAGCTTGGTCAGTACCTTGATGGGTGACCACTTGGGAATACCAGGTGCTGTAAGCTTGGATGTGCAGGTGGTGTAATGGCTCAAAATTTGAAATCAGAGAGCCGAGTTACAACTCCCATTGGTTTTGTTAAATTCACTTACATGCAAAAACCCTTGAAAAAGGTACGAACCCACCTCTTTTCCCCCCAGCTATGGGTTAATTAGTAAAACTTGTATCACTAAACCATTATCGGCCAAACAAAAAAAATTTCTTACAATTTAAAAATATTTTCTGGCTTTAAATAAGCTGCAAAGGGTTAAGTCATAAAATATCAATCAAATGATACTACAGGCATCTTAGGTTTCACTTTAAATGAATTGTTATCCTAAAAAAGAGGAAACACCCTGTTTGTGTACATAAGCATCTTTTAAAATTTTACTACTTTTTTGTTGAAAAATTTCTTCTGTATCATTTTAAAGAATGAGATTCTATAAAATTAGAACTACTTGAATTCTATGAGAGAAGAAATTCTATTCTTGGTATTGGTTGAATAATCTTTAAAATGATAAGCCTGACAAACCATCAACAGTTTCACTTCACTATGTTAGAGCAAGATTTTGAATGTCTAATGTTTTTGGCACATTTATCCTCAATTTTTGTGACACAGAAGAATCTCAAACTTCCCAAACAGCACAATACTATTTGGTTTTCTGCTAGATTTGGCTTAAGCAAGTAAATCCCTAAATGAGCCCCTGAGCACATTTGCAAATTTAGAAACCAAAATGGTGGAATACTAGTAGGCATTGTTAACCTACAAATACATAATACATTTTACCCATATAGACATTACTGTACTAAAACATTTTGTCAAGATGAAACAAACCACTTGCATTGTTACTGTCACAATGTTTGTAAAATTGTAGAAGCTGTGATTTAAAAAAAAAAAAAAAACTTTTTTCCTAATTATAACAAGAAAAAATGATCCCCCTCTGGTATTAACATGCCAGCGACCCATCATTACATATGTAACCTCACCCATTAATTTACAACCATCACAATGCAAACTTTAAAACTAATATATTCACTTTTTATAAAGAAGGAACATGTAACTTGTTTCCTGTATACTTTGTTATATAAATAAGAATCTGCACTTACATGTAAAATAGCCCTAGACACTCCTCAGGATGATGTAATCTACCAATTAATTTTATAGATTATATTAAATGTCCAAAATTTGTAACAAAAAAAAAAAAAAATAGTGACTGTTCTGTCAAGCTTAAACTTAAACAGATTTTTGCATAAGACAATCCTATTTTTTCTCCTCTGTTATATATTACTAAATATACATTTTTTCTCACCTCACTGGTAGTACAATACAATTTTCAGGGGCTGAATTGTAACTGACCATAACATAATTTAAATTTTGTTAAATATATCAGGTTATCACAATGGTAGTGGGGGTCCATATTTTATACGAGGATTGTTCTTTAAAGAAAAAAAAAGAAATTGAATTTTGTATTTAAAATAAACAATTATAAATAAGGGTGGGGAAGAATTTGAATTTTGTAGGTAAAAAAAAAATAAATGTTAGGACACACACACACACGTTACTTACTACAAGTTCCAAATAAATATAGACATTCACATGTAAGTATTTATTAAAAAATATATATATAATACAGAGTAATTCACCAATATCATGGTACTTATGTAAATTGCTATATATATATATATATATATATATATATATATATATATATATATATATATATATATACACACACACACACACACACACACAGATATGGATGGATGTGAATAGTCACAGCAAAGAATATTAGATTAAGTTACAACCATTTTATATATAAATATGTGTGTGTGTGTGCACACAAATATTCAGGATTATTCATGACAATTAGATATGCTGATATATTTTCATAAGTTTATTGAACCTGTTCCAATGCAATATCAAGAATTTTCAGGATTTTTTGTTCTTTTTCAGTGATGTGACATTTTTATCCTCTTTTATTATATATATTTAGGTAGAAAATTCTCTTTTAGGCATGTCTGATTGAATAAATTACAAACATTATGTCTGTTTATTTTTATTATAACCTTTCATATTCATGAATATTTTTCCATAATTTACAATTAAATAAGGCAAGAAATATATATATGTGTGTGTATTAATTGTGATATACAGAAAAATATTTGTGAATATGAAAGGATTATGATAAAAATAAACCAATATAATGTTTGTAATTTATTCAATCAGACATGCCTTAAAGATTATATATATATATATATATATATATATATTGCAAATTGCAGTGGTTCCCAGATTGAAATGACCAGAATTGCAAATGTTTTAAAAGGATAAGTGATCTGTTTATTTATCTTAAAGGAAAGCTGGTCACTGTATGGCAGTTTGAGAATTTAGAAAACTTATAAAATTTAGTATTTATTTATTTTAGTCAACTCCCCTTGACCTTGTGCCTGTTGATGCTAACAACAATATAAATAATTTCTCTTCATTGGAATTATCCAGAGTTGTTGAAATCTAACCTCTATGAACATCTTCAGGTGACTGAGTGGTTTTGAATTCAGAGTTCTTTATCAACCATGTCTAGAGATCTGTCTTCCCTGCTATTTAACCCATAGCTGGGAGAGAAGATGGATTCATGTGTTTCCCAAAGAGTATTTTTGTGAAAGTGAATGCCATGAACTTGACTGAAATTTGAACTCTGCTCTCCAATTTCTTGTTCTATGCTGCAAACTATGACCTGACCTGTACCTCATAATTTATCATGTTTTCTTTTTATCTTCAGCTGTTGTTACATAAGCTTTTTGTTACATAAATTTTGGCATTTGTATTTCTCATTCAATTAAAGATTTCTCTGGTCATGGAAAATTTGAGAACCATTTGCCTTTTGCATGCAAAGATTGATTCTGTAGCATTTTGGCATGAACTTTGGTTTTTCTGTCTTGCTGCAAGATTTTAGCTTATGAATGTGGTGTGCTTGTGTTGCTTTAAAAACATTCTTTGCTAAACTTATTTTTTTGATTGTGCTTTCCAATCAAGTAAGTATCTTTTTAAATATAAATTATTATAAACCCTACTTTACATCTTCATCTAAATGTAATTTTGTAGAAATGCCTCAATTTTTACTTAGATCTGTTTTAAGTTTTTTTTTTTTTTTTTTTAAACTTTTTCTGAATATTTCTTTGTGATCATGCCAGAAACATTGTTTGCTATGCAACTCAGTTATGACAAATGGAGTGTTTGGTTTACATTAAAGTCAATCCTTGTTTTATGAGGAAATCTTCATCAAAATAAAAGGAAAAGATATTTAACATTGTATGGTATTTATTTTTTTCTAAATTGGATAAAAAAAAAAAAGAAACTGCATTTAAAGGAAGTTAGATAATTTTATGTAACAGCTTGCACTAAAAAAAAAATCCAGAGACTTATTCTTTGCAAAGAAACCCTAAAAAAATACATTTGAAATGCTATACCAAAAAGTATTTTTTTTTTAACACTTGCAAAAAGACAAATTTAAACATAAAAGCAATTTGCTTATCGGTATTTCAATCATATCTGTTTAAAACCTGAATCTGTAATTTTAATTTTACAGTTTTCAATATCTATTTTTTAGTTATTTTGCAATTTAATAAACATAAAAATATTAACTTTTTTTTTTCTTGTATTTGTACTGGTTAAACATTTTAGATTTTGTGATGGGGTGAGACAAAAAAAAAATCATGCAATTTTTAACTGCTCTTCTGTTGCATGAATCATGAGAGTTTATTGGAATATTTTTATTGAATTGTTTATTCTAAAAGAGATTCAGGTTGGCCATGTTTTTAAATTGATTGATTTGAAAGTTGAATTTTTGAAGAAAATTCAATCTCATACAAAGGATTGAACTGTAGACGACTTTGTCAGTTGTAGAAATATATTTGTGCTGATGACCTTTCAGCTTAAAATAATTATTACAGTTGTTTGCATTTTTGAAAAAGTTCTATTGATAAACATTGATATTGCACATTGTTTTTATTGTAAATTTATTCTTTCTCATTCAAAAAGGAGAAATATTATGGTCAAGTTCTTAATTTCTTATAAAAAATGATAAATTTCATTTTTTTTTTTTTTTTTACATCCCCAGTGGAGTATTTGGCAGTTATTTACATAAAGCGTGGGAACCTAAACAATTTCTATTTTTTCATTTAACAATGTTAAACTCACCAAAAGCACTAACACAAGCAACCTTTTTAATGCCACTGTCTAAAGCTTTCTTCCATTTGCTAAATAACTTTTTAATTATAACTTAGGTTATCTCCCTTTATTTTAGCTGCAATTTTTGCTTGCACTCTTTAACTGCCTACTAATGATGACCATCTGCAGCAGTGGTGATTGGGTCAAATCAGAAATTGGGTCTTTTCATCTGTAAATTGCTGTTTGGCTGGACAAAAGCTGGTGTACTACATTTGCTTCTATTTTCTTTCCTAGATGTGCTTTTCTTTACAATTTCTATTTATTTTCAGTCAATATTTTAGGATAATTTTTTTTTTTTAAATTACACCTATCTCAAAATTGTTTGAAGTTATTATTTGTTTACTTCTATTCAAGTGTTGATAACTTATTTTCTCTAATTCATATTTTTGGTTGTTATTTATTCAGTGTCATATTGCATAAAAGGCATTTAAATGAATCTTAAATACAATACAGTTGCATCAGAATAATTCATATCATGATGGCGGACTTGGTTTTATCAGTGATGGACTCACCAGGGTGTCAGTGGAACCCCCCCATATCAAATAAAAATGAAATAATAAAATGCACAACTTTTTTAGTAATAAAAAGGAATAAGAACTTTAAAGTCATCTGCACACTATCAATTCCAATGTGAGAGGACATTTTCAAAGCTAAAGATCATAAAGACAAGGTTAAGAGATTCACTGCCTGAGGAGAATTTGGAATCATATCTTTTGCTATCTCTGGAAAAAAGGAATTATTAGATAAATTGGATGCAGAAGCAATTATTGGCAGATTCACACAATCATCTAGTGAGCATAAATGATTGCTCTTAATCTAGTGGACTGCATGCAATGATCTATTGTCCTTTTGAACTATTTGTTACTACATAAATTATGCAGTAAACTCTTTAAAAATATCAACCAATTACTTAAGACTAAAAAGAATTAAATTATAACATTTACATTTGGTATCTATTCCTAGTAATATGTGCAGTTCATATACACTGTAAATACACATTTTTTTCCATAAAAATTTTAAATATGCCCTTTTTCTCCATATGTATTTTTTGGAAATTTTATTTGTAACACCAGCAACCCAGGATCAAATCCTTGGCCATGGTCGCCAATTAATGTATAACCCCTTTCGCAACCTGCACATGGTGGTGTAACCACATTTAGTAGTCTGGTCCTAAGGGTCTTAGAATGATGTTTTAGCCACAGGGCTAACTGTGCTAGTCAATGCTGATGCTGATCCAAACTGGTTGTTGTTTGCTGGCCCCTTTGGTCTGCACCAACTCTCCCCAGGCTGTGTTCTTGATCGCAGATCAGTTGAAAATTGAAGGTCGTAGTATTGCAGTGCTGGTTCAAGCTGTGGAAGGTGCCATATTAAGAAAAATATCTTCATGACAAAAAATAAAACTAGAGCTTCATGGGGTCAATCTTCAATTGATTTATGTAACTCTTGATACAAAAAAAAAAATTAACCCTTCCTGCATCAATCTCTACAGTGACACTGGTCCTTGTCTAAACTTCTGGAGGAACTGTGTTCAAAGTTCTTGGAATCAGGAAATCTGGTGGCAGGTGACGTGGATTTCAGAGGCTCTCAATGCAGGTTCTCAGCCCAAGATCTCTGAGTTCCCAAAGTCATCTGCTTATATGCACTTCAGTTCAAAACTGGCATGGGGCTGAAGGGTTCTGGGTATTCAGTAATACCCCAATTTTCATATTAATCTCAATAAAGTTTTTCTTTGTTCCATATTTCTCCTTTTTTAATCAAGTTTCCAAATTTGGGGAATTCTTCACCTTCTTTGGGAGTAGTCACAGGGATTGCTCTTCCCTTAACTCCAACCTTCTTCACTTTACATCTCACACCACCACTCCACACAGGTGGAGCTAAGTTCTGCCTTTTCCTCCTTCCTTCTCAAATTCTAACTTTGTCCACCTCTCATAGCTGGCATAACTGTCTTTGTGATAAATCTAATTTTTAAAGTGCATAGGTGAAAGGGCATAGTTTATTCTCATTAATTTTAATTCTATGACTCCTTTCCACTTCCCTAAGATTACTTCTGTCCAGAAAGAACACAAACCAGACCACTGCATTCTCAATTAACTTTCAGAGCGATAGATAAATTTATTTTCTAATTGGTTTTTGTCAGTGAAAATATATTTGTTTACCTACATTTTCAACAAAGTGACATACTATTCTCCATCCTTGGGCTGATCGCCATCTTATTGAAAACACAAACCAGACCACCTACCTGTTACAATAGGATTGGTTTTCATAATCCTAACCCTCACAACTGGTTCATTCCTCGTTTTCATTTTTCAATTTGTTTTCACAAACAAAAATATAATTCCTGTCTGCCTCTCTTCTCACCAATGACATGTTTTTTTTTCTAATTTTCCAAGAAAGAGAAAACAATTTCCCAGTTTGTTTTAGATTTTTGATAGATAAAAAAAAATTAAACTCTTGGTGCATCATTCCAATTTGTAGGGGTGAGGCAACCTAGATGACCCCTTTTTCACTTCCATATTACCAGGGAAAATGCCTTCCATTCTCTTCCAGTTTATATTTAATTCTGGGCTTAACCCTTTTTCTGCTCAGAATTAATATTTAACCACCTCACAGCTTCAGTGTCATATATTTATGAAAATTAAATGATCACATTGTAGTTGTTAGTGACCCTCCCCCCGTCTCCTGGTAACTGTATTTTTAGACCCAGTCTGCCAATGACTTTATCTTGGATATATGAAAATCATTAATGCCTTTTTGGTCAATATTGCTTGGATCTGATTTACTGTTTGTATATTTGAAATTTGAGGCACATTGGAGTAATGGATAGTGGCTCAGATTGAGGAACTGGAGAGCCAAGTTCAAATTCCAGTTGAATCCATTACATTCACTTATGTGCTGATACCCTTAGGAAAGGTATGAATCCTCATCTTCTCCTCCCAGCTATGGGTAAATAGCAGAACAGATCAGGTTCTATAGCCTTGAAGGGCAACTGGTCTATGATAGAATGAAATGGCAACCTACTGCAGGAAAAATCTGCTTCATCAGTCATGTATCGAAAGATACATGATTGCCTAAGCATGTATCACGCATGGTACATAACTGACTGATATTTGAAATTCTTATCTATGATGTAGATGTGAATATATTCATTAAAAATTAATTCCTAATACTATACGTATATAACTTAAATGAGACTGGCTATTAAAGAAGGAATGTCATAATGTAAAGATCTTGTTTATTGTTGGATCAATAAAGAGATCATCTTAAAAAAAAAAAACTGTCACTTCCTTTGAAAGCTGTAAATCTAAAAAAAGAAATTCTCACAAAGTTGTAAATCACTTTTGAAGAAAAATGTATCTGACTCAAGCTTTGTGTGTACATGGGAGGTGCAAAAGTAGGTATACAGTAATGAAAAACAAAACATTGTATTATACCTGATCACTATTCCGTCTTTCAGTATACTTTCAAAATCCATTTGTTCTCCTCATCAGTTAAATTACGACTTTACCCATGAAACATTATTAAAGGAATCCTAGAATGACTATTATAATACTGGCATAATACCTACATTTGCAACCCTGTATACATTATTATTATTATTAATAATAATAAAGATTATGAACTTGATTATATGTCAGTTCTGCTATAAAACATGAGAGAAGCATTAACACATCCCTCTCAAGAAAAATTCTGCCATATCTCCTGAAACATGACACTGTCAATACAGTGGATAAGAGTTCTCCCTTAATATGTAGTTTTATAATTTAAAAAAAAAATTTTTTTTTTTTTTTATTTAATCATTTCACCCCAAGTAAGGTGAGAGTGCCACTAATAAGTAGGGGGTTACAGAGAGAGAAAAGACTGGGTATAGGGGGCATTGAGGAAAGAATAAAAGATGAACAGGGTTCAAGTCAACAGAAGATGGTGGTTGACACTGCAATTAAATTTTTGAAGATTGTAGTTATCAGAGAAGCAAGAAAGTGGAAGGGAGTTTCACAGGCAGGAAGTGCAAGAAAAAAACTGTTGGAGTAGAAGTAGCAGTTACATTTAACTATTTCGACAGTAAAAGGGTGGGACCTAGATGCCAATCTAGTAGCACACTTAAATTCATGAAGTTGGGGCACAAGGAAAAAAGCTTGTCAGAGTAGTTGCCATGAAAATATTTGTAGAAAAGACAGAGAGAAGCCATAGTAAATCGGTGAGAAAGTGACTGAAGTGAAGATGCCATGTCAGGGTTGATTACATTGCATATTCTTCTTTGGATTTTGTTAAGAACCTTGAGATGAACAGCAGGTGCACCAGACCAGATATCAAACAGCTTCTTTATAATTGATTTATTTTGTTGTTTTTTTTATTTAAGAGATGTTATTACAACAGAAATAACTTAAGATGAATGGTTGTAATATCAATATTGTTTTTGACTACTTCCTTATGCTCAGTTATATTAGGATTTATGTTTGTTTATACAAATTCCATTCATACATTGTGTTATGGTTAATGGCCCCTGTTTTCAATGTTTGCATATTTTTAACCCTCCCCCATTTTCTGGTAAATTATTTGAAACCTGTTCAACCAACTGAATGATCTCTACATTGTTTTACTTACAGAAAAAATGGCAGAATCCTATAGAATGTCTTTCTTTAACCCTGGATGAAGTAATGCACATTCGACAAGTGCTGACCAAGGCAGAAATTGAATCTCTTATTACACAACCCCAACTCTATGATTTGGTCTCTAGAGGAAAAGTATGTATACATCTACCTCCACCTAAATGCCTTTTATTTATACAGACATATTTTGAAAAAATTCATCCTTTAGGAAGGACTTCATCAGACTAAAGTGATGTTTCCATTGATATTGTGATGCGTGTTCTTAGTGCATATATCTATTGTACATTTAACGATTCAAGAAAAAACAAAGAGACTCCAATTGTGGATCAACAAATAAATATATATTGAAAATATAACATACAAAACAATCATGTAATGAAGTGTAATGATTAAGGGAGAAAAAAGTTGTTCCCCTTCAACTGTATTCTGATTTATGATTGAATGTTCAAAAGAGTCTCTCTTGAATAAGAATGTTCAGGATTCTATGTTGTATAGAGTCTGCTGTTAGAATAGAATACAGTTAATTAAGAAATGTGTTGTTTAGAGAAATTAATAGAGTTCAGGTTCATGAACTTGGCTGAGTCACAGAGAGAGATATGTATAATGTGTTACAAAAATCTGTGTTTGTGTGCTTTTGAAATGTTGTGAGTAAAGTCGTAGATTTGTGTGGACAGGCGGAATAGCTGGACTCTACTGGCGGCTTGTGGCAAAATTGCTCCTTTTAAAGGTACCGGTAGGCTCCGAGCGAAAACGCGGGAAAAATTGATTTAGTATTAAAAGGTTTGATTCGTTAAAATTTTACCAATTACTGATTTTGTATCAAAGAAACATGTGAGCAAGTTCACGACCGAAAAATTCAAAGTGATGATTGTGATTGCTAAATTGTCTTATAGAAAAGCAGCATTGATTTACTAGCCAATCACAGACAAATAAATTGTGGGCGTGGAAAAGCATAGCAGTTGCTACAATATAACCACACATTAACTGCAGAGTAGGGGACAATGACATTTTAAACACTAAAAATTTTCCACATATTGAACTGTTATATGAAAAATTTTATGCACACACACACGTGTGTGTGTGTGAGTGTGTGTATCCAGAAAAATATTGGAATGGAGGAATGTATGGAAAATGTTTTCTTGTGACACGTTTTGTCCTTTAGGAATTCATCAGACTAAATCTGTTATGACAATAACAAATTTTGTTTGCTGAAGTCTTAAAGCACAAAACTTTAACCACAAATTTTTTCTAATATATATATATATATATATATATATGAATGGGTAGGATCATCACAAGAATGATAATAGGCAGAATCTCCACACCTGAAGATTGCATTAACAGCATGAAACGCAGAGTTGTGTTATCAATGTAGGATATTATACATATTCACTAATTAATATATATATATATATATATATAGGAAAAAGTTTTCTTGTGTATCCTTTTATTTATTTATATATAGTCGACTCTCTCATCGAGATTTGACATATGAGGGTCAAGCAGATCAGTTTCCAGGAAACCGACAGCCTGACACCGGCACATGAGATTTGATTATAGTGGTGAAGGCTTCGTGCAGGACCATCCACACTTTTTGAAGGGACGAATACAGAGACCTGGTGCACCGAGTGCCACAAGGTCCCCAAACGACCCTCCGCAGGTTTTGAATTCAGAGTTGTCCTTCTCCTAGACCAGTTGCCATCCAAGGCTATAGAACCCAGTCTGTCCTGCTATTTTACCCATAGCTGGAGGGAGAGGAAGAGGATTCACACCTTTCCCAAGAGTATTAGCACGTAAGTGAATGTAATGGATTCGACTGGAATTCGAACTCAGCTCTGCGATTCCTCAATCAGATTTTTTTTTATAATTAATGACTAATGTGTGTGAATGTAATACACAAACGTGCCTATAGTAGTAGGTATCTGTTTATCTCATAAGATAAAGGCAGCACCCAGTTTGATCAAAATTCAGTACTTTTAATGATGAGACGAGAGTGACTTCTCCAGGGCACAGGCTTGGGTGATAGTATATGGAGCCTCTGCACTGCCCAGACTACATGCACCCCGCTCATTTACGCTGACGTGCCTTACCGATCGGCCACAAAGGAGCGTTCGGTAGATAAGGTCGAATTTACTGCTTATAAACTTCAATCTTCCATGTTGAACGTTAAACATAAAAATGTCTTTAATAAATAAATTGTCGGACTTTGTCCATTTCTTAATATATGACGTCATTTGTTTACATTTGATACGATAGAGCAGTTATGAATGTACGAGATTCAGCGTAAATGATGGTTCCGTTTAGGATGCAGGTTCGAATCCTGTCAAAGGACGAATATTTCCTATGAAAATTTCTTGGACATTCAGGCCGGTAAATGTTATTTAATACTGTTTTTTATAAACAGAGCATTTACTTAAATACTTGTATCTATAAAAATGAACGTTAAACATAAAAATGTCTTTAATATATATATATATATATATATATATATATATATATATATAATGAGTACAGATGATCCTTAAAAATCCATTTGGTTATAATTTATTTCATGAATATACAAATATTCATCTCTTCAGGCCAAAGTTTTTTAATAGAGTATTCCTGAAATAAATTATAACAATGGATTTTTAAGGATCATCTGTACTTATATAGTAATGAATAGAGAAGATTCTTACAAATTTCAAAGGATCATCTGTACTCATTATTACTTACATTAAGCTCTCTTTGGATTAATGTCCTCCTTGGAATCATCCTTACTAATTATGAATTGATATTATATATATATATATATATCCTTTTCTTTTCAGTTGTGTTTCTCTTGCAAATCAGTCAAATTCAGCCTGTTCAGTCAGTGGGGTAATAATTGCCGTTTCTGCAAGAGAGTTGTTTGTAATAAATGTATACGCAAGGTAAGTAACAAATGCCTTGGACTATTTAAATCAGTTTTGATAATTTCAAAAAATTTAATGAATATTTCCTTGGATTTCATGCTTTTGTCTTTATGATGATGTTATTCTCAAATAAATGACATTTTCTTTTTAAATCTTACTTGCTTTGACAAAATTAAACATGGCTTTAATAGAAACCACTTTATTATGCAGAAAACAAAATTTAATAAGATTGTTTTTTCTTTTTTATACTAAAATGTCATTAATCAGTTTCTGTTTTTTTGACTTCAAATTGACAAAAAATAAAAGAATGGAAGGAAGTTTTTCATTAATTTCTGGGAAAGTTAAAAACTAATAACTGAACAATGAAGTTTCTTTAAGCATAAAAATGTTGATTGCATTGTTTTTCATTATTTTACTATATTTATAGTCTAAATTGTTTCATCATCTTTTTTCTCACACTCTCTCCTCTCCCCCTTCTTCCTCTCTCTTCTCCTCCTTCTTCCTCTCTCGCTCCCCTCTTCCTCTCTCTCGCTCCCCTCTTCCTCTCTCGCTCCCCTCTTCCTCTCTCGCTCCCCTCTTCCTCTCTCGCTCCCCTCTTCCTCTCTCTCCCTCTTCCTCTCTTCCTCCTCTCTCTCTCCCTCCCTCTCTCTCCCCCTCTCATCCCTCCTCTCTCATCCCTCCCTCTCTCTCCCTCCCTCTCTCCCTCCCTCTCTCATCCCTCCCTCTCTCCCCTCCCTCCCTCTCTCCCCTCTCCCTCCTCTCCCCCTCTCCCTCCTCTCTCTCCCCTCCCTCCCTCTCTCTCCCCTCTCTCTCCTCTCCCCATCACCCCCATCTTTTAAATAAATTGTGAAGATAAATTTACATTACTCTATTCTTTTTCAGATGCATGTTCCAACTGAACATTTTAATAAAATTCCAGTCTACACTCTGAGCCCTTCACCACCAGTCTCTCCCCATGACAACGCAGAAATGTTGAGTATATTTACCAGGTAGAGCTTCAATGCTTTGTGTGCTTTTTTGATTGCAATCAGCTAGCATTTGCTATTAGTTTTGTTGATGTAGTAATTGTTAGAATTATAAATATCTATGGTGTTGTCTGTTTACTGTATACACGTCTAATGGTAATTATTTATCTATGTTGTCCCCTTTCAAGGCATTATCACCTGTCTGTACAATGCCTAAATATTTTCTTCTATTGTAAAAATAGGTTAATTAGTTTCCTGCTTTGGGAGTGGGATGTAAACGTTTCTTCATAGTGATTTTTAAAAAAATCACCAACTATGAATAAATGTTGCATTTAGTCTTTAAATCATGTTTCTCTCTCTATAATGAAATGATATAAAATTGTTCTCAACAAAATTCAGAATATCTCTCTGAAAGCATCTCAGAACAATGGTATTTACTTATTAGATTGTCAGAGCATATTTATCAAAATACAGACCTGAGTGGGTTTTAAAAATAGAAAAAATGCTGAAGAAATGTTCTTATGAAGATATTTGGTTTTTCCAATCAGCAGATATTTCTTTGTAGATTCCAGGACAAAATTGGATTTCACTGAAGAAATATCAAATGCAGGAAGAAAGACTGGGCAAAATGGATTCTATTTAAGAAATCTATATTAACAATTATTAAAAAAGAAACTATTTTCTGGTTCTCATTCTCTTTCACTCCCAGTAACCCCTTGTGTCTTGGTGGCATTATCTCGTTTCTTGGGGGTGAAATTAGGTTTTAAAAAAAAAAAAAAAAGATGCTAAAAATGAAGTCTTGCAGCCATGGCAAATAGTTTATTGTATAATTTTATCAATGTATTGTCATTCCTGTTGGTGTGACTGACACAGTTGCACCAATTTTGCTAATTTTAAACTTGCATTTTCATTTTCAATTAAATCTTGAGTTTTGAATATTTTTAACACTAGCAAAATAATTTTCATTTTTAATAATTTTTTCTAAATTTGAACATTTCGGCTGTTTTTTTTTCTCTTCTAAACAATGCAAATACATTAATTTATTCAAGCTGTTCTCCAAATCTTGCTATAGTCACAATATTTCAACAGCTCTACTCTCTGATCTTCTTCATAACTCAACCCTTTATTCAATTTATGGAGAAGTTTGTTCTCATTATATCCTAAGGGAGTATCTTCTACTGATTTGTCCATTGTTAATTCATTCTTCTGGTGTCATTTGTGCTTGTTTCAGTGAATCAAAGTATATGACTAGTTCAGTGGTTAAACTCAAATCCTCAAGAATTCAGTTCTTGGAGAAGGCATTGGAATTTGGTTTGAGTAGAACAAACAAAAGTGGTATTAAAAAGATAAAATAACAGAAATTAATATGAATTATCTTCCCCACTCCATTCTGGATAGCAGAATGGAAAAGTGTCTCCCCACTATGGATTAAATAAAAAGTTCAGTTAAAAATTCTGATAACAGAATGGCAGGCATCTAGTAAAGGTTGGAGAATAAAGCAGTTCAAATGTTGTGACTCTAGCATTCAAGATGAGAACAGAAGTTGATCTATAACAATGATTCTTCATTTCAGAAGTTTAGACAGAAAGTATGGAATTTGTTTTTTTTTTTTTGTTTAAAGTAAAATTTTCTTCTTTTGTAATGCTTTTCATATGAAGAGAAAATTGATGTCTTTTTTTTTTCCCTCTTCTCTCTAGTATCACTATGTTTCCATTGAACTACTTGTGAGTTTGGTTATGTCTTTTGTGCCACTCCTAAAAAAATATCCACCTTCTTGATTGTTTCTGATTTGTTTTGTAATTAAATATACATAGCAGCACTTTTTCATGTTCTTCTTACTAAAAACAAAAAAAAATGTTTTGTTTAACAGTTCAAACATTTTTTTTTTTTTTTTCATACAAAATTGTTTTTAAAATTTTTTTTCTTTCTGATGCTGATTATTGAGTGTCAGCCATAGTTTCACAATATTTATCTTGGTACATCAATAACTCTGTAGCTTCAAGATGATACAAAGCATTTTTCTTTACACAGATATTTTCAACATAATCTCCTTGCCAGAGCACTTAATTCAGTTGTGAATTATAATAATAGATCAAACATTATAGAGTGACAATTTCAGGACAAAATTCAGTTCATAATTTGCCCTAAAGACTTACTGATCCAGTCTCAGTTTTAATGCTAAAAGTATATTGTAATGCCTTTATTATAGGAAATTGATAAGGGACTGAATAAATATTAGTGTTTGATTCAGAAGAATTTGCACATGATTAGTTTGGGGGCATTACTTAAGTACTCATAAAAAAAAAATCTGGGAAAATCTTTTGGAAATAATTTTTAGGGATTAGAATTCCTTAGACCTTCCACAAGGCAAAACATTTGTTAGAACTGAAATAATTTTTTTTTTTTTTAGCATTTTAGAAAGGTGGGAACTCCTATTCATAATATTGATCCCTGACATTTTAGAGGTATCTGTATTGCATATAATTTTTTTTTTTTTTAGCTAAAAGATAACTTAATGATTAAACAGCATTTCTGTCATATGTTCCGGCCTTCTTCAGGTAGTTGGAATGTTGAAATGAACCCTTTATTTCACTCACTGGTGTAGACTGTTCTAGTTCCACGTGCCATGTTTAATGGATGTCAGTTATCTCCTGTTAATTTCCCTCTCCAAGTTCTCATTGCCTTAACCGGGTATTGAACTCTTTGGGTCCTGTCACTGGATCTAACCAATGCCTTTATCCACTGTGCCATGTGTCCTTGGAGAAGGGAATTAACAGGAGATGACTGATAACTGACATCCATTAAACATGGCACATGGAACTAGAACAGTCTATCCTAGTGAGTGAAATAAAGGGTTCAGTTTGACATTCCAAACGCCTGAAGAAAGCCAGAGCATACAATGGCCAGAATGTAATAAATATGGGGACAAAGATGAGGACAATAGTCCAAATAATGTAAATAGTGTACATAATACCTCATCTCAGAAATATAAACAGATGATTAAACAGATACATGCATTTTAATTAAAGAACAACAATTTGCATAAATTAATAAAAGTATATGTCTTAACACAACTTAAAAAGTTATTCTTCATTTTAAATAAATAATTATCTCCCTACAATGTTTGGGCATATGCTTTTATCTCCACCCTTAAAATCAAAAACAATAAAAAAAATAATGCAAATATCAATGAAGTTTCAAAATTGGCATTACTAAATAACAGTGAAGTCCAATAATTCTATAAAAAGTCAGGGATCAATTTTACTGTATCAATATTCTGAACATAACCCCTGTTCTGAATCGATAAAAATCAGTAATTTTGGATACTGACAAATATTGTGATTTGAGAAATGTTAATAAATAAATTCTAATCTGCAAAAATTATTCTCCGAAAGATTTTGCTATAATTCCGAGTGGATCATTCTATTTAAGTAGTACCAATTTTTTTATACTAAAATTAGGAAAACATTCAATATATTTGTGATAAGCTTAATTTTAAAAAATAATAATAATAATGATCTATTTATGTTGTACTTATAAATAATTTGATCACATCTATATCTGAAATAAATTTTGTTTTCAGAATTTCACTTTTTTTGTGAAGACTAAAGCTTTAATTATTATGAAATTCTTGGTTTCTATTTTAGTAGCAGTTTAATTCAGTAAAAGGAATGAATAATAATTTTGGTATCTTTTTATAAATGTTTTTTTTTTTTTTAATTTATATACCTACAAATAGATAAAAATTGATTTAACATGCATATACAAAAATATATTCTAAAAATTAAATATTTGGTTGAAAAACTTTGAAGAATTATAAATTGAATCCTACCTCTATCCATAAGAATTGCAACATTTTACATACACATTTCATATATTAAATATAACAATTATAAGACAGAGGTTGTAATAAAAAAAAAAAAAATGAGGAGGCTAGATTAAAGGAGTGTTTTTCTTTTCTTTTTAAATTTACCAAAAGAAATTTTGTAGGAAGATTCATTGTGGATCATGTTGCTTTCAATTTTCTAAAATGATAAATTACAACAAATGTAATTCAATTTAAGGCTCCAGTGATTTTTAAAAATACTTTCTTGTTCTTTATTCAGATTTTTCCAAAAATACATTTTCTAGCAAAAAAGAGTTGATTCTAATGAAGCAATTAGGATTTTATTGCTGCAAAAACAAAAAAAATGAATTCTTTTAATAAATTTAAAATTTTTCTTTTCTAGAAAAAACTATCCAAAATTAAATTAAAATTATTTTAGATGATTTTTCATTTTAAATAATCTTTGAAATATTTCAAACTTCTTACTAATACATTCTAGCCATTCTGCACTGTAGAAAATCCTTCTCCCTTGTTTGCTAAAAAAATACTTACATTCAATTTTTTTTTATTAACTGCATTTTTTTTTTTACCTGTTTTTATAGCATTTGTTAGTTTTTCTTTAATATATTGGATTATTCTATATTTCCAATGTTCAAAAACTGATTAAGTAAAGTTTATTTGGTGACATCAATTTATGGCAGAGAAACAAAAGTGAAAGATTTTTTTTTTTTTTAGTTCACCCAATACAAGGCTCAAGGACCACTCAAGGTAGAGGATTATTGAGTGAAATTGTTTTAACGAAGGTAGAAGGACATGCATATGATGATATGCAGGACATATATTAGTTGACCCTGGCCTTGAAGAGGCCAAGATTGTAGTGGTTAGAGAAGCATCCTCTCGAGAGTCTGTTCCACAAAGTAACAATTCTAGAGAAAAATCTGTCTTAGTGGAATTTACTCCTTACCAAAGGAACACAAATGAGTATGTTTGCCCCTGTGAACATGGCACGTCAGGTCCAAACCATGAAGGTCTGAACTGGTGGGAATAAAGAATGTAATTTGTTTGAACATTTGCTATACTAATAGTGATGGTGTGGCTTACGGCCATATCACATTGAAACATCAATTCCTGTATGATCACTGAAGTTAAGCAATGTTGAGCCTGGTTAGCACCTAGATGGATAACCACTTGGGAAAACTAGGTACTGTAAGTTTGGATATGTGAGTAGTATTAAATTATCTTAAGGATATTATCCTGACATCAGAAAGTCTGTTTATTCCTGAATTACTCTGACAAAAAAAATCCCTCAGGCAACTGAAAGTGTTTTTTGCTTAGAGAAAGACAAGTAGCTTAAATTGAACTACTTGGGCTGAACCCATCTGAACTAGCTGGGGAGACAGGTTAATCCAACAAAGCTTTAGTTTTTATAACCAGTAGGATGTAAATTCAATCCGTATTCTGGATAACAAATATAATCTATAGAATAGAAATTAACAGATGGTGTTATGGATAATGGCTTGGAATTGCTTTTGGAGAGCAGAGTTCCAACTGCATTTAAATTCATTATATTCACTTATGTGCAAATACTCTTGGGAAGTATATGAATCCACTACTTCTCTCTCAGCTATGGGTCAATTAGTAAAACTTGTACTATTAAATCATTGTCTCAAAAAGAATCTTACAATTTAAAAATATAATTACTTTAAATAACCTGCAAAGGGTTGACAAGCTGTAGAAAATGAATAAATCATGCATAGCATTCAACTCCTACAGAAATATCAAAACAGCTGTTTTCTCAGATAAATGATTAAAAATTGCTTCAAATGAATTAATCCTTAAAGATGATAATCCTTCATCAGACTCTATAGATTGGAATTACAAAATTACAGAGAGATTTAACAAATAACAAAACCACATGGGCACTTTTAACAGCAGCAACAATAAAGATGAGAAAATAATGATATAATCCTAATGTCTGTATCTTATTTGTTTTTTTGTTTGATGGCATATCAACTCCTTCTGGGTCGTTTAATGCCAAAATTTAATATTCTTGGGAGCATTACTAATTTCTTTTGCTGGTAATTTTTCTTTTGCAAAAATGTATTGCTGGTACTAATTTTTAATTTTTTTCATTTATAAAAATGTATTGCTGGTAATATTTTTTTTTTTTTATGAAAATCTATTACCTGTAATTCTTTTACTATGAAACTGCATTGTTGACACTTCTAGTACAAAAATGTATTTTTTTAATACTTTCATATTATTTTGACCCCAGTTTGAGGGTTAACTATTTTCTTATAGCAGGGACCCTAACAGGTTCTACCACCCCAGGTTAGGGTGAACCTGGGAACAACAGCAATTAAGTGGAGGTTCCATGCTCCTCAAAACCTCCAATCTCCCGATCAGATGCCTTGCTGCTAGATGTAGTTTATTGTCATACCTGGGATGGCCTAATGTCTATACTTGGGTGGCAGAATCTTTGTATGTTCTTTCTTAATCAGAGGTTTCACAATGGTATTTATACTTGGTCTACTGAAAAGGTTTTCACAGCCAAACATGTTAAGATTCTTTCAGCCATTTTATCATCCAGTGTTATCTTGTCTATCAACTTCATTTCACAGGGATCAATGACAACTCCTTTTCTCTTCATATATGATCAGCCATGCCTGATTTCAATATCTCTACTTGCACTATAGCTTTTCAGTGTTCCTTCACCTTTACTTTTAGAGGGCCGTTGATCTCACTTTTATATTCTTTGCCACAATTGCATGGGAGGGAATGTATACAGTTCTTGTTCTTTTCTGAAGGGAGGTCTTGGTTTCAGAGAGATATCTGCGAAGAGTTGAACTGCTTTTGAATACTGTTCTGATGTTGTATAGACTATAGAGCCATTAAATTATTTTTGATGTCACCCCTTTGTGAGGAGGATGAGAAGAAAGGAAATATACTAGTACAGATATTAGGTTTAAGGTTCTAAAATTACACCAATGAATTGTTCAAGTAGAGTAACACATTAATTAAAACATGGCAGTTTTTTTTTTAATAATTTCACCCCAAGCAAAACAAAACCACTAAGATGCAAAGGGTTACTGGGTGTGAAAAAAATGATAAAAAACGCTATTAAGAAGAGAGAACAATAAAAGAACATGAATTAAGAAGACAGAAGATAACGATTGACATTGCATTTAAATTTTTGAAGTTATAAATTCAACTTTTCATTGCCTGAGAAGCAAGAAGGCGGAAGAGAACTTTACAAGTAAGAAGTGTGATAGAAGAAACTATTAGCATAGAACTTCCAGTTACATTTAGGCATTTCAACTGTAAAATGATGAGTCCTTGCTACCAATTTAGTACTATTTAAATTTATGAAGTCTAGGTACCATAGAGGAAAGTTCATCCAAACAATAACCATAAAAGTATTTATAGAGAAGGCACATGGTATTAAAGGAGTTATAGTCTGGTTCATTGTAAGGAACAGATAAGCAACACCAAAAGGTAAATAGACAAAGTAAAATTCAGATATCTCTTAAATATGGGAAACAGAATAAGAACATTCTATCTCTGTGGATTGAATCATATTTTGTTTTTTTTATTTTTTTTTTAATTCTGAGAAAGTATCTTAGTATAGCAGATACCTGAAGAAGCCGTAGGGTAGTGTTGTTGAAACCTGAATTTAACAATCAAGATAAGCACACTAGTTTGTGTAGGAAGATATATAATAATGAACTTGAAGTAATTATCATCATATTCAGAAAATAAAAATAAACATCAAACTGCATCAATTTTCTGCTCTATTTGCCAAGTGCAAAAGAGAGGTGTATATTTTCTCTTTTCAAAATTTCTCTTAAAAAAAAAGAAAAAAACTGCTACTCCTCTGAATTGAACTTTAATAACAAATACATTCCTTTGTAATTCTCTACTAAATTCATCCATTGTTAATCTGTTGTTTGCCTGAAAGATACACAAAATAGTTTGCTTAATAATCCTTATCTCTTGTTTACAATACCAAGCACATCTTGTGCATATATTATTTTCTTATTGAATTTTAATATTTATTGGACTTATTTATACCAAGTGTTCCAAGAAGTGAGACTTACAATAAACCTTTTATAAAGTGAATGGCTATGGTTAAATGTAAAATAAATGACAGCACTCTTCAACAAACAGAATTGACAAAGTTTGCAATAATAAGAAAAAGAAAAGAACACGGCAAAAAATAATATAAAGCAAGCAAACAATAGATGCAAAGTAAATTAACAGTAATAAGGTAAAGCAAGAATAATATGACAAAAAGTTCACAAACTAAGAATTGGGATTAAGACACAAGAGCAAGTTCGGATAAACGAACGCAGCATTCTGGCTTTAAGACAAGACAGACTGGGACTGAGTCATGTGAAACCAAGAATAGGCCTATTTTATTGGCTAGGAAGAAATCTCAGCATTCATTTGTGTGCTCCTGCCTATAAAATGGTGAAGTGAAAATCTTTTGCAGTTACATTACAGATCCTTTGGATTTTGTCAATGAAGGATCTGCAATGTAATCGATCCTGACTTGGCATCTTGACTTCAATCATTTTCTCACCGATATGACATGGCTTCCCTCTGTCTTTTCTACAAACATTTTCATGGTAACTGCTCTGACAAGCTTTTTTCCCTGGTGGCCCAACTACATGAATTTAAATGTGCTACTAGATTGGCATCTAGGTCCCACCCTTTTACTGTTGAAATAGTCAAATGTAACCACCACTTCTACTCCAACAGTTCCTTTTCTCACACTTCATGTCTGTTGGACTCCCTTCCATTTACTTGCTTCCCTGATAACTACAATCTTCAAAAATTTAAATGCAACATCAATCATCATCATCTTTCATCCTTTCCTCATTCCCCCACTATACCCAGTCTTTTCTCTCACTTTGTAACCCCCTGCATACTAATAACATTCTTGCCTTGCTTGGGGTAAAATGATTAAGAAAAAAAAAAAATTCCCCCCCATTAAATTGGAGCCAACATCTTTCCAAATCAGATCTGGAATTAAAATGAAAGCAGTGATGGAACTTACCATAAATCCATCATAAAAATTCAGGATGTAGAATTAAAAAATACTAAACACTTCAAATGTCTCGGTGTATGGATAAGTTATAACAAATTTAGTATATGACATAAAGAAATTGAACATAGAATATACCATGCTTGAGGTAGTTTCTCCTAACACTGCAGGATGCTACAAAACCAAAACATTAACCTAAAAAGTCAAGTCATGTTCTTATCTAAACAGTCATGTGGATGTCATGTATAGCATCTGACTCCTTCAGAAATGTCTGAACTATCAGCTATGTGCAACTGTTTTGTCGGATCAATGATTTAAAATTGCTTCACTTGAATAAATCTGTTAAATCTTAAAAATAATCCTTCATCAGATCTTATAGACTGGTACTATGGAATCACAAAGAACTTTATGAAATAGCAAAAACCACATCACTTGAAGACTTCCAACAGCAACAAAAACTAAAATGCATAGAACATGTAACTAGAAGGAAAAATAATGTTATAATCTAGATGTTGATTTTTCACATTACCTTAAAGAAAAGGTTAGGAAGGAAACTCCCATCAATACTAGAAAGAGCAATAACAGTAGATTTTAGAAATTTACTTTCTAATAATATTTGGTCTGTGTAATTATTATTCATTACTGAACTTGAACAGTTTCTTCCCAAGAACTGCTGCTTTATGGGACCATCACCTAGCAGGATGTTTTCCCAATCACTACAATCTTGACCTTTTCAAGTCTAGGGTTAACCATCATCTTTCCTGCATAACCCCAAGAACTTCACTTTTTGCCTTTCCATATGCTTGTACAACATCGTGTAGTAACCCTCTACCTTGAGTGGCTCTTGGGACTTCTATTGGGTGAACATTAATATAAAAAGGTGTACTAACACGGAAGATTGCTGAGAAATATGGGACTTAATATGGGGGGGGTCAGAATTTTTTTCTCTATGCAAGAAAGTTTGTTGAGAAATATTTGTATAAAATTTTTACTTTTTCACTGCAGACTTATTTTAAAGTGCAGGAGGGGATGATTTTTCTCAGTATGCAATAAATCTGGATCTTAATAAAAGGGTTGGGTAGAAAAATCATCTAAATGATCAAAAAGTATGAAATGGAATGGTCTTAATAAGGGCTCAGGAAGAATTGGAAAATTTCCATAGAAAAATAAATGACACTACAACTCCACATACCACCCACCATTAGGCAGGTAAAAGTAGACTCCAATCTTTTTTAGTCATTTACCTACATGCTCATCTATTTTGCATTTATTTACATTTGGTTTGGTACAAATAAATTCTGTAAAGAGTCTAGCTACTTTGCTTTTAGACACTTCAATATAAGATTTTATTTTTAGCAAAATATTTTCTGTAAATTTCAAAAGGGTTTAGTCCCATTCATTAACTTAGTATGTTTCTATTCTAGGAATAAACTAACATCATGGAAGATAGAAATTTAATAAAATTATCTTGTTCTATTTTTATATAATTATCATAAATATAGATTCAGGGAGCAATAAGCATTTCCTTTGTTTTCTAGCCAAAAGGGATTAGAAAATAACACTTACTGACCAAAGACATTAAAAAAAAAAGTTAAAATTTTGTTACACAGTTTAATCTATCTTCAGTTTATCCTGACTCTAATTTTAATTTTGGTTTGGTTATTTTACACAAGTGAGAAAAATGGCCTGTTTCTTGAGTTAATCTTTTGTTAAAAGATTAACCCTTTCACTAGTCTATATCATTTTAGTCAAATTTTGTGGTATTTACCTCTTTTTACATTCAGGTGTGATAAATGTTCATTATAGCATGTCAATGAATAAATAACAAATAGAAAGTACTTATAAAAGTTTTTGAATAAGATTTTACAAGACGATTCTCTATTTACATCATTCAGACTGTTGTCCTTATTTTTATTGCCATATTCACTACATTTTGGCTATTGTATGCTCTGGCCTTCTTCAGGCAATATACATTGGAATTTTGAACCGAACCCTTTATTTAGTCCACAGAGGTAGATTGTTCTAATTTTACATACCATGTCTTTTCTGGGTTTCTCAGTTTCACTCAATTCCCTTTAGTAACTAAACTCTCCAAGTTTTTGTTTCCTCTGCTGTGGCCAGGTATTGAACTCATAACTCTTTGGGATAAGTCATTTTTTTGGATTACTTCAACCATCACTTTTTATCCACTGGTCCTCATCTTTGACAGATGTAGGATGATTATCATTTGGAAGTTAGTGAAAAATGTTGACAATGCAATTAATCAAAATTCATTTAATATTGTTTCATATGATTTGAGTAAAACTTTTCAGGAATGACAAAGGCTCTTGAATTTATTTCAATATTAGAAACAATTAAGCTAAGGTTAATGTGTGACAATGAAAGGTTGAATTTATGACTTGACTTTTTCCTCCACTTTGCTAGACAATTAGTCTTAAATTGCATGAGTTGTTTTTGGGAAACATTTTTTTTTTTTCAGTTCAATTATGCTATACTAATGTTGGACTATTTCTCTTGTTTTCTTTAGCATTTTCTGTTTTACTAATAATGAAATTTATTACTTATTTTATTTGTCATAGACTTACAACTTTATATAATGTGAACTAACAAATAAAGATTTCTAGTTTAAAATAAAATAAAAAAATATTTTAATAGATTATCTTAACTTTTGTAAATCATTAACATTGCAAATTCTGTACAGTGAAAACCTTTCATGTTCTTGTTGAGGATTGGCTAAAATGTCAATGACATTAACAACCAACCAGATTTCAGTTGTCTAAACAAAATTTGAAATGAATAAACCCATGCAAAGAAATTCTTTCAAATCTTAAAGTACAACCATCTTTTTTCAGAATTATTATTATTAATCCTTATTTTAATTTGATTTTTGTCAGATTATTTTATCAAGGAATAATATTAGAACATGAAATTATCATTAACATTACACACTTAAGTTTTATTTGCACTTATTTTTATCATTTATTATTCATAGTATTTATGTGTATCAAAAGTATGTTCATTTATTGCATTTCTGTGAGTTCATAAAGAAGTTCTCAAACTAAATGGATACTTACTACTATAAATAATATAAGCCTTGCATGGCTGACCTCAAGATTTTGGGAGAACAGAAAGTTTACTACAAGCACTAAAATTGCAGCCTGTACAACCATAACAGATGCTGCACCACCACCAGCAGCTGAGGCATAAATCTTTGGGTGCAGATCCAAGGTTTCTTTGATGAATGCCCCTGACACACACACACACACACACACACACACACACACACTATAAATAGGACCCTATGACACTGATGAGCAATATTACACAAAACTCTGGAGTTGATCAAGAAGAAATAAGATGCGCGCACACACACACACACACACACACACACACATATATATAAGAATTAATGGATTTATTTTTAATGTTACATTTTTATTACTTCAAATGTTCAAATTAGTGAATACCCATATTTGAAATAGACGCTCTGTTTTCATTTTAAATGGCGTATTACATCTATTGCCCTGGCCACTTGAGAAAATGTGATCTCTGGCAGAGTTTGAACCTGTGTTATCACTAAAAATAACATTTGATGTAATAAAAATAAATCCATTATTTCTTTAAAAATTTCTTTGTTTACACTTTGGATACAAAACTGAGCAGATATGGACTTTCAAGAAAGATCTGAATGAGTGAATGTCCATTGCATAAAAAGCGGGGAATATAACTTTGATGGCCCGAGACGCTTTCTGGCTAAGTGGTCTAAAGCACACTGGATTTGTGATTTTTTTTCCTACAAAGATGAATGCTGGATTGAACCCTTTCAGAGAGCACATTTTTCTTTAAGATTTTTCAGGTGCACAGGCTGATAGATATAATGCACACTGTTTAAGAAAGAAGTGAGCATCTATTACAAGCACAATCTCCACTAAAAATAATATCTGAAGTAATAATAATAAATATATATTTGTGTATTTAGTCAGCAATCCTTCTTTCATGCATGTTTCATTGAGCATGACAACATCGTCTACATGTAAAAAAAAAAAAAAGTTAAAAATTATGAAAGCCTTATTAATAAAAACAAAAAACAACACTCAATAATATCAACTATGAACATGGAGACACTATCTTGACTGTGTTTTGAAAATGAAACATATAAATACATACAATAATCTATTTCTAGTTAACAGTTAATATATTTCAACCTTGAAAATGGTTAAATGTATAGCTGAAAGTGCTCAGAAAGAAAGAACAATTGGACAGTTTTTATATAATTTATCCTCTGAAAAGAAAAAAAATTATAAGATCATATCAGAAATTGTATAAAAAACTAAATCAAAGCATCTTGTCTGTCATATTCAATGAAACATGTATGTGTAATATATATATATATATATACACAGAGGGTGAACCAAAAGTATGTGGACAGTAAATGATAACATTTATTTTGAGATTACATTCTAATACAATTAAATGTTGATAACCAGTTATTACATATACAATTAAATTTTATTCTACACAATACAAAATCACTAAAAATTTTATTAACGCAGGTGCTCAAAATGCTGTCCATCACAATTTACACAGCCTTGAAGTCTACCTTCCAGGCTTCGGCAAACATTTATGCACTAGCATCTTTGTGTATTAATTTCTTGAAATGCATCTCTGATGTAATTTTTCAAATCACCAACACTTCATGGTTTTCAACTATAAACTTTGTCCTTGTGTATTCCCCCCAAAAGAAAAAAATCCATTGAAGTAAAGTCAGGCGAATGTGTGGGCCAATTAATTGGGCCTCTTCAGCCGATTCATTTCATGAGAAATGCTTCAAGACACTCACGGACTGCTCTTATAGTTATAATATAACACTAATACAAGTCCTATTCAACCTACTTACTTTTGGTTCACCCTGTGTGTGTATATATATATATATATATATATATATATATATATAATATGGAGACCTTTATTACTTAGCTGAGTGGTGTTGGCTCAATTATACCTACTAAGTACTAAACTTCTCCAGATTAATTCTATTAACGCTCTATCTTAACTTTTGATATTGAGCACTTTGACAAAACACACACACACACATATATATATATATATATATATATATATATATATATATATATTATTATGGTCAGTATAGACACTGCATGTCTATGCTGACCACTGTAGGCTAAATGTTTAGCCTTGGGGAAATGAATGTTCATGAAACCAGAATGTCTGTTATCAACAGAATGATTATGCATTTGGTATGTATATTGTGGCTGACCAATATGATGATACCATACTAAAATGAATATATATATATATATATATATATATATATATATATATATATATATGTATATGTTCTTGATTTTGTATTTAATTGCATCATATCATTGATGATCATCCATATCTGGGATGTGTTTCAAAGAAAAAGTCAACACCTTTAAAATGATTGAACCAGTTTGTGGTAGACCATTTACTTCCCACGTTTCACCATCTTTAAGGTCCAGCCATTTTTAAAAAGTCCTAAAAAAAAATTGCCATGATCTAAACCTCAGTATTGAAGTTAAGCAATATCAAGCCTGGTCAGTATCTAGATACCTGACTGTTTAAGAACACCAAGTGCTGTCAGCTTAGATGTGTGTGTGGTGTAATGGATAACAGCTCTAAATCAGAAAACCAAGTTTCAATTCCAGTCATGTTTGTTATATTCACTTTAGCATAAATTACCCTTAGGAAAGGTGGCAATCCACCTCTTCTCTCTCCAGCTATTGGTTAATTAGTAGGACTTTCATCAGTAAATCATTATCTTCAAAAACTTTTTACTATCTGAAAATATTTTCTGGATTTAAATAACCTACTAAAAGGTTAAGCAATAAAAAAGAATCAATCACTCAATAAACTCCGGTATCTTTGCCTTTTATGATATCTGAAACTAAAGCTGCAATTGAATAAAAATATCATATCTATATTTTTAAAGTCATTGATAGTCTTTAAATATGTACACTACAGTTCAAAAGTTTAAAGACACCCCCAGAATTAGCATGGAATGAACTTGACAGAAGAATGAAACCTTTCCATCCAAAAAATGAAAAAGAGCTCTTTGAGTCATTGAAAAAGATGGAATCAATTATGAACCTTATACTTTGAGAAAACTTTGCAACAAATGCCAAAAATTTATGCTGCAATCATCAAGGCTAATGGAGGATATTTTGACGAGAGTAAAATTTAATCATAAAATGCTTTTTTTCTTTTGTCATAATAAAATTTATAATAAAAAAAAAATCATGTCTCCCTTTTTTTAACCATGTATAATACTTTTCTCTTACTTAAAATACAAAACAAGTACTTTTGAAGCCAATTTAAGAAATAACTAGGGGTTCCCTCAAACCTTTGAACTGTAAGTCTCCAGCTATATCTCGAATGATTTTGAACATATACAAAGAAAAATTATAAATTCTATAAGGCTGTGCTATAAGGCTTTCACTGATCACCAGAATGAAATCTAACACTACGATTTTGAGTATAAACTTAATTCTTTAAACTCGTCTCCTCAAAAGATAATGATATTTTGTATCCTTATTTATCACCTGAAACCTCAACTTTTACATTGAGTGCAATACCACAGATCCAAAATTGACTTGCCCTCATGTATATGGGTTTTCTTCTACTACCTATCTACCTACCTACGTACTTCTCTTTCCTTCTTTCTATCTATTTCGCTCTGCTGGTTTAACCTACACTCCAGTTCAAAAGTTTGAAAAAACCCGATTTAGCATAGGATGAAACTTGACAGGAGAGTGAAAAAAAAAAATGAAAAAGAGCTCTGAGTCATTGAAAAAAAGAATGGAATCACTTATCAAACTTATCCTTTGAGGAACTTTTGCAACGGATGCCAAAAATGTGTGTTGCAGTAATCAAAGCTAAAGGAGGATGTTTTGATGAGAGCAAAATTTAATCATAAAATGCTTTTTTTTTTTTCTTGTTATAATAAAATGTCTAATAAAAAAATTATGCCTCACTTTTTTTTTCTTTTTTTTTTTTAAACCATGTATAATAGTTTTCTCTTATTTAAAGTACAAAAACTACTTTTTGGGCTAATTTTTAAAAAAATCAACAGGGGTGGCATCAAACTTTTTAACTGTAGTGTTCATAAAATGAACTTTTGTGTAAAGGTCTGTAAAAAAAAAAAAAAAAAAATGAAAATAATTTTGATACAACCTAATATCTTTTTTTTTTTTTTTTTTAAACATTGTCAAATAGAAACTTTATATCTTGTTTCCATTCTGTCAAACATATTTTAATGTAAATGTTGCAATGTCCTAAAAGAAATGTTTTTTTTAAATTGAACCCAAACTATTTTTATTCATGTTATATTAAAAATGAACAATAAACAAATCACTTAATATTTTTAGTTCATATTCTGTGTTTCATTTCTTTCTTTTTTTTTCTGTTGCAGCACGGGATCTGTGCCATCATTGTTATCGCCTAAGAAAACTGTGACAAAGTCGAAATCTCCCAAACGTCGTCCTTTGCAACGTTCCCAAACAATTTCGGAGAAGCCAACTGAATCGAAAGTGAAAGAGTTAAAAGGTCCTCTGATGAACATCTGTTGTGATTGCAAAAGCATGGTGTGTGAAGTCATTCAGGCCAGCCGACTGTCTATCTCTCTGGCCAGCCAGCCAAAGGCAAATGATTTGCCAAAACGAAGAAATAAATCCTCAAAAGTTTGTTTTAAAACCAACTCAACGGATGAGTCTTAAAAAGAAAAAGTTTGAAGAGAAAGAAAATATTTAAGGAAATGATGGAATGAAGTGGAGATTTTGTGGGCGAGAAAAATTGACAAGATGTAATTAACTAAATTATCTGTGATGTTGTTTGGGATTTTGGTGCTTTTTTTTTTTTTTTTTTTAAGATAAGCCTCTTTTCTAAGGGGAGATAACTATATATTCTTAAACTACTTAAGCAGTAGCAGCAAAGACAATCATCAAGTAAGGAATTCCAGAATAGTTACCATAAATAATTCAAATCTGGTACTTTATAGAAATTCTATCATAACACTCAATCATTTTTTTCTTTTCCTTTCGTTTTGTTGCA
Organism: Acanthosepion pharaonis; assembly: GCA_903632075.3. NCBI lineage: Eukaryota > Metazoa > Mollusca > Cephalopoda > Sepiida > Sepiidae > Acanthosepion > Acanthosepion pharaonis. The sequence goes on along the minus strand of CAHIKZ030004490.1, from coordinate 1,160,297 downwards.
ACATTAAAGCCAATTTTCAAGTAGATTTTTATAAACCGTTTTCTTGTATCAGTGATTATTGTCCTTGCAAGCTACCATAGTAAAGATTTTTAAGAATTTAATGTTATTCTTCAATAGATCTAGGGGTTTATCTAAAGAAGTGCAGAATTTTTTTTTTTTTTTCAAATTTTTATTTCCTTGTCATTTTACTGAATGATGAAAGTTGAGACAGATGCAGTTATGTGAATATTTACGCAGCAGATGAAGTGGATCTGCATTGTCTCTATTGACTGCTAACTGCATCAGTAGGGCCACTATGTGGTCTTACTGAGCAACCCTAAAAACGGGACATAAAAGAAATGACTCTTATTCAAAACTTTTTATTCTTATTTATTTTCATCTTCCCCTGCATTGTTTCTGGATATTTTAACTAAAAGGGATTTTTTTTCTTTTTTAAAGAAAAAGAGAAAAAATTCTTCTTTGGATTTGTAATTTCAGATAACAATCTGAACAATTCAATTCTCTTTTTACTCAAATTCCTTTTTCCATTCAAATTCTTTGATATTGCATCACTTTTTACTGCATTTCACAATTCAAACACATCTTTTTGACAATTTTGTTAGAATAATTAAGCTTCCTTTTCATGTACTTGATGTTCTTTAACCAATCTATCCTTCATCCATCCTCAGGTGTACAAAGAAATGGCAATGGTTGAGGAGAAATAGTAAGTCATATATCAACCTGACCAGTTCATTTCAGCAGTATACATGTAGCTAGGGGATATCTTAATGGCCACCTTCATCCAGAAATAAGACTTTTTTCTCTCTCTCTCTCTCTCTTTCTCTTTCTCTCACTCTCTCCCTCTTTCTCTCACTCTCTCCCTCTTTCTCTCACTCTCTCCCTCTTTCTCTCACTCTCTCCCTCTTTCTCTCACTCTCTCCCTCTTTCTCTCACTCTCTCTTTCTCTCACTCTCTCTTTTTCACTCTCTCTTTCTCTCTCTCTTTTTCACTCTCTCTCTCACTCTCTCTCTTTTTCACTCTTTTTCACTCTCTTTTACACTCTCTCTCTCTTTTTCACTCTCTCTCTTTTCACTCTCTCTTTTCACTCTCTCTTTTTCACTCTCTCTTTTTCTCAAATCCACACACACATCCACACACACACTTAATGTAGGCTGAAGAATATGAATGAATCAAAATTTTTCTTGTAATAGTATCAAGTACACAAAATGGAAGTTCAATTTTTCTGAACAAAATTTGTTCTGATTCTTTTGAAAGTTATTATACATGATCTTTTTCACATATCACACAACTTAGCCATAGTTTCAAATTAGACAATTTTCTACCTCTTTCTCTTCCTAAATATATACATATATGTATATCTTATTCATTTTTTTTTCTGTCTTAATTGAATACGTAATTTCTCTGCAAGTATTTACTTCACCTACTGGTGATTTACTTTTAAAAAAAGAAAAGAAAAAAAAGGAAATGGTTTTAACCTCTGAATATAAAAACCATCTTTGTTTTGCATCCATTTGTAGATAGTTTCAAGGCAAATCTCTATAAAAGATTTATGTTTTATTAATCAACGTTGTCCATTCTGCAACCTGAACACATGATTAGCCTCACCTGAGGTAAACCTTTTTTTCTTTCCTTTCTTATATATAGCTCCTTATGGTCATCAAAACTCTTTTATTAGTGTTCTTGTAAAACCTGCTCTAGTGTCAAACCATAAGAGACTGTGGCTCACAGGAAGAAAGAAGCTGATTATTTAATATGTTTAATATGATCAGCGTGAATTGAACCATAAAATCAAATATAAATTCTGAAAGCGTTCCCCTATAAATACTACGGTCAGTCTATTTACGTATTTGTGGAGGCTGTAAAATCTTGTATATATAATTTAGAGAGTCTTGACCTCTTTTGTAGAGGTTATGGTTTATTTTATAAGCATATTGATTTTCAAGCCAGATAACTTGGGTTAAAATCTCAAAGTCAACCTCTGCAGACTTTGAACTAGTTTTAATAAATATTTTTGATGTACCCATTTGGGTTAGATGTAATAATTTGTCTTGTAACAACCATCTTCTTTTTAGCTAGCTATTACAGATTAGAACCTTGGATTGGGTATAAAAACATTGGTATAAAGCATTGTTTTTTTTCATCCTATGGCCATTGCTGTTAGTACACTTCCATTCTTGTAAAATCTATAATACAAATAGAATAATAATTCTGCTCATACTTGCTGTAATTCTATGTAGTCTTGAAAAAAAAATGAAACCTAGCTTTCGTTTCGAAGTCATAAGTTATCATCTTTTTACAGCTTGTATACATACAAGATTACAAAAATGATTTATTGCTAACAAAACTAATCCAGAAAGAAAGTCCCTCTCTCTTTTTCTATTTTGTTTTTTAGTCTAACAAAGATCTAATTTATTTGACTTTACAGTTTTTTTTTTTTTAACATTTCTTTGAAAAAAAATTTATATCTCCAAATTTATAACCTCCAAGTTTTGTGTAAATAAGAATTATTTTTAAAATAACTCTTCCTATAGAAAATAATTTGGGTTTGGTTTCTTTCATATTTTTTTTTTTTTTTTAATGAAAAATTATGGCTTGTTTTTCTACCCAGTCACTTTGTGATATTGGCCCAAATTCTTTCTTAGAAATTATTAAAAAAAACAAAAAAACATGAAATCCCCAAAAACAAGTGACAATAAATGTGTCCTAAATTACAATAACAAAGTTGAACATTGTTGTGCCGAGAATTCTACATAAGTGCAAATGGTAACTTTGAAAGACATTTTAATGTTATCAATATTTAACAAACAAGATATATGGTTGATTTTGTTAATGTTTCAATATCTATTTACATCATTTTCAGATATTCACAAACATTTTTAGATACACACACTGTTTATTTATTAAGACTCTCAAATACACAGACCAGTAGACATGCTTGTGAAAACAATTCCGGTTTCCTTCTTCTATAGATTTTTAAAAAATATTTCTGTTAAAAATTACAACTGGTAAAATTGCCAATTTCATTAGAGAACCTAACTACCTACTAAAAATTAAAAGTGATTTTTGGTTTAGCATACTAAACAAAAAATGACTTGTTTATTTTTGGTAAACAAAATCTGTTGTATTTTTTTTGTATACTTTTGTCTCCAGACGCTGGCCAGATTAGCATTCTTTGCAATGCATCTTTGGTTGCAATGAACGAAGATTGAAATTCTATCAGCTTTCAATGCAGCCAGCGAAGAAGACAAATGACAAAAATCTTGGTTAGAAATTTCAATTTCACAATTTGTTTCTCATCAACCCTAAGTTTTTTTTTTTTTTTTTAGAAATACACACACCCACAATTGTACAGTGTGTGTGTATATATATATATATTATATATAATGTCAGATTAAAAAGTACCTATATAAATAGGTATTTTATATTACTATAAATGTTGTATTTATTGGGTAGATATCCCAGTGTATGTGAATATTTTTTTCTTTTTTTACAATGAAATTAATGTCTACTAGCCTAGAGATTTAATCTGAAAGAAAATGTGCCTCCTGACAGAAATTGCTTTTACAGGGCAACCACTTTGTAAGAGACATATGTTTGATTGCCATTGGGGGATTCATTATCTTCAATAGGATTATCAATTTCTAGGCCAGTAGACACTAATTTTATTGTTTTTATTTTTTATTTTTTTTTTTTTTTTGCCCATTAAATACAACATTTATAGTACTTAGAAATATTATCAGATTAAAAATATCCATTTTATATATATATATATATATATATATATAAATATATATATATAAGATAAGAAACATTTAAATCTTACGTTTTCCTTTATTAAAACTTCATCAGAGAATCAGATATGGGGGTAAAAATTTCCAGACATTCTTTGATGAAGCTTTAATAAAACTGAAACATGTTAAATTCATAAATGCTTCCTATTTGTTCTTTGTACTATCACTGTTGGATTCCGATCCATATTTGATCCTAATACACACACACACACACACACACACACACACACACACATATATATATATATATATATATATATATATATATATATAGCAAACCATATAAACTCTGTAGTTAATTTCTAACTACTTTGTCCAGGTTTCACTGGATATTGGGCATTCTGTTAATTCATATGAAGTGTCTTCAAAATTGAATGTTTTAACCATTTTTACCTTGTAAACTTTTAATTCATTTAGAACCGAATGTAGCATTTACATTGAAAATCTTAGCATAATGTTTATTAACTCTCCATAGATGCTCGTTCAAATTCAGTCACCACCTAAAAGCCATTTTCAACCATTTTTCACATACCTTTGTTATCATGACTATTATCCTCATGTTTATTGCTTTTATATTAGACTCACATAAAATTGTTTTGTTGTAGCTTAATTAATTAACTGCCTTTTCATTTCACCTACTTATAAATTATCATGAAATGTTGCTGACAAAGGCAGCGGAAATGGTGTTTTTGTTTAAAAATAATTTTTTTTTCTGACAATTTTATACCCCTCTAGAGTGTACAATAAACTTTTAAATATAATTTGGCATTTTAAAATAAACTATAAACCCATTGAACTCCTAAATGCTGACCCTTGCCACTACAATATCCAAGAGCATTTTGGGTAATTTTTCTGTGTTAATAACACAAATCTTCAATAAAAAAGAACTTAATGCCTTAAAGAAAGTTACTTGTATGAACACCTTTATTCTATTTACATGTTATACTCTGTAATTCTTTTTGCTATACTAATCCCACTAGCAGATCACTTTACACACTTGCGAAATAACAGAACTTGATTGGTGTCTTGATACATTTTTGCATAAACACATGCATTTCAATTTATTTACAGAACTATCTAAGGAAAAGAGCCAACCCTTGAATTACTCTGTTCCTAAGGGTATGGATCAGTACTATGCTAATACCATGTTTCAAACTATTTCACCAACTCTAAACTCTTATCAGTACCATGGTCATTAGAAAGTAAACTATTTTAACACTTAGCTGGTAATTATGACTGACTAGATTTTCTTTTAATTTCTTCACTCTCTGAAGATATAGTCAATCAGAGAGGGTTTCCTCCAACAGGAGTGAGAAGGCCTTGGATTTGAAAGACATATCTTCCAAATCCAGAGCCTGATTGACCACACCTTCAAAGGTGTAGTCATATGCCTCACACTTAGCCAATTGCAGGCTGGTGAGGCTATTTAACCCATGATTGGAGGTTTTGAATTCAGGGTTGTCCTTCTCCTAGACTGGTTGTCACCCAAGGCTGTCAGATCCAGTCTGGAGGTGGGTTGGAAATGGATTCATACCATTCCCGAGGGTATTCAGGTATTTAGTGAAACTTGACTGAAATTTGAACTCTGTTCTCAGGTTTCCTCAGTTCATGCCTCCTCCATTAAACTGATCATTGATCTTGTTTTATAAAATCTGATCACCTTCTGGTTCACAATTATGACTGTGTAGTTTTAATTGACATTTTATATATATTGTTATTTTCAGATAGAATTTATCTGTAAAGCAACAAAATAAATAAAAAGACAAGAGGAAAAACTATTCCTTGCCGACGTGTTTCATCCTACAAGGGACTTTATGAAGTCAATGTAGGATTTATTGTTTTGCATTTGTTTATATACAAGAGCAAGGATGTCATTGGTTTATCAAGGCTTTTAAATTTAAGAATGCTCATGAATATTCATCAGGTCAAACCAAAATATGTGCAGGACAACAAAGTGCCATAATTCAAAGTCTGGTAAGACAAAAGTGAGTGAGTAATATTCAAGAATTGTTTTTGTTTTGTTTTTTTAATAAATATTGTTTTAAATTGTGATCAGGTTGTTATGGTTTGGGATGGACATGTGTACTCTTGTATATAAACACATGCAATAAAATAAATCCTACATTTGCCTTGATAAAGTCCCACAGAAGATGAAACACATTGGCTAAGAATAGTTTTTCCTTGTCTTTTCACACACACACACATCCATATATATATCCATATATATATATATATATATATATATATATATATATATATATATATATATATATATGTATGTTTTACTGCTATCCTTATTATATTATTAGTTACATAACAACAGAAATTATTAAAAATTAGTTTTGCTGTTATATGACTATTAATTTTTAAATATTGTCCATAAAAATCTAATGAACTTTTTGTGCTGAAAGCACCAAAAATTCATTAGATGAAATGAGACGCTCATTAAAAAAAAATGTCTCATTAACATCACCGCTCTGTTATCAGAAAAATATATTATATTCTAGCAATATGGATAAAATGGATTTATTACCTGATGATGACCAGAGACCAGGTTAAAGATCAAAACAACAAAGATGAGGATAATAGTATTTCTAAAATTCATGAATCCTTTTTATCTTAACAATTTTTTTTCTGGTTGTCTTTTTGAACCAAATTTGTTGTTGAAATTGTTTTCATATCTTTGAGCCATTATTCCCATCTTGTGGCTTTGCACCAAACACTTTTTTAAATAAAAAAAAGAAAAGAAAAAATATCTTTAACATTTATTGTCACTATTAGCAAATATCTTAAAATTATTCTTGAAGGCTTTATTATTTACCAAGGAACTTAAACTACTTGTTCTTATTATATATATATATATATATATATATATATATATATATATATATATATATATGATTAATTTGTTAAATCACAGTTTTATCATATTGTTGAGATTTGTTATAATTGTAGTAATTATTTGATAAAATTATAAAAACACATTTAAAAGGTTTTAAAAATGAAGCAAAAAAAATGTTTTTTCTTGAATAATTTAATTTTTCTAAAACAAAAATAACCCTTTCTTCCATTCCCATTTCTAGAAAGAAAAAAAAAACTTTTATTGTCAGCATCAAAATATTGTCAAATGACTTGGTCACAGTTCGTTAATTGTTGAAATAAATCTTTGGAGAATTCTATTTTACTCCCTTCACACTTTATCCTTACTTAACCTTTTGTTTAAAGCGATATTAAAAATCTTGGATCATCTTTGAATGTTATTTGACTGTTATTCAAAGGTCAGATAAATAGTTGAGCAATATAAAAAATGATGAATATTATTGCACAATGTTTCATATTAATAGCTGATTCAATATATAAAAGAAATCAGAACTAAATTGATTTTCTTTTCAATATATTGTTAGCACTGTATAACATATGAAATGCATATTGTGCAATATCAACATATTTTTTATCTTGATTCAGTGTTAAATCTACAAATGTTTTGATATTTTAAGGCATTCAATCATTAATACATTTCCGATATCCCTAAACACGTTCTTTTCATTTTTTTTTTTAAGTTCACTCAATATAAGGTTCAAGAGCCACTCAAGGTAGAGGGTTACTGAATGAGTTGTGTGTGATATTGAATGTAGAAATAGGAAGTAAGGATTAACGAATTATCCTTAATCCTTAGGATTGATAATGATTGCCCCTTGACTTTGGGAAGTTAAGATTATAGTGTTCAGGGGAACATCCACAAAATAGCAGCTCTTGGGGAAAACTTGTCTGAAGTCAACTTCATTCTTATAAATAGAATAAACAGGAAATGTGGGTTATTCGATTGTGGACATAGCATGAAGATTTGAACTGATGAAACTAAAAATTGGAGATCATCTGAACATTTGCCTGTTAAGAGTTAACAAACATAGTGAAATATTGCACAATGATATTGATAATACAAGGACCATCTTTTTTCTTTTTTTTTTTTGTTCTTTGATATTGCAATAATAACAGATAATACAAAATTCATCTAGAAACATTTTGCTTCATATTTTCTTTTTTTAATATTTTGATAATATTCAGTTCGGTTATGATGAATTGCTATAAAGCATTAACACTTTAGATACATTATAAAGTTTGTTTTCTATATTTGTCTGAAATAGTTTTAAACTAAGCCTCAGAAAAAGCGAGATAATATTTAGTAGTAGTATCAAGCCCTGTAAACTCCACAGTAGGGTATAAGGACACAGCCTCACTACATTAGGTGTTGCTGTTATTTCTGTAGCAAGTTTTATGAGGTGCTGTTGCTAGCTGCATGCCAAACTTTTTGATTCAGATTTGTCCTCCTCTTAGACTGGTTGCCAACCAAGGCTAGAGTGTTTCCAAGGGTGTGTGTGCAAAAGTGAAAGCACTGATCTTAGCTTGAATTTGAACCTGGCATGCTAATTCCACTTTTCATGCTGATAACCATTATGCTAAGACATAAATATGGTTTTGATATCTCTTCCAAACCATTGGTAGTGACGAACACCAGTTTAGTGTCAGGAAATGTATTCAATTGTAAAATTAGCAAACTAGTGACTAATAAATTATCCCTCTTGAGTAATTCTTCAATTTGAAGTTCTAGGAGTTTGGTATTAGGAGAATGTCCCAAAAATTCCTTTAAATGCGGTTAAATGAAAGTTTGATTCTTTTGACAAAATTTGGGGCTGAGAACTGTATTTAGACAGAAGGGTTTCCTCCTCCAACTAAATAAATAAAAATATGGTACAGAAATTTGTTGCTATAGGATCATATAAGTAGATCCTCTGCTGAGATATAAACTTACTATAAATGTCTTGCAAGATTTTCTTCCTCAGTACAACAGATCACTCTGACTTAACTAATCTAATGTGTTGAAAATAAAATAACTTCTATAGATCTATATCCAAACAAGTTGGATTAAAAAGAAACAAAATGGTCTGTCTAATTTTTTTATCGTATTTTTCCAATTTTCAAATCAGGGTTGTGATCAAAATTGTGAATTTCAAAAAATACCAGAATGTAGACTAAGGAATTCTAACAGATACCACATTGGTTTCTTGAAAATGACTAGGATGATCAAAAGTAGTTAAAAAAAAAAAAACAATAACAAAATATGAATTTTGGATAGTTTATCCACAACTTCGAACATATTCTGAAAATTGAAAAAAAAAAAAAAAAAATTGAAAAAAAATGAAACGGAATTTGTTAGTTCTTTTTAATCAAACTTGTTTGGATGAATACTTGCTGCCTAAATATACCTTATTCTCTCTCACTCACTCACTCTCTCACACACACACACACACACACACACACATATATGGTGTATTTTGGCAACAAGAATTCTTCCAAATATGGTTGAATAATAATGACAAGTTCTGTATATCCAATTTTTAACTTTTTCAAATTTCTGAATTTGGTTTTATATAATCAGTAAATTTATGGAATCTGTTATAATACAAGAGAAGCAGCCAACATTAAATGAGGTATCTTTCTCCATTGGGAAATGTATTTTGGAGTGTGTATTGAAAAAAAAAATACACATAAAATATCCAATTTGACCATTTAATTGATGTCACCTTGGGTGACTTCCAGCAAATTTAGGGATGACAAAATGAACCTAAAACAGTTACATAAACATACACAAAACATAATCCTTTAAAATGAATGTAGCAACATTTAAAAATACTTGGTGGGGTAAATAAAATACAAATAAATTTGAGCTTTGTTAAATATAAAAGAACGAATATGGAAAATTGAAAAAAGAACATGTTGATATTATTTAACAAGACGTTTGAAAAAATATATCCGGAAAGAATGAGCAGCTCTAAAAGAGTCTGCCCAAAAGTAGCCTACCAGCATAAAAGTGCTCAATGCCATAAGAAATGGCAGAGCGGCCATATTAATTTAAAAACCAGGTTTTGGCAGTGACTGGCCACTACTATTATCAGTTTCATGTGCTTGTACACAATCTTCAGGCAGTGAGAAGATTGTGTACAAACATATAAGTTATAGTAGTGGCCAATCACTGTCAACCTGGTTTTTAAATTTTATTTATTTATTATATATATTTTCAAAAATTATAACATAAACATGTTATATCATTACTACAAAAATAGCCATTTTATTCAACACTTCTGGTGTCTTATCAAGTGATGGCATTGAATGTAGAATAAAGAGTTTATATATATATATATATGATGTAAATGGTGTTTATGTGGTTCAAATCTCTCAATGTTTGATTTTTCAAGGATGATATTGGCCATTTGTGGTGATCCCAACACACAGATTCAAAATTTTAGTTATGAAAAATCTAAATAAACTCATACCTTTTCTGGATCTCTTGGATTGATAAAAATCAGACTTTTCTGTCACATCAACATCTATGTGGGTCATGTATCATCAAACTACATCATTTTAAAATTTTATTTTGTATATATGTATATATACCATATGTATTTCTATATTTGTCTTTTATTTAAATAGTTATCTCCCTTTCACTGGTGACACCAAGTGACAGTGTCTTTTTTTTTTTTTGATAACAGACAGTTCCAAGATGTTTATGAAATTTGAGGTGAAAAGAAGAAAACATCAATAGTAGTAATAATTGTAAATATATATAAGTGAACACTGAGGTCAACACCAACTGGCAACAGTCTGTTTCATGCTTGAAGATTGTGTTCAAGCATGAAACACTGTTGATTCTGACTCCAGTGCCCACTTTTATATTTGCATATGCAAATATAAAAGTAGACAACAGTTATTGTCATGCTTAAACACAATCCTCAGGCTATATATATATATATATATATATATATATATATATATATATATATATATTATATGAATAATGACTTTCAGTTATCACTGGTATGGTTAAACTAGTTGTAGTCCTAAGATAATATATTTGAATTTCTAATTACTGAAAAAAAAAAATGAAAAATAGGCATTTTAGGAAAAGAGTTGAAATCCTTAACAATTCTGTTACTCTTGTTTTATTTGTTTGGAGCTCTGGCATTTTAAAATTGGTTAACTAAACTTGGATTTGTGTGCAGTGTTGGGTGCCTGTGGACATGAATCTCTGGTATTGAGTGCCTTACAACATAGGCTAATGGAAGTGAAAATGTGATGAGAGTGTGTGGTAATGAGTTGATAGTTGAAGATTGGTAATTACTGATGAGCAATTGATTGTTTTTAGATAATGGTCCACGCATTTGACTAATTGTGCTATTAATTGTATTATGTTAGGGTTTGAACTCTGAACAATAGAATCTCTAATCCAATGTGCTGAGCAATTTCCCAAACCTATCATTGTAAAATTTCAAACATGCTTTTTGTTAGACAAGATGCTTTAATTAATGTCAGTTTCCTGTAGACTAATATACCTCCACCCACCACACAAATGATTGATTTTTTTTTTTTGTGTGTGTGTGTGTGTGGGGGTATCTGTTAGTAGCAGCATCAAACTTTTTTTTTTTTTTTAGTGTGATTTATTTTGGTCTTTTAAAGTCTTGTTCAATAAAGGACTTTGTTTCTGTCACTTCCTGGGGTTAATTTCCTTTTCTTGTGAACAGGATTATTTAATAAATTGAATTCCTTTGCTGGAATGGTACACAATTCGAGAGATTTCTATGAATATTTCATGAACTGGATATTGTAAGATTTTAATCGGTGTATTATTCCTGAATAATGGATTATCTCTGCTCACAAGATATCCCCAGTTGCAGAACCTTAACTTTCCTGTTTTCAAATTTTAACTTCTGTTTGATTATTAATAGTTAATAAAATTTACTTAACCTATTTTCTGCCTTGAATGAGATACAAGTCTTTTATAAAAGTATTATTCTTACAGCATTAAATACATACTTGAAGGTAAACAGGTTAAAATGTGAACCTTTCAGTCACTAATTTGTGCTATAATCATTTAGCTATATCTTAATGCTTGTCATTGATTGAAGAATATGTCATACATAACTGTATGGCTTTTCTCTTATGAAGCTCAATGTATTTTCTTTTTTTTTTTTTTTTAATGTCACTTGCTGTGACAAAAAAAAAATAAATGATTCACCAAATATGCAAATAATTGCATACAAGAAGAATTGAACTCTTCAGAAGTCATTGTGATACTGTATGACGAAGGTATTTAAAAGATATTTTTTGCCCAGTTACTTTCCAATTGTTGTACTATTCTTAATGATTTCTCTCCCATTCTAACGTTGTTGTTGTTATTGTTGTTGTTATAATACTTCCTTCTCTCTCAATATATATAATTATAACCAATAAAATCAACCATTTCTCTGTTGTCCTAAAATGCATTACCTACAAATTTCCTTATATATATATATATATATATATATATATATATATATATATATATATAATTTTTTTTTTGATATAGACAAAAACAATTTAATCATTACAAAAGATGCAACATAGTTTCAGTGCATTTAGTTGCACCTCGACTGGTGAAAGCCCCAAAAGTTTTTTTGTTTTCTCACCAGTCGAGGTGAAACGAAATGCACTGAAACAAGTTTTCATCTTTATAGTGAGTAAATTGTTTTTGTCTTTATGAAAAAAATTATAATAAATAATTATTGCTCTACTCTCGATATTGAGCCCTTTTTTGAATTAATGCTGTGAATGTTAGAATTTGTATATTATTTTCTTTCTCATTACATTCAGATATATATATATATATATATATATATATATATATATACACTAATTATAGGTTGGGAATGTCTTGTTTGAAATTTTCAATTTTTTAAATTCTCTCCTCTACCTAAATTGCCATTTACTTTGAAAGTTTTTATTTTTTTATGCTTTGTATTAATTACTGTATTTCTTGTTATATATATGTACCTGTGTATAATATGCACTTGTGATTTTGGGTATGTAAGAGGGGTCTTAAATGTGATTATAGAATTTCTACAAATTTTTTTAATTATTATTTGATGTTTTCTGATTTATAATCATTATTTAATTCTGCAGTCATTGGGGGGGACAAGCTTGTCAAAAAAAGGTTGTTTTAGCCTTTGTCTAGTATCCAAATGGACATGTGGTTTGCTTTCTAACCATGGCACTTGTGTTTAAATGATGAATTTGTCGGGAAGGTGGCATGTTGATGTTATTGGTCTGGGGAAGGCGAGCCCAGTGTGCAACACCTTTGGAAAATGGCTGAAAATCATATCATGGATTGATCTAAGCTTTATGAGTGAAATTGGGTAGATGGAACTCCTTTGGGATCCTTTGATGGTTGTTCTAGCACAAAGTCACAAGTCATCGTGATCGAGGATTTTGTGTGTGCTGGCCTTGTTAATCATGCTAGAAAACACACTGTCTCATATAAACTGTAACTAAAGTCCACTCAGCATAGTTGTAGTATAAACCACAGGTGGGCTCTAAGTGTTGAACAAACATAAAATGTGCCTGAGCAGGTGTCTGCAACAGGGATTGACTAGCCACCCTAGTAGATGAGCATCCTCAGATGCAAGTGGCTTGCGTGAATTTTTAGTAACCAAATGTGACTTGGGGTATAAGATATACTATGATCAATAGTTTTTTCTTTTTCCTTTTTTCTTTTTCCTTTTCTTTTCCTTTTCCTTTTTCCTTTTTCTTTTTCCTTTTTCTTCCTAATATATGCCTTATATTGTAGGAAATACAATATTATTGTGGCTTGTGTTACCCTCCTTTTAATAAACACATTAGAGTTTACTAATTAATTATAGTTTGATTATCATTTATTAATCATTATTTGATATTTATAAAGTTATTTAGAAACACTATATAAGGTGGTTGATAGTTTTAGATGTTCAGTTAAAGAAAAAATATGGTTACAGTAGGACAATGCCAATTAACTTTTAACCCTTGAAATGAAAAGGCTAATTACTCTTGAGTGCCTAATACAGAGAGGGGGGTTCCTAATACAGAGAGGGGAAGTTCCTAATAATTGGGAAGGGGGAATCAGAATATTTTTCTCAATATGCAATGAAGTGTGCAAGTAAAAACTTTAAGCAACTCTAATAAATGGGTTCCTGTTTGAATTCTGGAGAAAAGTGCAACATTAATAAAGAAAATATATACAAATAGAAGAGCAATTGAAATTTCTGGGATGTATAATGAGGAAAGAGGGCTTAGAGAATTTAACACTTACAGGACATATTGAAATCAGGAAGGACAAAAGAAAACAGTGCCTGAACAACCTAACAAGCTTGTATAAATGTTTGGCAGAACAGGGATTAGGAGTGATAGCAAAAAGATAAACCTTACTAAGAGATACAACAGACAGGAAATTGTGGAGAGCCATTATTGGTCAACATCCTGAATGGATATGGCACAGAAGATATGCAAATCAAATGGTTCTTCATCTTAGTTAATGGTTTTGAGGAATATTAAAGTTTTAAGAAATTTAATGATTGAATTCTTACCAAATTAATTGGTTATATTATCTCATAAAACCTGTTTCTCTATAATTTTAATCAAAATGTTTTAAAACTGATATGGCATTTTGATTTAATGTTAGATTTACAATAAATTTAATAATTTTAAAATTCACCTAAAATCATCAAAATTTTAAACACAACACCAATTGCCACCTTCTGTCTTCCTAAATCCTCTTCTTTTAATGTCTTTTCTCTGTACTAAAGTTCTCTCATTCTTTTTCACTCTCAGTAACTCCTTGTGTCCTTGTGGCATTATTGTCCTGCTTGGGGGTGAAATGATTTAAGAAAAAAAAATGGTTAGAATAATGAAATATTCTCTTGTAAGTATTCATATCTCCCTAAAAATTCATGTGTGTCATCAAATGTGCACAATTCTGAAAACCACTTTTCTTTACTCCATCCTAATAAAAAAAAAAAAAAAAGTAAAAATTTCAAATTTGTCATTCTCAACCTGTAATTAAGGTGGTGTATATGAATTTTGATTTCCATGTTTATATTCTGCTGAGAATTAGAAATGATTTGTATAAATATCCAGAAGTTGGAAATGATTGTCCCTAGAATCTTTGTCCCTGATGAGCAAAAGGAGAGAGAGAAAAAAAAGAAAAAAAGAAATGAAAAAACTGATTGTATTAATTGTATTGGTAATTAGAACTTAGTTTAGTTTGACAGATTAATTTTTGTTGTTGAGTTTTAGTTTTTCTCCACTTCCCTCCAACAACAACCCCCCCAAGCCCCTTTTTTATATTTTGGATTTGATTTTATATTTTACTCATCTTTGTATTTTTTTGCATTACAATTTGTGCTGTCATTTTTTTATCATGTTTTTATTTTATTTTTATTTTGACACTTAATTTTTAAGAAAAAAGAAAAAAACTGTGCCAAGTGACCCAACCCTATTCCTGGTTTAAAATAAATTTTTTTTAAAAACCCTTAAATAAAATGTTGATTTGTGTGTTTGCCTTTTTACTTGATTAAATATTTTGTCAAGATCTCATTTCAGGGAACTTCAAATGTTTCTCCTCTGATTTTGATATTCCTTGATAAAATAAACATTGAAATTCATGTTTATTCAAAATTTCATGCAAATATGAATTCTTTTCAATGCTTGAAACATTTTAATTTTCAGAATCCACAAGTCTTTATTTATATCAATTGGACTGTTATCCTCATCTTCATTGCTATATTCATGATGTTTTGGCCATTGTACGCTCTGTCCTCCTTCAGATGATATACTTTGGAATTTTAACTTTTAGTTCAGGGGGGGGGGGCAGTAAATTGAAGAAGGCCGAAATGTCATGAATGTGGCAATAAAGATGAGGACAACACTCCGAATGATGTAAATAGTTACAATACCTCATCTCAGAAATATAGACAGCCATGAGTCTTTGTTTTAATTTAAAAATGAAAAGAATGAGGTTCAGAAATTTGCATATAAAATTTGTGAGGCTAAATTTGTTTCTAAATTGATAAAACTTAGTAAAAATTACTTTTCCAAAACCAGTAAAATAGCCAAGTGTTGTTTTCAAGCTCTTAAGAGGGCCAAGAATGTAATAGTATTATGGTTTGGTAGCAATTCTTGAAAAAGGGTAAATAGAAAAATTGTTGTGCTAAGCTTTCAAGTAGGAAGGGTCTTCCTTAAAAATCAGGATTTACAATCTATGCTTTTAACATTTTTTTTGTTTTTCCCACCAGATAATTGTGAACAAATTATAAGAATTTCTAGATATTCTAGAGAAAAGAAAAGAAAAAACAGGAAAGGTTTTATTTGATGTATTATGAGATCAGCCTCAAAAGTCACCTGCCCAGATTAGGTGTTTTTCATTCATGATGGTGGCATTCAATGTGTCCTTGGTATTATTGTGAAGTTGGTCTCCTTCAATGTAACACCCTAGATTTACTCATCCAGGAGTTTCAGATTAAGGAAGCCACCTGTTGTAAATGATTGGAAATCTTCAGCCAGCCACCCCTGGGGCACATGAGAAGAAACAGGGTGTTGATCACCATGTTCAGACATCAACAGTGGTAATGATCCTGATGGAAGAAGTAGAGTGGTATAGACCTTGTTGCTCACTACCCAAAAGAGTCATCATGGATGACATGGCCATGGTAATATACACCAAATTCATGTCTGTAAGGGTTCTTTCAAAGCCAAGTGTTGTTTTGTTTGGGGTTGGTCAGTTCACATCAGTGGAAAACCAGATCATGCTGAGCTCTTCCTGATATTTGAGATTCTTCAGCAAGCACTTCAATTGGATCAAGCAGTTCTTCCAGGTCTTGTCAGACACAAAATCTGCTTTCCTCATCACATAGGAACTGGAATCAGCATCTTTGTGCATCACACATCTGATAGTGGATGCTACCACTCTGAACCGCTCAGCAATGGTCCTCAACAACTTCCTGCAATTGTGGTTGATAATGTCTTGAAACATTTTAATCATTTCCCTCTAAGCAAAGCAATGAAGGCACTAAAATGCAAAGGTTTACTGAGGAGAGAAGTCAATAAAAGGCCAGTATTCAACTAGACAGATGATGATTGACATTGCATTTAAATTTTGGAAGATTGTAGTTGATAGGAAAGTAAGTAGCTGGAAGAGATCCTTTGGCAAAAGAAGAAACTATTAGGACTGCGATTCATTCTTGCAATTTTAACAGTAAAATAATGAGACCTAGCAGCCAATCTAGTACTACGCTTAAATTCCTGAAGTTAGGTACCAAAGGGGGGAGGCTCAACAGAAGAATTATCATGAAAATATTATTAGAAAAGGCACATGGAAGCTATGTTACTGCAGGGCTGATGACATTGCAGCTTCTTTGACAGTCGTCTATCATCTTAAGATACATAGCAGAAGCATCAAATTAGATGTGGCAACTATTGGACGAACTTGACCTTTCTTACGATGACTGAACATATCAAATTTTTCTTTCTAATTACCATGAATGACTTTGAACATGAAGGACCTGGCTATCCTTGAACCGTTGTGGTTCAAAATATATAAAGTATTTTGTTAAATTCAATTATTTCCAGTTTTTTTCCTTTCTAAATATTTTTCCAGGAAGAAATAAAATGGTGGGGAGAATGTGTTTGCATTGAAAATCAGCATTCAAGGTCCTGACCTTTTACCTGAATTGTAATATTTGCTTGTAACTAGAAATGCACAATTCTCTTTTGGAGAGAATTACACGACTGTCTGAGCTATGTGACTGGCCTCCGCATTGTCACTTTTTATCAATCATTATAGGGCTTCAAAATTTCACCTCAGATGTTGATTTGTTTCAGTTAGAAATTTAAGGGCCCTGTTGGCAAGGATCTTACGCAGATGAGATTATAATAGATTTGAATTGATTAGAAATTAAATATTTTTCCAATTTCTTGCGACCAACGAATCAACCGATAGAAGACAATAATGAAAGAAAATAAAAATAAAAAAAAAACTTTAGAAGGATCCGGAAACCCAATCATAAACAAGAAACACTTGGTAAACCTCCTTTTGTTTTTTTTTGTTTTTTTTAAGGAGGAGTGTGAACCGGACGATATCTACTCCTTGCAACAAAAAAGTCAAATGATTTCTTCATTTGAAAGTGTAAAAAGCATAGAATTGACTCAACACCTTTTTAAATCTGAGTTTATCCAGCTTTGGTTAATTCAAGGAAACGCAGAGAGTGAGAGAGACAGACAGAGAGAGGAAGAGAGAGACCGACCGAAATCAATTTGAAAATTCGCATATCCTGTCAACTGAACAAAATTGGAAACCCTTTTTTAAAAATAACGTCTGTTCTATGCTCTGACCATCACCTGAATAATATTTTAATATCCAGGTTAATTTAGTACCGTACCTGTAGTGTGTATGTGTGTGTATATATATAATCTCAATCAAACTGTTCATGGCT
Organism: Acanthosepion pharaonis; assembly: GCA_903632075.3. Taxonomy (NCBI): domain Eukaryota; kingdom Metazoa; phylum Mollusca; class Cephalopoda; order Sepiida; family Sepiidae; genus Acanthosepion; species Acanthosepion pharaonis. The sequence continues at coordinate 1,142,173 of CAHIKZ030004490.1, read as the reverse complement.
CAATGTATCTTCATGTGTTTGGCTTAGAAGAAAATGCAACCTGGAGTCAGGATACGACGCATGGGTCATTATTGTGGATCTACAAGAGACTTAGAATTAAAAAAAAAACCGTTTATGGATCGGAGAAACATAATATCCCAATATCTGATAGTGGGCCCGGCAGAATCTCTTCACAGACCGAACCTGGAGCTATAGATTGCCTACCTCTGTTTTAAGCTTTCCTATCGCCCGGTTTATAATCCTCCCCTTCTTTTGAACAGCAGTAGAAGCTCATCCCTTGTTTCTTGATTAAGAAGTGGTTACCGGATCATTTCTTTTGCTCTGGCCTTAGTAGTAGTGCTGTCGTGTATCTCTTGTGATGTATGCGGTTTGTGGCAACGTGTCCATACTGAAGGTACGGGATTGGCAGTTTTCTGGTTGCTGTTCCCGACTGGTAGTTAGGAGCCCGAACTCTTGCGTAGCTTCTTGAGAGTCTGCTCTGATCAACAGTTGCATAATATCGAGGTTCTTGCATTGCCATGTCGCGCATGGATAGGTGTCCCTGCAACCACCTCCGGTGGGCAACCCCGTGACCACATTATGTTGCAGTTTGCACCAGTTCCTTTCTGCTCATGCCACATTTGATGACCGACTGCTTCTACTTCTTTAGGCCTTTTCCTTACCAACGTAACGCAACATGACCTTAAGTAACCAAAAATAAAAATCTAAACCAGCTCAAAGAATCACCTAAACGCTTTAACATGTCCTTCTCCAACATCTATGGTATTCGTACCAACTTCTGCAGTGTGGAATCGTTCCTCTTTGATAAGTCTCCTGATATACTAACTCTCTGCGAGACTAACATTAACTCGTCAATCTCTTCCTCTGATTTCTTGATTCCTGGCTACCTTCCTCTCCTTAGGAAGGACTCAAACTCCCACACTATACATGTGGATTTTAATGTCCGCGATCATCTCCCTCTTGCTAGAGAACTCTCTTTGGAATCTCTATTCGTATATGTGTCTCTGTCTATCTCTCCTCAATTCAGTAAGCTATCTCTTCTTTCTCTACCGTTCCCCTTCCTCTCGAGACTCTTGTGTACTCAACAGCATTTCTGATAATATAGATAAAGCAATTTTTTCTACATCTGTTTGCAAACATATTCGTGTTCTGTGACTTCAATGCCCACCGTACCATGTGACTGACCTCGCTGGCATCCAAAGCCTTAACTTGTCAATCACTCAATCCCTCACGCAAGTGAGTGGCTTACCTACACGTTTTCCCAGTAACCGGAACCGTAACGCTTCTATTCTCGATCTCTGTTTTACCTCCATCTTCTCGCGTTAAGCAGCGTTTTCCTCTTGGCAACTCTGATTACGCGGTAGTGTCTGTTAACATCTCCTTCCACACTCACTCTAACCATGAACCTCCTACTAACAGAATTTTTTTTTTGTTATCAATGCGCAGACTGGGAATCGTTTCATGATTTCCTTCGCGACGTCCGTTGGAATGTGGTTTTTAATCATCCCATACAAAAATGTGCGTCGGAGGTCTCCCCCTGGGTAAAAGCCGGCATTGAGGCTTTCATCCCAGCAAGAAAATATCAAGTTAACTTACACTCATCTTCTTGGTTCTCACCAGCTTGCTCTGTCGCTATGGTTCATAGTAATTACGTCTTCCGTCTCTACCGGAGCGATATGTCTGATTGCAACAGACGCCTTTGCTTGTAATGTCACTCGTAATGAGCGCAAGCGTTTCCTCAATGAAGCAAAGTTACTGTTTGCTGATAGGATGAAACATCTCGCAAGTTCGGTTCCAAAGATTATTAACGGCTCTGCAACAGTGTGCTAAACTACAGCAAATCCTCAATCCCTTCACTATTTAATCAATTCGAAGTCCTAACATCCTCAGCTGATAAGGCTGAATGCTTTGCTCGGAAATTCTCATCCAACTTAACACACGACTCATCCGGTGTACCCACGCCTGATTTTCCCCCTAGAACTGAGGATCTACTGAATGAGATATGCATGACCACGTCGATGGTATTAGACATCATCTCTAATTTAGACTCTCATAAAGCAAGTGGCGGTGACGGGATACCAGCCGCAGTCCTAAAGAAATGTGCTCCTGAGCTGGCTCTAGTTCTCTCCAAACTATAACTATTGCCTCTCCGATTCTTGCTTTCCATCCTGTTGGAAGTCCTCCTCTGTCATCCCGGTCTTTAAGAACTCTGGAGACCCTTCTGACGCATGTAACTATCGTCCCATCAGTCTCCTACCACTCTTCGGCAAAGTTTTCGAAGCTTTAATGAATATCGAAGTAGTTAAGCATCTCACCTCCCACGATGGTGTCTGCTTTGCCCGGTCTACCGCTGATGTGCTTACGACCATAACTGAATATGTATACCAAGCTCTTGCTCTAGATATATCGAAGGCGTTTGGCATGCTGGCCTTCTAAGTAAGCTTCAGGGATACGGTATTACAGGTCGATTATTTGATTTAATCCAATCATTCCTCTCTAACCGTGAAATGAAGGTTGTCCTGTCCAGTTTCTTCCATACGATGCTGGTGTTCCCCAAGGCTCCATCCTTGGTCCTACACTGTTTCTGATCTTCATCAATGATCTCCCTCATGTCTTAATAGTAAATCCGACATTACTGACAAAGTTAACCTGGCCGTTGGTCTCGAAAGCAACCTTCAATCTGTGGTTGACTGGGACAGGAAATGGCTTGTGAATTTTAATACATCTAAAACGAAACTGTAGTCATAGAGAAACGTCCCTGCCTCCTATCAGCATGGTTGATGCTCAACTCCACGAGAGCGTCTCACTGCGCCTTCTTGGTCTCACGTTCTCCACTGACCTGAGGTGGAACAACTACATTGAATCAATAGCTGCATCTACTGCAAGGAAAGTTGGTTCTTTGTGTCGCGCCAGAAGATTTTTCTCGTCTGAGTTCACTTTAACATCTACAAATCTACCATTCATCCATGCATTGAATACTGTTGCCATATATGGTCTGGCGCCCCCACTGTTCATCTCGAGGTTTTCGACAAAATCCATAGACGGATATGCAATGTGATGGGTCCTGACTTGTGTCTCGACTCCAGTCATCTTCTCACCGACGCAATATGGCTTCCTTCTGTCTTTTCTATAAATATTTTTCATGGCGTCTACTCTGACGATCTATTTTCACTGGTGCCCCGACTGCATGAATTTAAGCGTGTTACTAGGCTGGCATCTCGGTCCCACCCTTTTACTGTCGAAACAGTTAAATGTAACCGCCTCTTCTACTCCAACAGCTTCTCTAGCACTTCCCGACAGTGGAACTCCCTTCCCCTTACTTACTCTCCTGATAACTATAATCTTCAAAAATTTAAATATAATGTCAATCGACATCTGATGCCTTGATCCCCGTTCTTCTTTTTATCCTCCCCCTATACCCAGTCTTTTCCCTTACTTTTACTCTCTGTGTACTAGTGGCACTCCCACCTTGCTTAGAGTGAATTGCTTTAATATCTATTTTGATTAATTACCTATAGAAACCACAATTGTTCTGCATGTGAGAATCCGACTCACTGACAATGGTCAGCGAGATTACGTTGCTTTACTATCGTTCTACAGGAGGCTTCGACATTTATGAACATATGAGCTCGATCCCCGTCACATCGCTAACGGTAAGCTGATCAAATCTCAAATCTAAATTTTGTCAGTTTAAAATACATTTTTTAGAAAATATATTCAGTTTAAATACAGCAGTCGTGAAAATGACTTCAAAGAGACGTATATTTTGGTTTATACACTTTTCCTGTTACCCAGTGTTTGTTGCCAAATCGAAATGAACATTAGCCCTCGCGATACACAGATGTTCATTTCAATTTCAGTCAAACTGTGTATGTATGTATGTACGTTTCATGTGTGCATGTGTATTTTAATTCAATGACAGATTTTAAAATATTTCTGCACATATTAAAAGCGAAAATAATTCTATTTATTATTGAATACTTTTCGAAATAATATTTTTTTAAATGAACAGGTTTTTCGCCGAGAAATAAATCGTGCCATTTTTCCCCTCATTGCACTTGGGCCATTTTTACCTGAATTCACTTTTTATTGCCATATGCCTTCCAAAAGTTAAGCAAAGTATTAAGAAACAGGTAAATTTTATTAGAAACAAAGAAGAGTTCTGAACCGTTATACAATATCAATCCTCCTACATGACGGAGAATGCTGGACAATCTCTTCGCAGATGAAGAGACTTGAAGCAACAGAAATGTGATTCTCCAGAAGGATGCTGAGAATAACATGGACTGAACTTGTGAACGGCGAAGAATTAGAGAAAATGGAAACAAAAAGGACCTAAAATCAGACACTGTTGAAATTTCTTTGGTGCATAATTAGGGGGGAGGGCTTGGAAATTTGATACTCAGGACAGATGGAAGATGAGTGGGACAGATCAAAATAACGCATAACCTACGTAGCGAACTTGAGTAAATCAATGCCGGAACAAAGTTTACGAGAGATAACAACACGATGGATTAATGAATAGCGGTTCGGAGAGCCGAGTTCGAATTCCAGTCGAATCCATTACATTCACTTACTTGTGAAAGGTATGAATCCTCTATGAATCCCCCCACCCCCAAGCTATAGGTAAATAGTAGGACAGCCTTGGATGGTAACTGGTCTACCGCAGAAAGAAATGGCAACCTACTGCGGGAAAAAAATCTGCCTCATCAGTCATGTATGGAAAGATACATGATCGCCTAAGCGTGTATCACGTATGGCACATAACTGACTGACTGAACTAAAAGGCAAAATTTATTAAGGGCTACAAAGATCATGAAAGTGTGGAGAGCCATAATCACTAATGTCCTGAAGGGATACAGCACATAGAAGTGCTTTGTGATCATCTCTACTAATAGATATGAATAGACTGATATTAATATATGAATAAATTGTTATAGGCAGATATGAGACTGATATCAATAAATAGAAACAGCGAAATAATTATCGATAGGATGCTAAAACACTCACTGTACGTAAGAGAAAGAAAAGCTGATTATTTCGTATTTTTATTTTACAGCCATACACACCTGTAAGCAAAGAGACCGTGTGATAGTCTTGTAGCTGTTGATAGGCTTTTCCTTTTTTATGATTTTATAAAAGGGTAGAAGCTGTCCATCCTAAATGGGAGGGGATATATTATTTCAATGTCTTATTTCAAAATCGGTCAAATTTTTGTGCTCGCATGTACAAGCCGGTGTAGGTCATTTGCGCACAACACAGACATACACACATACGTTACACACACACATGAAAAGTCACACTCCAGACAGTGTGTGTGGCGGACAGACAATATAAGGTGGGACAGTCTGCCTTGAAAATCAGTATATAACATTTTTACCTGAGCTTAAACACTTGTTGTGAGAGTCACCTGCTTTTGTTGACTGGGTGTGGACGTTTTTCAGTGAATATTAATGACTCTTGGTATATTTGTCCCACAAACAATATTTTACGAACTCATGTGAGTCCGGGAAAAACAAAAACAAAACAAACAAACACTTACTGAATGTATTAACAAAATAAATTATGTTAATGTGTACAGTACACAGTTGAAAGGAAAAGACGTTAAAAACCTAGTTATTAAGAATGTGCTTGTTTATGAGTGTATGACAGTGAGAGTGGGTGTTCAGTCGGCAGTGGACCAAGGAAACGAACATGCCTCAATGGTGACACCTTTATCTACGTTCTATTACATCTGGAAAAAGAGGAAGCAAATGTTTGTCTTTTTATGGACTTAAGCAGCGCTACCTTACGGGAGTTTAGCGAAGCCAAGTGGGGTAACCCACACACTGGTCGTTGAATTCAGTGGCAGTTACAGGATCCCTTTATTTACAAATATGCGTAAAACTATAAGGAAAAAATATATAATAATAATAAAAAATACTGACATCCTCGACATTAAATTTACTCGCTTTAATTCCTATCGTCTGTGTGCATTGGCATTGTTTGAGAATTCAAAGCAAAGGAAAGGTTACAAGTTTGTCCCTGTTGATATGGATCCACTCGGGGAGAAAAAAAAAGAATTTTCTGGATGATTCACGGGTTTCCCAGTTTTGTAATAGACACCAAGGCTATTTTGCCGGTAAATATGAATAGATTTTCAGAACTAAGAATATATTATATTTGAAATCGTCAGCGCAGTGGTTGTGTGATCTGTGTCAGCAGGACTTGAACAACATGGTCTCTGTAGTCTGTGACTGTTGTCTTCAGGGTGCACCCGAAGTATATTGACAAGTGTGGGGTTCAGTGTACCCGGATTAAAGGAGAATTTAATACCCTGCCCACAAAATACAACGCAAATTTCAAGAAGAAACAACACGATAAGGAACGTTTGTAGAAAATAGTACATTGTATATTTATTATCTTGTGAATAGGGTAAAAAAGATTAATGCTTTAGTTCGTTTAAGCAATATTGTGATTTTTTACAAAAATGTCTGTGTTCGCTGTCTTTCAACAGAGTAGCAGAGTAATGTGTTTATTTTGTTTTTGTATAGTTGCAAATGAAAAAGGGGCTATCAATTTAAGTTGAAAAAGAGAGTGTGAATGAGGAATAAAGTTAAAAGGAAAATGTACTTATGAATTGTTTTGGAGTTAGTTGTAAATTTGTTGTTGTTGTTGTTGTCCTTTCCTAATTCACTTTCGGCTCTTTGTGTCGGGTTGAGTCAGCGATGGAATTTACTGTCAATCTTCTGTGATCTTTGCGTCTTTCTCTGACTGACTGGCGACTGACTTGAAAACTCTGTATTTATTGTTGACTTTTTTTCACACTGGCTCGTTATCTTTTTTTTTTTTTTGGTTTAGCAAATCGCCTCCTTTCATTGGTCAGAAAATTAATTTCATCCGTTATTGCGAAATCTGATTTTGGTCGTTTTGATCCGATTTTGCGGGTGTGCAAATCTACTTTGTGTTTTTTTAGTCATTTGTTGGAATATAGGATTTGTATCCTATAAACCCCCCTGCAGATTGATAAATATTGAAAATATTTTTCAATATCTAATATATGTTTTAAAATGAGTAGGCCAGTGTACGTGTCTACCCGATCTTGCGGTAATGTTTTTAGGTGTGTTTGGAGGTGTAGAAAATGTTTCACTTACGTTGGTATTTGTCTCGGCTGTAGAATGTTCCGACGTACTTTCCTTTGTAGGTAAATCCAAGTACACAGGTTTTAGTCTGTCTATTTTACTTTTTTGTCACTTTAAACAAGTTTGAATCCAGCTTTTTATGTCAGTATGCATGTTTGGCCAGACAAAACGACTGCTAATCAACTTGTCAGTTGCTCGGTGTCCGGGATGTGAGAGATTGTGAAAATGCAGAAATATCTTTTTTCTCAATGAAGGTGGAATATATGGTCTTGAATAACCAGTCCCAACGTCACAGAGTAGTGTTTTTGTTCCAAATGGGACGGGGTGTTCCTTCAATTGTAAAGAAGTGTCCTCTTTTATTTTGTATACTGTGGTATCTTCCTTTTGTTCATCTGCAATGAGGTCGAAGGTAAGGGTTTCAGAATCGATAGATTGTATCGTGGAGCGCGAGAGTGTATCTGCCACGATATTGTCTGAACCTTTAATATAGCGGATATCCGATGTAAATTGGGATATGTAGTCCAGTTGTCGGGTATCTCTGGGTGTGTATTTATCTGTGTTCACATGTAAAGCGTAAGTGAGGGGTTTGTGGTCTGTGAAAATAGTAAAGTTTCGTCCCTCGATGTCGAAAATGCCTTATTGCTAAGTAAGTAGCTAGTAACTCTCTCGAGAAGGTACTGTACTTCTGCTGTGCTTTGTTTAATTTGACCGAGAAGAAGGAGATTGGCTTTTCTGAACCATTTAGCTTCTGATGTAGAACTGCTCCATTTGAATCTCTCCTGAGGCGTCAGTTGTCAATGTAAGTGTTGAGTTAGCATCGTCATTGATGTAAGAGAGCTTGGTAAAATCTGCTAACGCTTTTTTAGCATTTTGAAATGCAGCTAACGCTTCTCCGTCAATCAGTATTTTTGCATTTTTTTTCTTCTGTTTTTGCAGCAAGTTTGTGAGTGGGGTCAAAATTCTGGAACAACCTGGAATAAATCTACGGTAGTAATTTATTAAACCGAGTTGGAATATAGGATTTGTATCCTATACAAGAACCATGCCCGAGGGTAAGTTTTGGATTTGCGGAGACTGTTATACCTGAAGTATTTAAAATATTCAAAAACTTCTATATTTCTTTCAATAACTAATTAATGACTAATAAATGATTTTAACTTGTGTTTAAACAATTGATGATGGAAAATATTTTAAACTGTTTTAACAATTGATAGTGAAAATAAACTTCTCTCTGTTGTTATTTTTAACATTACTTTCCTTCATAATAATAAAAATTTTTACCAGTAAAATAGCCTCTTCCTTTATAAATGAATAAGAATTTAGTTAAATTATTTTTCCGAACAAAAAAGAAGTGACACTTATAAAGAAAGAAAATCATCTGGTGGCACTAGTGTCTAATAATAGCGTGTAAGTTTGAAATTAAAATTTTTTTTAAAAAAAAGACTACAACTTTACCCCCAAATTCCCTTCGAGCCAAATTGAGTCTTGCGCAATGGTAATTTGGATCACATCCGTTTGCTCGTATATTGATTTCCTAACTGAGGTACCACTTCGTGTCCAATTAAAACTCAGCTCATCTTATAATAAATAAATCAGTTTTAATTTGGATTTTCTATAACTAGTACAAGGTCATGTTTTTTGGTGTTTTTTTTTAATTTTTGCGAGCATAAAGCCTCAATGTCGATGGCCAAGACATTAATTTTTTTCTTTTGGTGCTTTTCCATTTAAAATATGAACACTCGCATACAATTTTTTTTACTTATAGCGAAAGGTGCCTTTCAAAACCCAAAGTATTAAGAAAAAGGAGAAATTCGTTGGAAACGAAGATAAGTGTGTTAAATCCTCTTATGTGCAGAGAATGTTGGACAATTTCTTCCCAGATGGAAAGGAGATTTGAATCAAAGGAAGTAGTTCTACAGAAGGACGCTGAGAATACCATGGGTAGCGCATATGTGCAACTAGGAAGTTTTAAGGAAAATAGGACCGAAAAAAAACATACTTGAAAATTTCTGGGACATAAAGAGGAAAGAGGACTTGTAGAATTTGACACGCGCAGGGCATATTGAAGGCAAGAGGGAGAGAAGAAAGCAGCGCATATTTAATGAGCTTGCGTAAATTGTTGTCAAAACATGAACTGGGAGGTATAGTAAGGGTACAAACTCTGCTTAGAGCTATAAAGGATAGGAAGTTGTGGAGAACCATGTTTAGAAGAGACGCGACACACATTCGTATTGATATTAAATGTTTGATTAATTTTTTTCCGCATTAGTGGCAAATGTTCAACGTGTAGTAATATTCAAATTCAATAATTAAAATAAACAGCAGGTAAATATTTCAGAGTTATGTCAAAAGGTCACGCAAAAATCATGATGAACATCAAAACTGTTAGTTCCAGGAAACAGTCGCTAAATTTAAAATTAGATTAAAAATTTGCAAACATTGTAGGGGGGGGACAACAGATCACGAGGTATCAAACAGAGAAATTGCAATCGCTGTTGGCTTGACTAAATTCAAAATACTAAATACAATAAATACAAAACTTTGCAAAAGGTCGTAGTCAGTCAATTAAAAAACACCAAAAAGCGATTCCCTTTACCTAAGGAGATAACGGAAGTGGCTAGAGATCAAAAGACACACCACCTGAAACTACATGCAATCGTTAGAACTTTCTTTTCTGTAAACTGTGACTCCTGACATTAATTAAAGGACAGATGACAATTTCTATGAACGTTTCCAATAAAACTATTTTCTAGCCAAAGATACATTCGCAGAAAATCTTTCTGTAAAAAACGTAAATAAATTTCAGTTTTTAATTTTACTACGAATTTTAACAACGTAACTCTGCGAGCCGAGTTCAAATCCTGCACCCTTTGAGAAAGGCATCGATCTATTTTTGTTCTGATTAAAAAGTAGTGTAAACTTGAATCTCTAGCCTTGGATGGCAAACAGAAAAGGAAAACTCTGAATTCCAAACAGTGAAGAAGGCAACGGAAAATCACTCCACGGATTCCCAAGAAAAGATGGCAATGCGTAGTTAATAAAGAAAGGAGTTCCTGAAAGGATGTGGCGTTTTTTTTAATTGGAAGTTTATTTACTATATTGTTGCTAAACAAGGCCGCTATAAGCTTCCTCTCTTTTATAAAATCGGTCATGCCTAAATTATAAATAACCCATTTATTTGGAAAATTTTAAACTGTTAGGTGAATTGATGATACGTATTTCTATTGTCTGCCAGAGACAATATTTATGCAGATAGCTTAGTGCGAGTTTTTTTTTTTTTTTTTTTTTTTTTTCTTTTCTTCTTCATATAAGATCTCGTTGGGGAGTGATTTATTTTCCATTTTGATTTTTTTTTTTTTTTTTTTTTTTTTTCGAGAATTTTTCTTCTGTACAAAAACTACGCAAGCAAAACGATAATTTGTGTTGGTCACTGTTTTTCCTTCTTTTTCTTTTCTTTGTTTCATACATGCAGCCGACATACTGTCCCGAAAAGAAATATTGTTTGTTACTTTCGTAAATTTAATGTTCGTTTTTATTATATTGCTATTTCTTTTGTGTCTGAAAAATAAATTCTTCTTCCTTTTCAATTATTTATGTCAGATCCGCTTTTGTAGAACTAAAAACTAAATCTCGTTCGTCACTGCTGCTCTCACCTGTTCATTTTCTCCAACAATTATTCGCCACAGACGAGACACCGAGTAATTCTTGTATGACAACTTAAATACCTGGACACTCAGAATTTTAAATAAACAAAAAAAACCATAACCCCCACACTCTATGCGACCGCTCATTCTTTTTAAGGGTTAAAAACTCGAAGATCTTCATGCAAGCTAATGAATGGACGCTTAAAGCGCATATTGAATATAGTGAATACAAAAATTAAATTTGTGCAATCCTTCATTTATTCATACGAACACACGCACAAAATTTGTTGCGTAGTTACAACAATTGTGATACAGAAAAATATATGTACGAGTATTTATTAGCACAAATTTCTATCCACATCAAGATAATAAGAACTAAGAAGAAGACCGACGAAGATTATATTTTCTTTCTCTCTCGTCTTTTCCAAATATGTCTGGATGTTTTCAATAATGCTAGACATACATAAACATAAAGAAATGGATATTTTTTTAAAGATTCATATTTTTTCAAAATACTTTTTATCTGTTTCTTATTTTGATATATCTACAGCCACACGCGTCCATACTCACTGACACATGCATTCATATCCACACGCAGACACATACGTAAATCTTTGCGGGTGCATATCACTGCGGATAAAACAAAAACAAAACAAAACCAAGAAAGGAGAAAGTTGAACCCTGGCTGCTTCAAAGATTTTCCTTTCTCAACCCAAAATGAAAGCCTTATTTCTGATCGTCGTGACGTTTTCCCTCTTCTATGTCGTTGCTTCCCTGGATATGCCGATGGCGATTGAAGCCAAAGAATTCGAACCTAAATATTCTTCTCCATCTCCCAAACTCTCGTCGGCTTCTATCTTGATCCAACGCTCCAAGAAGGTTCACTGGTGCTTCTGCGTTTCCCGGAAACTGAGCCTTCAAATTGCTAACATTGATTATTCTAATGACGGTGACCACGACACCGTAAGCGTGTATCTGGATGAAACCCGCATCGGGACCTTCACTACTTACTCGAAGAGCCACGGTACACAAGAATGGAACATGTTCCTCAGCTCCGGGCCGTTGGATTTCGATAAAGGATTTATAGAAATCGATAAAGGAAGCCATAATTTGACAATTGAATTGACGGAAGGAAACAGCAAAGAACTGGAACTGAATCGAATTGATTTGGTTGTCAGAAGCTCAGTTCCTCGGGCAAGGGTCCTTTTCAACAAAGGTTGCCAAGCAAAAAACTGTTTGACTAAACCAGTCCATAACAGTCGCGGTCATAATAAATCTAACATTCAAAAGAAAAAAATCAACATTCCTCAACCTGGACAACTTAAACACGATATGCAATCTTCGAACTTGGATCTCAGCGTTCAAATGTCACCCACATCGCACTATGGTGGAAGTTTTACGTATCGCCAGAACGGAAAAGCCAATCTGTCGGAAGAATGTGATGGATGTTTCTTGGCTATGCAAAAACGTAAAAACAATCCCTGTTCTAAGGAAGAGAAAGTTAAGATGGAACTTTATGCCAAATCACCTCGCGCTTACAGAATACGCATGGCTGACGAATCTTTGCAGTTGTGCAACAAACATAATCTTTCTTTGTTCTCTGTTGCTTCAACAAATGGCGCCTGTAACTCCTCGTCAGCAGTATTCGATGAAAAATGGCTTTTTTACAGCGTTTCAAAACCCTCCGCAATATTTCCAGACATCATCAACGCTTCCTTAAATACAACCTATGTTATTAGCTACACGGTGGAAAAATATCAGATGGTAATGTATTCAGAGTATGATTGCATCAAGTTGACAGTCTCTTTATATAATATAAATGGTGAAAACGAATCCATTAGTGTAGTGGCTTCAGTCAATTGGATTACTGAAAAGAACAACATCCGGATATTCACCCGGGCCCAAACGAATCAAAGCTGGGTGTTTCAATTCAAAAAACTGATTCCGGGCGTCAATTTTATTGTATTGGATTTCCGTGGGGGACGGGCCCCAGATCGTGTGTGCCTCCATTATGTTTCCCTAGAAGTCTTCACGATCCCGCCCATTACACTGAGTCTGTTCCGACAGAACCAAATCGAAATGTCAGGACTGACCGAGATCGGAAAATCAATTCCTAAAATGTGGATTCATATTTTGGGCAGACCCCACAAAGAATTCGTGCCAGTACACGCTCTTCAGTTTTCCGTTTTCAGCAACACTTCAAACCAATTCATACCTTTAATGGTACTGACGGCAAACCGGAAACTCTATCTTCAGACTCTGAGTCGAAACCCTGATTATTCCACTTCGAGCTATTTCGAAATTGGTCATCGAGTCCCAATGTCAAGTGCTGTTCACTTTACGATTTCGTCCATTTTTGTCAACCCGGTGAATCATGTGTGGGAGGTTGTCTTCAGTGATGCCAGCACAACGACTTTGCGACTCTTTTATACGAAAACTATGACTGATGTGGTAATCTCCAAACAAAATTATCCGGTTTCGATTCCAGCCTCGGCTTTCCGCCTTCTGCCAATCGTTGTGTTCCAGGCGAAATGGCTAAACGATCATTCGTGTGAATTGTACACCATCGATAACAAAACCAAACCCCACGAGACAAAGTCAACAACCAAAAGCGACCAACCACCTGTCATTGGATGGCGACAAGTCTACGCAAAACAATTCACATTTTATGGAGCCCCAAAGCCATCGTCCACTTCAACGTATCGGAGACCACCAAGATTCGTTGTTGAATCACTGTAAGTAATACATATTTTCAATAATCGAAAATTACTTTATTGATATATCCACCCTCATATTTACATTTAATATTACAGAATTCTAGAGTGAGGTCTGGTAAACAATAGCCTATCTTCGTAAATGACCTTCAATCTGTTGTTAACTGGGCAAGAAATGACTTGTTAATTTTAACGCCTCCAAAACGAAACTGCTTTCCATTAAACATCTTAAAGAACCTTCCATCGGCATGGCTGATGCTAACCTCCAAAAGCGAAACCCGCTGCGCCTTCTTGGTTTCATGTTTTTCACTGACATGAAGTGGGACAATTATCTTGAATCAATTGCCAAGTCTGCCTTTAAGAAAGTCGGTTCACTGCATCGTGCTAGACAATTTTTCTCGACAGAATCTTACACAGTCTGCTATTCGTCCGTGCATCGAATATTGTCAGCACATCTGGTTAGGTGCTTATACTGTTATATATCTAAATATTTTTGACAGAATCTAAAGAATCGGAAACGTTATTGGTCCTGACCTGGCATCTCGGCTTCAGTCACTTTTCCGCCGCTTCCTCGTGCCTTTTCTATCAATATTTTCATGATAATTGTTCTGAGATTTTTGTCTTTGGTATTTCGACTTTACGAAGTGCAGTACTAGATTGTCAGCTAGGTCACATCATTTCACTGTTGAAATGACGAGATGTAACCGTAAATTCTATGCTAATAGTTTCTTCTCTAGCACTTCTCATTTGTGGAACTCTCTTCTGGTTTCCTGCCGACTACGATCTTCAAAAATTTAAATGCAATGTTAGTCGTTATCTTCTGTTTCCTTGAATTCTGTTCTTTTATTAACCTCACTGCTTCTTTCACTTTCAATAATCACTTGCTTCTTAGTGGCTTTTATCTCCTGACTTTGGGAGTGGGGGCGATTAAAACAAAAACACAAGTAAATATATTTTAGATTTTTTTTCGGGAACAGAGTGAGTCTCATAGGACATCAAAGAAGGCAATATTTGTATGCTGTCATATTGTGTAAAACATTTTTTAAATTATTTTGAAGAATGTAGTTTTTTTTTGTGTTTTATGCAAATTGTTTATTGTCATAAAATTGTTCCTTTTGTTGTAAAATAGAAATTGGCTCTGAAGTTATCCGTAGAAATTTATTTGACTTAGGAATTTAAACTAGTACAAGGGTGAATTTTGAGAAAGAAACTTAGAAAGATTGTGTTGAGTCAGTAAACCTACATGCCTTGAAAATCAGCATTCAAAATCCTCACTTGATTACAGTGTTTAGGCATAAAAAATACCTCATCAATCAAGCAAACCCAATATTAATGATATAATAATAATAATAATAATAATAAAACTAAACTATTCTTTCTCTCTCTTTATTTTAAACACTTTGATATTTGGACCAGCTTGTTCATCTTGGTTGTTATAACCAAGATGAACAAAATTTTGAGGAAGAAAGAAAAGACAGAAAAAATGCATCGTCATACAGTTGCACTAAATTTTAAACATTTTTTAATCATTTCATCCCAAGTAAGGCAATAAAGCCACTAAAATGCTAGGGGTTGCTGGGAGTGAAAGAGAATGAGAAGACTTTCTTAAGGAGAAAGGACAATAAAAGAACATAATTCAGGAAAATAGAAGAAAGCAAGTGACATTGTATTTAAATTTTTGAAGATTGGAAGTGGCAAGAAAGCAAGAGGATGGAAGAAATTTCCACAGGTGAGAAGTGCAAGAAAAACTATTAGAATATAACTTATGGTTACATCTATTACAACAGTAAAGTGATGAGACCTACCAGCCAATCTAGTAGTATACTTCAATTTATACAGTAGAGTTACCAAGTAGAAAAGCTCATCAGAAAAACTTTCATGAAAATATTTATAGAAGGATTTATATCTGAAAAAAATCATTATTATTCTAAAACATTGTTAATGCATGATTCACACATAGAAAAGAATTATTCTTAGAATTCAAAATATGTTTCAGTTTTAAAATACACACAAAGTGATGATAAGCCATAAAGCAAATCAAAAAATCTCCTCCAGAAGGTACTGACAGAAAGTGTGAAAATGGGGTGAAGCATTAACTACAAAAAGACAGAATGCATGGCCATCAGTAAAAGGATGAGCCTCGAAATGCAATTTGCAGGTTGGGAACACTAGTATCAAGCAGATGCAGAAGTTTAAATATCTGGGAAGCGTTCTGACAGAGGACGGTAAATGTGACACTGAGATCTGTAGACGTATTGGGATGGCCAAGGACGAATTCCAAAAACTGGGCAGAGTATTGTGAGACAGGATGATTTCTTAGGTAACAAAAAAAAGGATACTGAGCTGTTATGTGATATCTGTCCTCCTATATAGCAACGAATATTGGATGATTTCCTCAAAGATGAAGGAGAGACTCAAGGTGACACAGAAGTGGTTCTACAGAAGGATGCTAAGGATATCATGAACCGAGCGGGTGAGCAACAATGAGGTCTTAGAGAGGATGGAAACAAGGAGGAGGCTTATACTTAACATCAGGAAGAGGCAGCTAATGTTCCTGGTACACATGAGGAAGAAGGGCCTGGAGAATCTGATACTCACAGGTCAAATAGAAGGAAAAGAGAGACAAGGGAAAACAACACATGACATAACTGGCAGACTTAAGCAAGTGGATGACAGAACGTGGTCTGAGGGAGGTGGCAGAGGGAAGGAACTTGTTGAGAGCTGCAAGGGAGAGAGGAAGAGGTGAAGAGCCATGATCGCCTATGTCCTGAAAGGACATGACATATAGAAAGAAAGTAATTGTTTTGACATCCAATTACTTCAATGGGCTTTCAGTATGTCTTGTGAGGATTAGTTTTTCCAAGGCTTCTTTTTTCATTACCTGTCTCCAAAATTTATACACTTTCAGAATTTTTTTTAAACGAATTCACCCCAAGCAAGGTAGTAAAGCCACTAAGACACAAAGGGTTACTGGGTGTGGAAGAATTAGAAGTGCGAGAAAATCTTATATCTATCCAGCTCAAATATAAATTGATGAGATCTCGATGCCAGTCTAGTATTGTGCTTAAATTTAAAAAGTCTAGGTACCATAGGGAAGAGCTCATCCAAACAATTACCGTGAAAGTTTTTATAGAAAAAGCAGAGGAAGGCAACCTTATGGTAGTGGGCAAGAGACTGAAGCTGAACCACCAGATCAGGACCAATAATATTGTTGATTCTTCATTAGATCTTTTCATGATATTTTGCTTAACTTTTAGAAGGCATCTTTTGCTATCACAATTCGCCTTTGGATTTTGCTGTCCTCTGTTAAAACGCTTCTTAGATATTTAAATTTTGCACTTGCTTGATTTTTGGCATCTCCAATTTGTAATTCATATGTTGGGCTGCCCCTTTTGCTGACAACCATACATTATCTTTTTACAATTGATGATTAGTCCTTTCTTCTTCCTTTCCTATGCTACCTTCTATAGAAGTTTGTGTAGTTTCCTTTTTGTGTCTGCTTTCTCATGGCTTGGTGAAAGGTGGAGATATTATTCATCTCTACAGCATTGGGAAAGTGACTGAAGCTGAGATGTCAGATCAGGACCAATAATATTTCACCATGATAAAATCTCTGCCTTGTAACAAAATCTTTTTTTTTCCCAACCAATGGTAGGTTTTGAATGCTAATCACAAGGGCAGGACAATGGGTTTTCCCCTCTTAGAAGATTGGTGCAACACAATCTTCTTACTCTTGCCTCTGAAATAAACTAGGGTGGGTCTTTCAATTTACAAAACTTTAATAAACAGGGTAGGTCAAATTAAAAGTGTGAGGTTTGTTTTAGTAATATAGCTGGTCACTAGCTGATAATTAAAATATATTCATAAGTACATGTAAAGCTGGAAATGATGCAATCAGATTTCTAAGTATTTTTCTTTATACTAATATTGACCCAATACAAGGCTCAAGAGCCACTTAAGGTAGAGGATTACTGAATGAAGTGTGTGATATGAATGTAAGAGGAGGAAGTAAGCAGTAAAGTTTATGAGGATATGACAGATAATGACTGACACTAGATTTGAAAATTCTTGTTTAGGGAAACATCCACTAAAGAGATTGTTCTGCAAAGTAACAGAGTTCTTTGGAAGGAGCATTCCGAGCAGAATTTCTTTCTTACCAAAGGAATATCTCAGGAATTGGACATAGCGAGGTGTATGGTCTTGGCTGGTGATATTGAAGAATGGAGCTTTTCTGAATATTTGCTATAGAAGTAGTAACAGGCTTGCAACTTTGTGTCTATAGGAAAAGAGGCTGTAGAGTGGAAAATGTTATCCACCCCCACAAAGTAAATGGTTTTACACTATGTAATGAGGTCTATCTCTTGTTTACTGTTTAGGATTCGGTTTCCAGTTCCTTCTGATGTCTACTTCCAAACTATACTTCTAACGTCTCATCAAGTATAGAGTTAGCCGTTATCTTTCTTGCATAGAACCCATGAACTCTACTTCTTGTCCTTCTTTATACAACTCCACACAATAACCCACTACCTTGAGTGGCACTTGGGCCTTGTATTGGGTGAGCATTAGTTTTTTTTTTAAAAAAAAGACAAAAAAATACTCTTGTAAAGATGAAGAATGGCAGAAGTCATGTACTTTTTGGAGCAGTAGAAGAAGCTGACCATTTTTCTGGCATTCCTTAGCAAAGGGGGGGGAGGCACGGTCAAGTAATGAATTGCGGCTCAGATTGAGGAATCAGAGAGCTGAGTTTGAATTCCAGACAGGTTCATTACATTTACTTACATGCAAATAACCTTAGGAAATGTATAAAACCATCTATTCTCTCCTACAGCTATGGGTAAATAGCAGGGCAGACTGGGTCCTATAGCCTTGGATGGCAACTAGTCTAAGAGAACTCTGAACTCAAACCCCCCAACTATGGGTTAAATCACCCCACCAACCAGCAATTGGCCAAGTGTGGTGAGTACAGTCAATCAAGGAAGGGTTTCTTCCAACGGAGTGAGAAGGTCCTGAATCTAAATCTGGGTGATTCCATCCCTGGCACATTTAGAAAAGACATTTAAGTGTTCATTTTGCACATTATTTGCCATCATGGAATTTTAATAATCATGGAGAAAGTTCAAATAAAATACAGAAGAGAGTGGTGTCTCTTAATTTTCACCCTCCCCTGTTTATTCAACAGTACTTTCATTCCCCAACCCCACACTCATTTATCCTGGTGCTATAGACTAACTTGTTAACCATTACTGTACAGCAAAATGTCTATTATTTACTAAGCCTTTTTTTTTTAAAGTTTGACACAAGTGTGGGGCACCTAGTGAGGGTTACACTCAGTACAGTTGTAATAATCCTTGAGATTAGTTTATTAGTCCATACTCCATAGTGAGATATCTATCGATATGTACTGAACAAATCTGGTGCAAATATGAGGCACCCAGTGAGAATCAAACTTGCTAAATGTCACTAAAGTTTGGTGAGATTACTTCACAACAAGGCGCCTCCTCAACAAATGAAATATTTACTCTGAAATTTGAAATAAAAGGTTAGTTTGGTATAAAAGGGTAGGATAGAAAATTCATTCAAAAGTAAATTGATTTTGGAACCAAAAAAAAAAAAAAAAAGAGGGAGGGAAAAGAGGTTTGAATAAATGGACAGGTTGGAAAAAAAAAAATTGGAAAATAAAATAAATGGGATGGTGGGGTCTGGAATAATGGTACATAGCTTAGGATAAAATAATAAGACTGTTTATTCTGGATGTGAGACTAAATTCGGTCGTTTTAAAGTTTGTCAATCAGGTTTTATAATTGCCTTTAGTTTTAATAATCCTATTTATTTTTGTCAATACGAGGGTCAACTTGAAAAGTTCATAGGCTGACCAAGATACTCTCATGGCATGTGACTAAATGAGGTTTATTTTTTCAACATAAACCCATTGCAGTCCACATACTTCTTTCATCGCTGCTGCAGTGCTTGGATCCCATTGGTGAAGAAGCTTTCATCTTGTTGGTCAAAAATGTCATCAACAGCAGATATGACATCATCATTGTGATACTCGTCCCTAGCCAAGTGATTTTTCATGTTGGGGAACAGATGATAGTTAGCAAGTTGCCATAGTACTCGCCATTGATAGTGTGGCCCTTTTGAAGATAGTCAATAAACACAATCTTTTTTTTATCCCAAAAACCTGAAGCCATCACCTTCCCTGTTGATGAAACAGCCTTGGCCTCCTTCAGAACCTATACTCATCTTGGGTTAGGAAACGTTCAAGGAAACCAGATTTTCCTGTGATGTGATCAGCCTGTGTGCTTTTGATCTGGTGTCAGAAGACGTGCAACTCACCAAGCTGAAACGTTCATCATGCAGAATATTCTCAACTCTCTGACGGGATATGCTAATAGCATTGACAATAAATCAAATAGACAATCACCTGTCATTGAACACCATATGGTGATCAATGTTTTCCTCTATGGTAGCAGCAGCAAGATGTTAAGACTTTGGGTCATCATCAAGACTCTCGCTTCCCCTCCTAAGTTCAGCTGCCCACTTTTGCACTGCTGATAAAACCAGTGCATCATCCCGTAACATAGCAGCCATATCAGCATGTTTGTTCTCTGGAGCTAAACTCTTTTCTGCAGGTACTTGATAACACCAAGGGTTCTGTCCACCCAATTTCCCCTATAAGGCTTGGGTCAACCCGTGGTATGTTTTTCAGGCACTTTCTAAAGATGTTGCATGCTGGGATTGCCTCCTCCAGACCAATAACATCAAGAAGTCACCTTCCTGACAGATTGGCCATGGTGTGATTTGAACCCAGGTCCTGTGGCCAGAAAGCAACAAACATTCAAACTACTTGGATACTCTCTCTCTCTCTCTCTATATATATATATATATATATATATATATATAAATATAAAAAAAAAAAAATATAAAATATATATATATAGACAGACAGACAGACAGACAGAGACACATGATTAATACATATAAAATTTGTCACTTAGTTGATTGGTTCAGCATGTTGACTCCAAAGTTTCGCAGACAAAACCTTTTTATAATTGTTCAGTCCACGTCAGAAGGTTTCAACAATTGCCTGCCATTTTTCACTTTTTTTTTTTTTTTTTTTTTTTTTTTTTTAAAAGCTTTATACGGAGTTTTAATGTAATTAATTTATAATATTTTTATAATCATTTCACCTCAAAGAGATAAAAGGGGTTATTAAGTATGAGAGAATATGAGAAAAATTAAATGTTATTAAGGAGAGAGAGAGAGAGAGAGAGAAATAAATGAACAGGAATTAAGAAGATAGAATATAATGATTGACATTGCAGATAAATTTTTGAAGATCAAAGTTGACTGGGAGACAGGAAACCAGAAGAGAGTTCCACAAGTGAGAAGTGTGAGATAAGAAGCTCTTAGCATAGAAACTAGTTACATTTCACCATTTCAACTGTAAAATGATGACACCTTGCCACCAATCTTGTAGTGCGTTTAAATTCATAAAGTCTAGATAGAATAAAGGAAAGTTCATTAGAACAATTTCAATGAAAGTATTTATAGAAAAAGTGCAAGGAAGCCATGTTATGTCAGTGGGAAAATAACTGAAGCTGAGATGCCAGGTCAGAACCAACAACATTGCAGTCTTTAGATTTTATCAAGAATCTCTAATATATAGCAGAAGCACTAGACCAGATGTGACAGCAATATTCAATGCATGAATGATTGGTAGTATTATAAGATTATATAGGTGCACATGCATGTGTATTTGTGTATTCAATGAAGATTTTACTCTGACTCTATACAAGGAACATTGTCTACCAGTAAAGTTTAGTTGAATCAGATAAAGCAGTTTTTGAGAGCAACTTAGTCCAATTTTGTCAGTTGATTCCTTTTAGCTTAAAAAAAAAAAAAAAATCCCTTTTGCTGTTCTCTAATAAATATCTTTAGTTTCTGTAATCCACTTTTGCAAATTAGAGACTGACACTTCCCATGCTATTTTGCTGCTATTTTTAGGCAAGCCTCTACTTTTCTGTAGTTTTTGGAAAGAAACAATTGTTGAATCCATGCTACCGACCTTAAAGCAGACTGGTTTAGCTTAAAAGAAGCTTATTTGATTAGAAAATGAAAAATGATGAAATTACAAGATATTTTTCTTTACTGACAATTAATTTTCTTCTTTATTCCAGTGATTCATTTTGTCTTCTGGATTTTTAACGAAGCCATTTGGTGTTCAATCAAGGGAGATAACCCACTGTTTTAGAGGGAAACATTTACATCTTGTCATTAAAATTGGCAGATGGACATTAAAAAAAAAAAAAAAAATCAACAAAACAAATGGACATTGTTTTTATACACTTATGAACCACGAATTATAAAACCTTGGTTAAAAAAAATAAAAAACATTAAATATAGGCTTTAGGAATTGGGGAAAGTAGAGATCAAATATTTCAATTAATATACTCCCCCCACCAATTGTTATCAACGGATTTTCAAGATCAGAACAATACAGACAAGTTTTTACTCTTTAGTTGGGCAGTGATTTAATGTTATTGTAAAGCAAAATTTTTTTTGGTTTTCCTTTTTTTAAATTGGACATTGAGCCTGAAAAAGACAATTTAAATAACATTAAAAAAAATGTCAAGTATAAGTCTGACAAAAGATTTCCGTTTTCTGAAATCAAATTTGTATTTTTTTTTTTTTTTTTTTGTTTATAAACATGACAAAGACAATTTTGACCAAGAAAGGATTCTAAAATAAATTGATATTTTGTCAGATTTTGGAAAGTGCGTTGCGCCAAGAACAGTTTAAATGTCATATATCTCTACAAAGAGTCAAAATTGTTAGAAAACAGATAATTTTTTGTTCATGTTAAAATGCATTGAAACATATTTTTTCTTGTTTGATGTTTATTTCAAATAAATTTTACAAAAAAATAAAAATAAAAATTCCTTTCAGCATTTTATCAAAAATTAGATAAATACGTTCCTTTTTTTTTTTTTTTAAAAAGTTAAACCTAAAAATCCAATCCAATCCAACCCAAAAGGAAATATTGTTGAATATTAATTTTGTGTCTGATTAAATATTCTATTTTCCAAGTTTGTTGAATTGAAATCATTTTCACATCTAAAGATCTTGATTGCTGTGGGACAATTCTGAAGCAACCGAAGATTCAACCAATCATTTTGATAAATGTTGTCTGAAATCTTTGTGATAAAGCATTTTCATTATTACATTATTTTAGACTGGTACTGTCGTTATTTCTAATGACAACATTTCAATGAATACATTTTGCCAACGTTATCACAGTCTGTAACTTAAATCTGGGAACCATTCCAATTGAGGGGAAAAAAAAACTGTCAATAATTCTGAATTCAACTTGTTTACATATCAAATAAAAAAAGATGTTTGTGGCCAACAAAATTTTTTGCCAACATTTTCAGTCTGCGTTTATTGAAAAAGACAATCAGAATCTAAGAAATGTTTAATTTTTTGGGGAAACAATAAAAACAAACATTATTATTAAATTAAGAGAAAAGATCTTTTGTGAAAATGTGGATATAATTTATTTGAATAAATTTGGTTTTCACTTGTTACAAGTAATCCAAAAGGTTGAGGTGCTATAAAAAAAAGGAAAAGATCCCATATATAAAAAAAAAAAAAAAAATGGTCCTTGTCTCTGTCCCCAGACCTTTTGGAAAATTTGGTTTTTCTTTACAAAAATTGATTTTTGCTTTGATGAATGGAAGGACTTTTGCAAATTGTTTTTTTTTTTAGGAAACAAAAGGTTTCACTTTGTTTATATTTACAGGTAAAAAGATAAAATTCCTCCTCATCTTGACTGAAACTGCTGTTGACAGAAGAAAAACAAGAAACCAAATTCTTTATTTTTTTCTTTTGGTTGGCATTCTTGTACTGGATTTTTTCATATTTTCTTAAAATGTTTCAAAACAAAATATTTTGACTCTTTCTTTATCCAGTCTGTGATGGGAACAACTAAGTTCCCCCAAATCTAAAACAAACTAAGTCATACCAAATAAATGAGGGTTGGTTTTTGTAAATGTCATTTTGAGTGCATGACTCTTGGTTCCAAATACAATCATTATGGATTGGATGGAGGATTTGCATTGTAAATGGATTTTTCTATTAAAAAAAAAAAAAAAAAAATTCCAAATAAATATTGTTTAGCAAATTCCTTTCAAAAATATAATCTTGTGGTCCTGAATATATTTAGATGTCTACCAAGGCTGGGTAGAAATCAATAAATGTCTTGAATAAGGCATAAAAATGAGACCATATTGGAGAGAAGGAAAAAAAAAATTAATAAATAGAAAAAAAAAAAAATTGTCTTTTCTCAGAACACAACCCAGGTTTTCTAAAATGGTAAAAGATACAAAATAATCATGTAGAAAGATTTAATAGACAAAATTTAAGTTTCAGAAAAGGCATAGTGGCTGTGTTTTTTAAAAAAAAAAAAAAAAAAAAGAAAGAAAGGAAATAGTCATTGATTTAGAGAAATTCACATCCCAGAAAAGAAATTATCTTTTGGGAACTGTGAAAATCTGACTTAGCCACTTTTTCTTTTTTTGTTAAAAAAAAAGTAGTAAATTATATAACTTGAATTTTTTAACTTAAGTTTTGTTAAATTCAGTTTTCGTCAGTGAAATTTTAGGTTTCATATGAAAAAAAACCCACTGTGCTTAAAAAGTTTTGCATGGCTCAAGAGAAGAAACTCCCTTATTTTGTGTGACCCCTGAGGTTATCAGCCATGATGCTATCCCTTCCCCTGCTTGTTAATTATCATCCATCATTTCAAGTGTTGTTCGTTGCAGTGTGCGTATTTGTGTCTGTCCAAAAAAAAAAAAAAAAAGAGCAATTGATTTTAAGAGTTGGGAGAAGCATATAAACTAACAGTTTGGAAATTGGTCCCCCCCCACCACCACTGTCCATGTTCAAAGGATAATTATTATTTTTTTAAAAGAATAAAAATAATAACCACCCTTTATCGAAACTATTATTTCAGGATGGACAAAAATCCTTTCTCATATTTTTCAATTTCAAATTCTTCTGTTTTAATTTTTCCAGCCTTTTGGGATTTTTTCCACCAATCGATGTGAATTCTACATTGATTTGTCGTCCGCCCAAGTGGGTATGGTGTAAACGTAAGCCAATCTGGATAAAAGTAAACAAAAAAATACATAAATAGATATGTTTGGAAGGATACAGACATAAAGAAGAAAAAAAAAAAAAGAAAGACCCCCCTCCCCACAAAACCTCAGAGAAGCTAAAGGAAACCTGAATAATGCAACAAAATTTTGTTAAGTCAGGGAACAAATTCTTTAATTGAAATTCTGTTATATTTATTCTAGAAGTAACTAATTTCTATAAAAAAAAAAAATTTGAGCACGTACACACAATCAAAACTTAAACTTACTTATGCAATGAAAACTGAATTGAATTTAAATATTTGTATTATTTTTCTCTTTTGGTTTAATAAGCAAAAAGAAAATTGTTTGTTCTTTCAATCTTTGGTTAAAAAAAAACTTTTGCCTTATTTGTTAAGGGTTCATTTATGTGTTATGTTTTTCTGCTTATCATAAATTCATTTGAAAATACAAACATGGAAAATTCAGTCATGATGTGATACAGGTAATTGTAAATCAAACCTTTTGATTAAGATTTTAAAAACTTCATTCGAATGTGCTAATATTAATTACATAGAAAATGTGCATTGAGCGCAATTGATAAAGTATGAACATGAAAATCAATAAGGATATTTATTTCCATGTAAAATTATTCAAATTCATTTAACCAAAATATAACATTGAGCATTCAGATTTCTAATTATCTCAACTATGGTGCCAGGGCTCAAAAATGAATGTCATCCTGGGAGAAAAAAATAAAACTTTAATTTGGAACACCTCAGAGTCAATAGAAAATTTTTAATCAAGATTTTATTATATTTATTCTTAAAATAAAAATCTACTCTTTTCACCAATAGCGGTAAGATTTTAATAAATATACAAAACACACACAAGGACAATAAACAAAACTTAAGCACTTCTTTTTAAACTGGTGAGTGAAACCTGAACAAAAATAAATGAAGGTTGCAGATTTAAATTTAGATATTTGTATTATTTCTAAACGTGAAAAAAATTAGGATCTAATTTTGTTTCAATAAGCAAAGCAAAAAATTTGAATGAACAAATATTTATGTGTTATGCTTTCTGCTCATCATAAATTAATTTGAAAATACAAATGAGAATTTTAAAAGTGATAAACACGGAAAATTTAGTCACGATGTGAGACAGGCAATCGTTGGAATGGGCTAAGATTCTTTATATAGACAATGAATGCATCAAGTATGATTTTTAAAGTTTGATAAAATAAAATCTGATCCTGGAAATAAGTTGGGATTATTCATTTTATTAAATTTTAATATTTTAACTTTAAATATTTGTTACAACCTGTACTTTTTTTTTTTTTTTTACTAATCACTCAAAACATGCCCAAGAGCCACTCAAGGTAGAGGGTTACTGTGTCGAGTTATATTAGTGTAGGAAAGGACAAGCGTCACAAGTATAAAGCTGAAGTAGACTTTACAAGGAACTGGAAACCCAATCTTAAAGCAGGAAACAAGGGATAAACCTCTATTCTTGTTTAAAAGGGGGAGGAGGAGGAGTGTGAATCAGATGATAAGCAAACCTATTAAAACATGCACTAAAAACAAATTTAAGATTGAATAGATTTCCTAAACATTTTAATAGGGTTTTTTTATTTATGCTATTAAGGAAAAAAAAAAAAAAACAACACTAGAACTTCAAGATGGTTTAAATATTTTTTAATTGTGGGTGTTGCTGATTAAAGTTCTTTTGTGAAATGGTTGTAGAACAAAAGACTGAAAAAGGTTAGCCTGGTTCCCTGTTACAAAGGGTTTCAAGTGCAGCCAAAACAAAATTCAAAAAGTTTTCCTTAAAATCTTGAAGGTGACTCCTGTGAAATCTTTTCTTTTACTTGAGCCTCAAACCCTGACTTCTGCAATAGTGGGGAAGAAGTAACCATTTTATCCATGAGGCAAGTTGGAATGAACAATACTTAAATTCAAATGTTTCAAGGTCTTGTTCCTCTTGAAAAACATTCTTTCAGCTTATTACAAGCAATTCAAATCTGACTGTTTTAGAACTTTTCAAAAACAGGAGCCATTTTTAACAGAAACAAGATTTTAAATTCTTTTCAGCAAAATCAGAAGTTATAAAAACAAATTTCACTATTTAAAAGTTAAAAGTAAAATTATAGAATTTGGCAGGAGAAAATGAATAAAATTAAAAAAAAATTTCAATGTGCATTTTATTCATATATAACAATGTTTTTCAAGCTTTTTTCACACTGGTTTAAAATCACTGATATATAACATTTTTCAATGCACAGATATTAGTTTGATTTTAGGCAAAACACACAGATTCTGAGTCAGAATTGTTGATGCCTATTATTTTTGATGGGTAGTGATACTAGCGAGAATACAAACAATTCAGAATGTTTAAATTTCTTTGTTTATCCACAATTCTTCTTCTAATTTGCACCAAACAACTCCAACAATGAATGAAAATGAAGTCTCTGCAACTAAGAAAAGAAATTGGGAGGAGGGAGGAGAGGAAGGAAGGGGGGGGAAAGAAAAAGAAAAAAAATACCTTGTGGCTGATTCTGTCTTTGAATTCAATATAAGCAAAACCCCTGCCTCTGTCTGTGCCTTTCTCTTTAGGAATTCGAATTTTTTTTACTCCTCCTGACAAAAGAAATCAAGAAAAAAAGTCTTCAGGAATAAAAATAAAAATGTTTTGAACAGCGTTTCTTTCAAATATTAGAACAAGAATCAACACTAATCATCTTGCAATGTTTGCACCAATTCCTGACCACTGACAATCCCTTCCTTCCTGATTCTCAATGCATTTCCAGAGTAAAATCCATTAGCAATGCATTTACATTATACATACTACAGCTATATTCCCTCAGTTCTTCATTTTTAATGCAAAATACACAAAATGAATCAAATTTCAAGTCAAAATCCAGTGTGCAATCACTCCCTCCCCAGAAGTGGGAGGTGGAGCAATGATAACGTCAGTGGGTAGCAATAAGCCAATTTCAATGAAATAAAACTGATTGTTTCTTATGTCCTTATCAGACTAAATATGAGATTTAAAAAAAAAAAAAATCCTCTTGGTCTGACTGAAAGCTTTTCAGCACAATTTTCATTGTACGAGTGCATTTCACTTTTTATACTAAAGTTGGCTCAATGCAAGGCTCAAAAGCCACTTAAGGTTGGAGGTTACTGGATGAAATATGTGATATTAATATAAGATGAGATGGCAAGTGAGGATAATGAGAATAGATAAAGATTAGCTGGCAATGTTTAACCTTCATACTTGTATTAAAAAGAAAAAAAAAAGAAAGTGTGTCAAGAGGATGGTTTTTCCCTTGACACGGCTATTATTTTAGCTACTTTCACTCCTGGCAATATTTTCAAAACATGTGAACCACGCACAATGCAATATTTATTATTTACCATGTCTGGAAAAAAATCATGTTTATTTAAATTTTATTGTTCTATACTTCATTGATGATATAAAATTATAAATATTGCATTGTAGTTGGTTCACATATTTTGAAAATATTGCCAGGAGTGAAGGTAGTTAAAATAACAGCAGTGTCAAGGGAAAAACCATCCTCTTGACAAGGAAGGATTCAACTCTGTGGACCTGGCATGGCATGCCTGAGCTGTAAAGGTCTGAATTAGTAGAACTATAGAATGGAGTCCATCTGAACATTTATCACGGAAATAGCAACAGAGTAGCAATAGGTATGTGATGTTGTATATATGGGGAAGAGGGTGCAGAGTAGAGAAAATGGTCATATTTTGAATCGAAGGCTGAAAAGTAAGGATTGAGATGCTTTGACCTTAGACATGGCAGCAGCAGCAGCAATCCCTCCATTTAGAGTGTCTAATCTGACACCTAGGAAGATAAAGCATGGCAGAAGAAGTCAGTTACTTTCTTGAGAAATAGAGTTGACCATTTTTTCAGGATCTTTAGCAGTGGAGCATATCTATGAATTCTACTTGAGACCCAACAGAGGCACAAAGCCTGGTGTCTCATTTTATACACACACACACACACAGAGTGGGGAAAAGCTGTGCACCATAGGGATAATTTAGTAAAACTACAATTACACATGACAATTTTATTTAATTGTTATCTGTGCTGCTCAAAATGAACTTTTTTTAAAAAGACATTTCAATTCTGTGCCCGCATGATTCATTAACACATCAGAGAGTTTCCGCTGAAATTTTACTGCATTCATATTTAATTCTTTCTTTAAGTTCCGCAATATTTCTTGGGTGCATCTGAAAAAATACTGATTTCAAATGGTCCCACAGAAAAAAAAATCCAAGACGATGAGGTCTGGTGATGTCGCTGGATACTAAACAGAACTTCTTTGACCTATCCATTTGTCAGGGAAATGATTAATTAATTAACCCCTATAGTGTGTGACTTGTCTCTCTCTCTATATATATAGACATATATATATAAAAAATATGTACATAGGAATAAAAACTTTACCAGTTTTTCTGAAATGTTCTTCAAGCTGTTCCTTAGTGACCGCATAAGGCAAATTGCCCACAAACACAACATAAGCTTTCTTTACTGGTTTGTTGTGTTTTGAAGTTGGACTGTTCACAGACACGCAACTATTGTTACGACTGTTATTTGGAGGAGTTGCCAAATTTATATTTGTGTGGGAAGACTGTTGGGACGTTGGAGTCATTGGCAATTTTTTCTTTTTCTCTTTCTTCTTTGCTGAATCCTTGGACCCTGATTTTTCCTTGGGGGGAAGAACAGTTTTGATGGACCGTGGAGAAGTCCGTTTACTTGGGAGTGAAGACCGGAATCCATCTGCACTGGGCTTTATCTCTGAGGCTCGTGTAGATCGACGAACTGGAGTGAAAAGAAAAAAGAAGTTGCATTACCAAAAAGACATTATGAAAATTTAGTCTGTTCTTAACTTATAGCCATGTTTAAGCTTTTTATTTCTAAGTTGTAGTCAAAATAAACCTTTTATCTCCTAATAAGCTACAGGTACAAAACTGTTTTTTTGTTACCTCTTTTAAAAGTTTATGAATAAGAAGAATTTCTGTTATGAGAAATTATAATATATATATGGATTTAGATGAGTGCCTTTATCTTGATTGTTATTATCTCCAAAACCTGGCTTTCATTGGGAAAGATTGTTTTTCACTTTCATTTCACTGCCAATTTGTGAGTTCTTATTTTTAGTACTGCTCAAGTTATCGCTTGCCCTTGTTTAGAGGAGAGTACAATAAGCCAAATGTAGATAAACCATTATTAAGCTGGACAAAAAAAAAAAAAAAAAAAGGACAAATAACCACAACATTCTACATGTGCGAACTTACTATTATGAAAAGAAAAAAAACAAACTTGCACCAATAAAAAAGTGCATATGGCAAAGAAAAAAAAGAAAAAAAAAAGAAGAACAATCAAGAAGTACAAACAGTCAATTACTGATACACCCTGATCTGGAGGGTCTGCCTATAAAATTCCGGAGTTGGGATTACCTGCAATCCTGAAATTTTGGATTCCCAAGTTTTCATTACAGCGATTGTTTTTGGCAATTTTTTTTTACATGATTCTTTTGCTATGAATTTTTTTGTACGATAATTTTTATAACTCGAAATTAATTGAAATTAATTGCGAAATCCAGCAAAAGTCACCCATAAAATAAAATTAATTGTTTGTACAGAAAGTAAGGACCTATGTACATCAAATTGTCTTTAAATTAAGTGGCGGTAGAAGAATTATCGTTGAACTTTTAAAAGGTAAGCTTAAATATTAAAGCAATACTTAAATGCAGCAATCAATTTTGAGTACTTCTGTATTTTATTCTTGCCTATCACCTGGGAAGGGTTAAATATCACTATAACAGTTCTTAATATAATCAAAAATGTATATATATATTATATATATATATATATATATATATATATATATATATATATATATATATATAACATCCTAGCAGAGCCTATAATTCATTGTTTTTTTTAAGAGTAAGTAGCAAATAAAGGTTAGGAAATGCAAACAGCTGTGTCCTTTTGTTGCCTCTTTTGACTAACAGTGAAGTTCATTCTGGCTGACATCTTCAAAAGGTTGCTTGGGTAAACCACAACAATGGAGATATATCCCACAGCTTGAAAAAAAATTAATTTGAAAGTAAGCAAAATTGACTAAGAAAAACTACTAAAAATCAAGATGAGATTTATTTTCATGTAATTATCCATGATTGTTGGAAAGTCTTCACCCCCCCCTACCAAAAAAAAAAAAAAATCCAGCCACAAGTCACATGACTGAACTCATTTTGTCATTAAAGGTTTAATGTGAACATTTAATTCTGAGTCATTCCTTAAAGTTCCTTCTGGCTTTTGGCCACTTTTCAAGAATTCCATAAAAATAAGATAAGAACTTACCATTCACATTTTCATTTTTCCATTTATTTGATTTCATTCTTGTCTTTTCTACCTGAAAATCAAAAAATAAAATAAAATAAAAAAAGGCATAAATATAGCAACCATGATAATTTCATCAAAGTCATTAATACAAAAATGTATCAATAATCAAATTTAGACATTAAACTGGTACCGCCACCCAAAAAAAAAAAAAAAAAAAAAAAAAATGCAAACACCCCCAATAAAAACAATACCCAAGGTTTAAAATGAATTTTAAAAATTAAATGTCTTAGTTTTAATTTCAATCTGATAGATTAAATGTCATATTTTCAAAAAGCAAAATACTTTGCTCTATTTCAAAAACTGAATTTAAAGAGATTTTTGCTAAAATAGCTGATTAGCACCCTTTTGTTAGTTGTCTTTCATCAGAATTTAAAATTCTTTCAAAAATAAAATGAACTTTTCTGAAACTTTATTTGAGGAATACTAGCTGCTTTAAAGTACAATTAATCTGATTTGAAACAAATATTATTTACTTTAAGTTTAAAGTATTGCAGAAATGCATTTTTTTTAACCTGACAGTAACTGTTTAAGGATTTGGGGTGTTGGCAAGTTAAACAGCTTGGTGACAGATTGATATTTATCTAATGTTGTTCTATAGGGGCTTTAGGGGTTAAAAATAGAATTGAATTAACATGAGGGCCTTTTATATATATAATTTTATGTACTCAATAATCTTTAAAATTTAAGAAAATATTCTCCCTAATCTAAGGTTTTATTGAATTTTAAATATTTTTGGCTGTAAATTTACTATTGTTGTTGCTCTTATTTTCTGATAATGTCCCTTATGGCCATCTGTATATAAAAAAAATGGTTCATTTATACACATAAAAAAAATTCTGAAAGTAAATGGTATTGCCGTTTGAAAAAAAAAAAAAAAAAAAAAAAAATCGGAAGGAGTCCAGCTTTTAACCAAGATAAATCTAAAGAGGGATAAATTTTAATTTCTGGAAATTTCATTAATTAAGTAAGACATATGATTTGTTTTTTTTACCAAGATTTTCTTAAAAAAAAAAAAAAATATAATCTATTTATGAATAAGACCTGAAAATTTAATAAAAATCCAATAGTTATTTTTTATTTTTGCAAGAATTTCCAACACTTCAGCAGCATGAATGTGCAGGGCAAACAGGTAAAACCAAAACAAAAGCAAGAAAATTAATTTTTTAATGACAGCTTTTATGATTAATTTCATTTTAATTATATACAAAAAAATGTGTTTTAACTATTTCACATTATAAAAATAAAGAAAAAAAGATATATATATATATATATATAAAAAATTAGGTTTCAAAATTTAATATTTTTTTATAACTCTGATATTCTGGGTAACCTAGAATGAATTTCGAAATGAACCCTTTATTTAAATATGCTGTAGGCTGTTTTCATTCCACTGCTCGTGTTTAGGTATATCTCATCTAGTTTTTCATTTTTAGTACTGCCCAGTTATGGCTCACCCTGATTCCACCAAGTCCAAGTCTGGCCCAAGGATTGAACTTATTTACTATGTCACCAAATTGATAAACTATCCACTGAGCTATTGTCCTGATGAATGATGAAGGGCACAATGGTCAAAATGTGATAACAACAACAAAGATGAGGACAATAGCCCCCCCCTCCATGTAAACAATGATTAGTCATTATCCCAGAAATTCAGACTGAAAGTATGAGACCGCCACCCTGAAACATTCTACACACAATGGAGTTGTGTATTCTTTGCCCCAAATTATCACCATTTTTCAACTTCTCTTTCTTTGAGAAGTATGTCTGCAGACATAACACTGTCTTTGGCTTGTTCTGCCAATTTTATTTGGCTGACCAATATTCCAGGAAATGGTGTAATCTGATGAAACCTTCAATAGCAAATGAATCATTTAGGCATGTATCTTTAATGAGTAATGCCTGTATCATTGGAAAAAGTCTTAATCATCAATTAACAATATCAGCTGATCTCCACTGAAACATCAATTGATTATACCCACTGTTTAAGGGTTAAACACCAGAAAAATATTTCACTTACAACCCCCCCACCCCGCATGCGTTCTGCTTGAGTTTTTTTTAAAGTATAGACTGGTGGCTGAAAGGTCTTGCTTAGTGTTACTTTGTC
Organism: Acanthosepion pharaonis; assembly: GCA_903632075.3. Classification (NCBI taxonomy): domain Eukaryota; kingdom Metazoa; phylum Mollusca; class Cephalopoda; order Sepiida; family Sepiidae; genus Acanthosepion; species Acanthosepion pharaonis. Next base: position 1,109,021 of record CAHIKZ030004490.1, on the reverse strand, counting down.
TATTGCTCTTTGCCATAACAATGACTATTTATGAAGTCTAGGAAAGTTGGTTCACTGTGTCGGGCTAGATAAATTTTTGCAACCAAATCTGCCTCACATTTATAAGTTAGCCATCCATGCAGTGAATATTTTGCTGTCACAGTGGATCTGGTGCTTCTGTTATGTATTTAGAGATTCTTGATAAAATCCAAAGTGAGAAGAAAGGACAATAAAAGAACAAGTTTCAGGAAGACAAAGGATGACGATTGACATTGCATTTAAATCTTTGAAGATTGTAGAAGAGAAGCAAGAAATTGGAAAAGGAATTCTGCAAACAAGAAAAGAAACTATTAGAACAGAACAGATGGTAGTATCTAGTTAGTTCAACAGTAAAACAATGAAACCTAATTGCCAATCTAGTAGCATGATTTCATTCATGCATTTGAGGCACCAAGGCGGAAAGCTCATCAGAACAATTACCATGAAAATATTTAAATTAAATAAGCCATGTCACGTCTGTGAGAAAGTGACTGAAATTGTACCAGATCAGGATCGATTACATTACAGACCCTTTTTTGAATTTTGTCAAGAATCTCAAAATATATAGTAGAAGCACTAGAACCAAATATGGCAGAAATATTTCATTTTTGGTCTAATCTAATTCTTGTAAAGGTAAAGCATGTCAGATGGATTCAAGTACTTTCTGGAGTGATAGAATGATCTGACCATTTTTCACAATAGACAACCTATGCGAGTGCTACTTGAAGTCTAACCCAATAGATATTAAGAAGCCGTTCATAATGACCGGAGAACACTGATTGCAGAAGGTATTCCCAAAGATTTTAAATCTGTCTCTAAAAAATCTTTTTTAAATGTTTACTTACACTAAATTTTAACAAACCTGGTTATAAAATTATTTTTTTTAAACTCATAAAATTATTTATTTTCTGAATTTTTAAGAAAAATTGTATAAAAGTTTCATAATCTTCATGAAAAGAGGTTAATTGTCATAACATCCACTCAGAAAGTAGTTAGTATAAATCAGTTTCATTTTTTACTTCGATACTATGAAATTGAAATTAAAAGAACTTTTTTTTTTATCTGCTAACAATTTTTGAGGGCGTTAAAAAAAAATTCCCATAAATTCGGACAGAAATTATATTGTTTCACAAAAAAAAGAAAGTCGAAAGCTCAATCAATACGTTTTAGTATCGAGTGGTCGATTTATCTGGAAGTTAAACTAAAAAAGACTGAGAAAAGGCTGAAAAATTCTCGGCTCCACCAACTTATTAGTCAGAAGTTCTGACCAAATAGATGAAATTTTTTTTGTTTAAAAAAAAAAAAAGAAAAAAAAAAAAAGAAAGAAAGAATTCTTTCATGGTCGGACCGAGAACTTTTCAGCACCATCTTACACACACACGCAAAAAAAACAACCAAAGTATTTTTTTTTGTCTGATAAGGAAGTTTAAATTTGAAAATAATTTTACGTCGAAACATTTTTTGAAATTATTGGAAAAAAAAAAAAAAAAAAAAAAAAGAAAAATAAATAAAAAATGAAAGAAAGAAAAATAATTACCATTTCATTTTTTTTGCGAATTAAAAAACAAAAAAAGTAAAAACGATCTCATATCACAATTAACACCTAAAATCATTTAAACAATATATGTTTATGTTAAAAAATCTGATAGTGAAACATTTTTTTTTTTTTACCGCAATTGGTTCAGAAAACAAGTAGGACAATATAGTTATCGAGTGACTATTATTATCAAAACAAAAATAGAATTATTGAGGTATAAAAAAAAGAAGCAATTGGAAATCTTTATGAAGATGAGACATCCAGAAAAAGAAACAAAATCAAATTTCTTTTGCTTGGATATTTTAGTAAGATTTTAATTTTAAGAACAAAGATTTTTTACGCCATATTTCATTAAAAAAGAAGAAAATCGTTGCAGTCATGGCAGGTGTGATCAGAATGAAATAATAAGAAAATTTAAAAAAAAAAAAAAAACAATTTATTAAATTATTAAATACATTTTAATTTAAAATCAAACCATTTTTTTTAACGTAGTATAAATTTCTCATTTAGTTTAAAAAAAAAAAAAAAAAAAAAAAAACTCACTGATGGAGAAAGAGCAGAAAAAAACCTCATTGTAAAAATTGCTTTGTAGGAATTTTTTTCTTTTTTTTAAAAGAAAAAAATACGCACCTTAAAGACAATAATAATAATAATTATTCACTTTCAAATGAAAAAAATTAATTTAAAGGAAGAAAGTGTAAAAAGGGTGGGGTTGATAAAAAAATAAAGTAGGAATTTATTTCTTAAACTAAACACCAAATTTTAAAATAATTTTATAAATTAAAAATTTTAGTTTAGTACTATAATTTTATTTTTAATTTAAAATAAAACTAGAATATTGAAAAAAAGCAGAAAATTGATTTTTGGTTAGCGGAAAGAAGAATTATTAATTAATTATAATTTTTAAAAATTAGTTTCAACTTAGATTTTTTTAAATTAAGGAACAAGGAGTCTTAATTTTTTTTTACTTGCAAAAGAATTAATAATATCAAAAGTAAATAAAAATACAGAACACAATATGAGGACATGCAAAAAAAAAAAGAAATGAAAATTTAGACTCTACAAATGATTTTTTTTAAATATTAAAAAAAAAAAATTCAACACAAAAAGTTTTTTAATTTTTGTCTTTAAAAATTTATTTTAATTCGCATTGTCTTCAACAAAGAGATTTTGTTATTATTGAAACAAAGGAAAATGCAAATTAATTTTTTATTAAAACATCTTTTGAAAATCAGTTTACTTACAAAACAAAAAGTGCTTTGAGTAAAATAAAAAAAAAACACACACACACACACGAAATAAATTCAACTAAAAAAAAAAAAATCATTTAAAAAAAGTCCTCCATACTTATTTTTTTAGAAATTAAATAAAAAAATTGATCATAAGAAAGTCTCCTAAAGCTAACAAATAAATAATAAATAAAACAAAAAATACATTATTTTATTTTAAATTAATTTATGTTCACAAAAGAATTGGCCACACAATAAAACAATAAACCGTCAAGAGTTGGGACAGTGACCGGTCATAAAGTGGGTGACCGATTTATACATTCCAAAACATTCAAAATTGCTCACCCATGTGGTCATTGAATTTATTTTCAAGGTAAGGATTCAAGTTGATCGTAAAGGGGGAGGATTATTTTAAAATGATAGAAGTCGACCACAAAGTCATTATTAATAATCTTGACGCCACAGAGTTGATAAATATGGTTGTCCCTCAACAAAACAGAGTTAAGAAGAAGTTCAAGTGCATGTAGAATTGAGCATCATCAACTAGGCACTTCAAGATGGAAGCTTACATTTCTTGGCTATCAGGTCAAGTGCGAGTCATAATTGAATCAGAAACGATTTTGCAGAAATGAAACAAAAACAAAAATCAATCAGCCGGAAAGGCAATTTTCCCTAAACCGAAACGTGAAAGTGATCAATGCGGTCATAAAGTAGGGGATCGATTTATATGAGGCGAGCTATTAAAAACTAATCCCCCATGTTTGACTAAAAAGTGAGTGATTAATAAGCCAATGCACCTATTATAAACAACACTGGACCTTTATTTTGTGTCCATCTTGTTGTGGAACAATTTACAAAAAACAACAACTAAGTCAGGTGAATCAGAAAATAAATATGTAAAGCCAAAAGCCGAATTATTCACGTTTTAAACACGATAAAAAATAAAACATCTTACCGTCTTCTTGGCCATCTTGACGCCGTAGAAATGTTATTATATGAAACACAACCGCCCCCTACATAAACTCGTGGTAGGGGAGGTAATTCTTGACCTGATTTCATTTTCTTTCTGATTAGTTTGTATGGCACAAGGCCAAAACTGAACATTATTTTTCAAAATACTTCATTATTTACTAAAAAAAAAAATAAGATAAAGTATTTTAGTTTTTAATCAGTACTTTCTTATCATTGGCAGCTAATTTTTTTTACTAAAGAATTAATATAACTATTTTTTTTTTCTGAATGAATATATTCATTTATTTATTGGGATTTTTAAAAAAATAAATAATTTTTTTCTTTTTTTTTATCTGATCTAACCTAATCATTTTTCTGAGTACTTTCAAAATAATATTAAACTCAAGCCCACAGGAGTCCATCTACCCATGCAGTACCTCACCTTTGAAAGAGGACTAGGTTCATTCCCCTGGTGCCTAGAGGACTTGAGCAAATTTTCCACAGTATTGATGTTAAACCCACTTTAAACCTTGACCTTGTGTCACATTCAGCAGCGAAGTGTGCTCACTAAAAAAATCCAGTTTAGTGGTAAAAAAAAATGGCTGTTAATAATGGAAAAATACACTTTCATTTTTAGAATTTTGGCTGAAATTATGCAAAGGTGGAGAAAAATACAAAATTTTACACAGAAGGTTAAAATTATTTTTGTAATGATAAAAACAGATATGTTAAAAGAAGAAAATCCATAACAAAATAAAAAAAATATTATGTAAAAGAGTAATATTGAAATGCAACATGATTAATAAAAAAGACTGCTTTATTATTGGTTCACTCGTCAGATCAAAATGTGCATGACTCTAAAGGAAAACCTAAGATCAAATATTAAGGAGAGAGAACAATAAAAGAACAATAAAAGAACAAGAATTAAAAAGTCAGAAGATAACGATTGACATTGCATTTAAATTTTTGAAAATGGCCAAACTCTAAAAATTCTAGGAAGTGGCATGCCAGTAACTCCACTTCTCAGAACAATCAGAACAATCATTTTTAATCATTTCACTAAGCAAGACAATAAAAAAGTCACTAAAACGCAAATAGTTACTGGGTGTGAAAGAATATGAAGAAAAAAGAAAAGAAAACATTATTAAAGAGAACAATAAAAGAACAGGAAATAAAAAAGACAGAAGATAACGATTGACATTGCATTTAAATTTTTGAAGATCAATATTGAATGGAAATAAAAACTGTTAGCATAGAATTTGTGATTACATCTAGTTATTTAAACTTTAAAATCAAGACCTTGCCGCCAACCTAGTACTAAGCTTAAACAACAAATCTCAGTGACCTCATCAATAAACAAAAATCCTTAGACATGACAAATAAAAACATGGCCAGCTTAGATATCAAATCCTTATACATACCCATCATCAAATGCCTAAAATTCTAATAAAGATATTTAAAAAAGTCAAAAATCAACCTCTCGCTACCAACAGACAAAATTAGAGGAATTTGTTATTTCATTACAGACCAATGCTATTTCTCTTTCAATGGAAATTTTTATAGACAGAAATTTGGACTATCGATGGGCTCATCACTTAGTGCAATACTGGCATGCCTCTTCCTAGAATTTTAAAAATCTAGCCACCCCTTTCAATGTATTTTTTGGAGATTAAAGTTGATTGGGAAGCAAAAAGCTGGAACATAGTTCTGCAAGTTCTAATGGATTAAAAAAAACAAATAAAAATAAAAAACATAATAAAAACATCTTACTATTTTGTTAAAAGAAGAAAATCTATTTAGCAGTGAAATGTGCTAACTAAAAAAATCCAGTTTAGTGACAAAAAAAAAAAAAAGCTGCTGATAATAGGAAAATATGATTAACATTGCATTTAAATTTTTGAAGATGGCCAAACACTAAAAATTCTAGAAAGTAGAATGCCAGTAACCCCACTTCCTCAGAACAATCAGCTTAGCACATATTAAAAAAATTCTTATAAAGATATTTAAAAAAGTAAAAAATCAACCTCTCGCTACTAATACAAAATTATATTGTAGTCCTCTGACATTCAACTTTTATTAATGACAAAGTCAAATACAACCTACGACAAGTCTACACAAAATTCACAAACACAAATTCTCTAATTTAAACACTTTATGAAACTAGTCTTTAAATGTATTTCTTGTTTATTGTCATTGTAATACTTCAGTTAATACATGCACTGTCATTTGTTTTATATTGTTTTTGCTTTACTCATTCATTACTTGGACTCACATTTGAGTCTGCAATAATTGTTATGGAAAAATAGTCCTGGAGACATGTTTTCTACATAATTGTTGGATTGCCTCCCCTTGATGATAATCATAGGTGGCAAGATTTTGGAATTACTGCCCCCTTACAATAATTACAGGTACTGTGAGATTTGAAAGATTCACTCTCTTTCTTGGTGATTTTTCATAGCAAAAAGACGTATTCTTTTTCCTCCCACAAAATGTAAACGTTGCTTTGGACTTTTCACATTTTCTCATCTTTTCTTTTATAAAATGTCCTGTCAATATATTTATTAATATTTCTTTCTTCAAATTCTGTCTTGCTTTTCCTTTGAACTTACACAAGTCCACCAAAAATTGTTAGCAGGCCAAAAGGAGCTTATAAAATCTCATCAAAAGTATGCTCACTACAACTCTTACATTAAGCAAGTTTGGCCACCCATCTTATAACACATCCAGTTCTAATTTCTTATTTTGTTAAATTCTTTCATGATCTCAAAAACTGGAAATCTATAATTTCAATTCTCTAGAAAAGCATTTAAGATTTTCATGTATTTTGTTTGAGTAATAGGAATTTTTTGACAGTTACATTTTTCAAATTTGTATCCTTAAAAACGTGCATATCCATTTACAAATGCTATTTACCTCGAGCTCCTTGATAAAATCCAAAGAATAAACAATATTATTGGTCCTCATCTGGTGGCTGAGTGTCAGTCAATTTTCCACTACTGTAAGGTTGCCTTTCTCTAACTTTTCTATAAATATAAATATTGCACTTCTTGTTTATGGAACTCCTTTCCAGCTCCATGTTTTCCAGCCAACTTTAATCTGTAAAAATTTAAATGCAATGTCAACCATTATCTACTCTCCTCCTGATTACTCTTTTCTGTTTCTGCTCAGTATTAATGATTCTGTTCCTAATTCTTTTACACCCTGTAACCTCTTGTATCTCAGTGGCTTTACTACCTTGCATGGGAGGATACGGATTTTAAAAAAAAAGAAGAAAAAAACGTGTCTATATTTTTTGGCTTTAAGTTGATTTTAACCACATTTTTTTTGAAGAAGGGTATTTTACATTAAGGATATATTATGTGGCAAGCGCCAAATCTTAGAATTCTCTTTCAAATACATAAAGAGTTGCTTCCAATCAAGCTCTGGAAATGAAAGGCACACTAAGCATGTGATTCTAGTGATCCAGAGAGATTCAGATATAGTGAGCTTCTTGAAAACTGGCCAAATGCAGAGAAAGAACAATTAATAAGTGATACTGCATGTACCCACCAAATTCATGTAGTCTATGAGGTCCTGGGGTTTGTGAGCAATAAGGTTTATATCATGTTGCCCTACATGGCCTTATGAAAGTGCTAGGTATGGCAGTCAAGCACCAGATCAAGGGAGGGACAAGGAGTGTTCTAGCAAGTTGGCTGAGAATTTTCATGTCATCCTTAACATGTGATGACTTGAATCCCTTGAAATACTGGGACGTCCTCAACAGAGTGACCAACCAGTGGTTCCATAATACCAAGGACTTGTTGAAAGCCACCTTTGCAGATGTGATGGCCAACATTGAGAACCATTTGATCCAGGCAAGCAATTGGTACTGATACTATACTAAGAGTTGTTTTATTGAATAACTTTATCTCCCTCACTTAAATAGAATATATAAAGTGTGTGTGTGTGTTCATCCCTAAGCATGAAAATGTATCAATATGTCTGTAGCCTGATGCAATTAGGAGTTGAAATTTGATCTGAAACTTTCATTGTATAACATTTGTTGAAAAATAATAGTGGAAAAAATTGTTTTTCATCATGAGGCTATAGGTTTGCTATATAATTATCAAGGTATATTTATTTATATATTTCCTGTCCCATCTGTTGTGGGGAAGAGGGGGGGGGAAATCAACTCAAGTTAGTAAATTTATGAGTGATTACTTCCCTTAAATATTTATATTATTAAAATGACGTATCTGCATTTTGAGAAAATTAGTTCCTGAGCAAAATAAACTGTTTAATTAATCAGTTCTTATACTCCTACATTTTTTAGATTGCTGTCTTATTTGTTCAAGTCTTTCATGTGAGGCACTCAGCTTTGTCTATTAAGTGATTGTCTTGATTCAACTTGGTCTTAACATAGGCTTTCTCTTTGCCATCTTGTTGCTAATCTTTTTCTTCCGAGAGATATCTCTATTTCAATGTTGTATTAAGCACATAAAATTTTTAGCATGAAAAGATACTGAGCAAAAATTGATTTATATAATACCAGGAGTAATCAATGAATTATAGATTCAATTGAACAGCTAAAAAAAACAAAGGTAACAGGTTAATTAAATGGTTCATTGGCTTCTATTTTAATTATGAATTCTTTATCTCTGCTTTATTGAATTTCAATACATTGTTTCAAGGCTTGTTTCATTGCATCTCATTATTAAAACTTTGTAACAAATGCTGTCAATTTTATGACATGGGTACACAATGTGTGTGTGTGTGTGTGTATATATACATATATATATATATATGCATAAAAATTTGTCACTTAGCTGATTGATGTTACCTTCAACATCCTGACTCCAGAGTTTCATAGACAGACCCATCCATCCACTCTTCAGGAGCTATCAGCAATTGACTGCTTATATCTCTTGATTTTTCTTTTTTATGCACTTATTGGTATAAGTTTTTTCCTTATTGTTTGTGTTCATGTGTCACTATGCAGCTGTCTGTCCGAATGTGCATTTGTGTGCCTGGCCGTGAGGGTTAATACGTTTTTGTCTATGTTCCTGTTTCGTAAATTGACAAACTTTTGTTCAAAAGTAATGAAAAAGGTATTGTTCTAGTTCTTGAAAAAGGTCACATGCAAATTGAAAATTTAATTTTACCATATTTGCAATTTGTTAATGATGTAATTGGATAGTACCTATGTATTTTTGAATGCATTTAACAGTTTATTTGTAAGCTATGATATAAACAAAAACAAGTCCCAGAAGTTTCCATAGTTCTTGAAGACAACAGGAAGTCATAGTACTACTATTCTTATATATAATTTAAGAAATTTTGTTGTGGGAGGGGGTGGCATTTAAAAAAAAAAAAAATAAACTGAATTAAACCCTTCATAATTTTTGAACAAAAGTTCATGAAGTTATGATACAAGAAATCAATTATTTACAAAATGTCCTTATATAAGAAATGAGGAATTTTGAATTTAAAGGAAGAAAAGTTTAACTGCAGTATATTGAAAGACAAAACCTGAAATTAATAATTAAAAAGTAGACAATGTCTCCATGTTGGAAATATTGTCTAAAACAAAATTTATTTTCGGAGATCACAGAAAAAAAAAAAATGTCTTCACTTATGCAAATCAATTACTGATCTGGCCTACCATTTTTAAAGAAGTGGATAATGACTTAATATTTATCCAGCATACTTGTGCCATCAAAATTGATTAAATAAATAAAATTGATATTTTGTTAAGCTTAAAAAACATACTTCTTAGCTCCTTTTTGTTTAAAAAAAAAATTTTCATCGATATTCTTGGGAAAGATAGTGGAGTAGTTTCTTGTTGCCTTCTTAAAAGTTTTAAATTTAGAATTGTCCTGCTGCATTGGTTGACAAAAGAAGCGAGAGAGCCCAATTTGCTGTACTGTTTTACCCATAGCCAAGATGGATATTTACTTTCTCAAGGGCATTAGCCATGCCTAGAATTACGACTTGTTTTGCTGATAACAATTACATCCGTATTATTCTTATGAAATTTTTACATGTAAGTTAGTAAATATTTTTCTGATAGTAACATTGAGCAAGAGAGTATGGAACAATGACCTTGAGCACCAAACTAAAAAGTATTTCAGGCATGTGTCCTTATTACCCTGCTTTGCAACAACAAAATCCTGGATGACATACACCAGACATGAAAACCACATGCAAAACTATTATGTCTATGGCATATCCTTGGTATTACATAGATTGATAAAATTACCAACACTGTTGTGCTGGCATAAGCTGACTCTTGGAACATGTATTTCCTCTGTCAGTGTTGTCTTCAATGGCTGGGTCACATACATCATGTACAGTAGAGGCCACAGAAGACCTGATGGACAATGTTTCAAGGAGGTCTGCAAGGACGGTAGGTGGGGGTAGTCTGAAACTCACAGGTAGTTAGAGCAGCTAGTAAATGATGGCAATCATGACAGATGAGAAAAAGTGAAAGCAACAGCTGGAGTCTGAAGATGAGGCAGGAAACAGAGGAAGAAATCTCAGACATTTATTCCACATTTGTCTGCCACACCTGTAGAAGAGACTGCCATGCAAAGATCAGTCTGCTATGTCACTTTAGTTACTGCTCAAAACAGGGCGCCACACTTATCTTGCAAGATAGATGACTGTCTACTGCTCTGTGAAAGAACTGAGTCTGTTTCACCTCACTGTTCTTATAAACCAATACTTACCTGGATTCTGCAGGGAAAGTTGAAATTAATATTAGTTCAAGCCCCAGGGAACAAACCTTGCCAGGCAGTACTTTCTCTTCAGGAGGGGGCTGGGGTCATTACCTGGATGTTGTGGCAGCATGAGGGGGTTTGAGCAATTTTTCCACTTTAAACCGAGATCTTGTGTCACATTTGGTAGTCACGTGGGCACATTGAAAAGTTAATCTGGCTTTGTAAACATTTTGGAACAGAGAGCCATTATAAGGAGATAAATCTAGTACAGCAAAAAAAAGTTACAAACCAATATCCTTGGAATCTTCATGTTTTATCATAAATTGGAAAAGCAAAAATAAAATTTACCTTACGACAAAGGAAGTTCAGGTCAGGATATCTTTTTCTCTATCTCGATTTTTTATTTTTTATCTAAGAAAGAATCACACAATCTAAATATGCAAGTAAAACAGTGGAATGGTTTACTGACTGACTGGCACACAACTGAAAACTTTCATGCCATATTTTTGATCAATCCTTTTAAACTTTGCAATATTGGTAAAAGATTCTTGCAACATTTTAACATCTCTTTATGTAAAATTAGTTTTTCCTGGCCATATTTTTCTGAGGTTACATGACTCAAGTGAGGATGTGTAGGTGGTGTGATGGATAGAAGTTCGGAATGAAAATTTTGAGAGCCAAGATTGAATTCCAGTCAGCTTTGTTGCATTCACTAACATGCAAATACTTCTGGAAAAAGTATGAATCCATTTCTCCCTCCAGCTATGGGTTTAATAGTAGGGCTTGTATCTGGAAAAAAAAATTGCCCCCCCCCATAGTTAAGGCAATATTCACTCGGCAGAAAAAAAGAATTCTTACAATTTTAAATGTGTTTTGGCTTTAAACAAGAACAAAAAAAAAAACAAACAACAAATCAATCCTTGAATAGAGCAGAAAAAATTGTAAGTTTTGTAGAACCAGACATTTGTATTCTTGTATAATCAACTTAATAGGAATTTGTCAGCTTTGATTGTCTAATGTAAATAGGGATGTGTGGAGGTCTAAGGGTCAGCAACTCGGAATAAGAAAAAAAGAGTTAGATTTCTAGTCAAGTTTGCTAAGCACACACACACACCCCTTTGAGGAAAGGTATGAATCTATCCCTTCTATCCCCAGCTATGGATAAATAGCAGGACAGACTAGGCCCTATCACCAGCCTATAAGGAAAACCTGCCTGGAGAGGGTTTGGCGTCATCAGGCTATCTTGCTCTAGACACACCACAGCTTCTATGGCTACAGTACATGTGGTGCTCCTATGACTAATGAGTTATAGGACCTGTAATCTTGAATAGAACACAAAATATCTTTATGTGGTCTTTATTAAAAGATCAGCCTTTTGGTTGAGAAGCATTAAGTCCAGTCCCAGGGAAAAGGCACTGGAGATATCTTTAAAAGGGGGAAATGCTGAGGAGGTTGGACTATTATAATTATAAAAGTTTACAGTGAAAGAGAGACTATCTTGTGAGACAATTACAAATCATTTTTTTTCAATGTATGAGAAGGTGCTGAAAGGTTTTGGTTGGATCAAGAAGGGATATGTGATCGTATTGTCTGATGTTTCGGGAGGAGGCAATGTATTTTTTGATATGTTAATATTTTACTCATAAATCTGAACAAATAACAAAAGAGGCTTCTTTTTGTGAATTCACGTGAAATAGTTTTTTTTTTCTTTGTAATACTGCAAATTCCTTTCTATTTAAAGGAACTGAGTGGTAACTGGAAAATATTATGCTACTCTAGTAAACAGATTGAAACTTTCTTTTTCTTACTAAGACAATGATCACCTGTGCTCCACCTCCTCCTTCCTCAAGATCAACAATTAGTACTATGCAGCCAGTCATTTTGGTGATTGGCCCACTGTCAAAATAAAACATTTCATGCCCTGGAAAGGACTCATGTCAAAGACAGTGCAACCGTCTTGAGATCAGGAATTACCAAAACAAACTTTATCTGCAGTGGCTTCAATAATGAAAATGGTATAGGTATTGTGACATGATATGGCAAATACCTGTAGAACAAAATTCACATATGGGCTAAATTGTTTCAGCAAATAAAATATAGCTGTTCATGTGTCCAATTTTGTACTAGCCATTTGCTACTTTTCCTTTCAAATTGGTTCCATTGGACAAGCCGTCCAGTGGAGCCAATTTGAAAGTTCTGAAATGGTGAAAATTTACACCAAATGCCCAGTGATAGTGAACTGGCAAATATTAATATAACATTCAAAAACACGATAATGGACAGAAAAATTGAAAGAATTAAGAAAATATAGCATCAATTTTGCTTTTGGTTGAAACAAGAAAATATTTACATTTACTGATGATTTGGTTGCCAAAATTTACTTTCCTGGCAAAAATAATCTGATCTTATTTATTTTTTTTTTTTTGCCACAGAAAGTTTGTGAAAAGTTAAAATGAATTGTCATATTATACAAGAATTATGTGATTGATATGAAATGAATAATGTAGAAAGTAAAAGTAGAAAAAGTAATATTAAAAAAGACAAAGTCAAATGTAGTTTGTCTCCTGCACATATGGCAATAAAACATTTATTGGACAGCATTGACTTTTCTTCAGCAGTTTCAGCAAGAGAGTGTCAAGTGGTAGGGGAAGAAAAGATTAAAAACTCTTTGGTGGAGGCTTTTTAAAAATAAATGAAAAGAAGGACAGGGAGAGGGGAATTTGTTTACAAATAATGGCTGTCAATTGCATGAGAAACAGAATTGTTTGTTTCTCTTGAAATTTGGATGATCTTAGTTTTGGAAAGCTTTATGAAAAAAAAACTTGCAAACAAAATTGTTGTAATGAAAACTTTTTTTTTTTTTTTTTTTATAGATTTTTCAAATTCAAAACTGGTATTTTGGAATTGAAATAAAACCTTTTCCATGGTTTTTCTCAGCTCTTATCACACACATTATTATATATATATATATATATATATATATATATATATATATATATATATATATATAGTATATTATTATTTTTCTTAAAGTACTTTTTTGCCATCAACCACAGCCACAAAGTATGTTGTTATGGGTGGCTTGTTAAAGCTTACCAATTAAAAAAAGAAAGAAAGAAAGAATAAAAAATGAAAATCTGAAGTTGTTTAAACATTTATGGACTTATGAATTGGGCTAAATATGTTCAGGATGGTTCTTGAGACAGTCAATAAAAGTATCCACAGGATATTCTCCCTGGCACATACGGTGGACGGAAGTAAACAATGGAAACCTATGGGAAGAGGTAAAAAGAAAAAAGATAAAGAAAAATTAGATTAATATCAAATATACACACGGAGCATATACTTTTGTTTAGTGACACACACACACACACACAATAAAAACGTGAATACGATGAGGACTGGATACAAGGGAAGTAATCCTGTAATCCAGAGGAATTTTCTATCATCTTCATCATATCTAGGAAGTGTTTTAACAGAGGACGGAAAATGCAATACTGAAAGCCAAAGGTGCATTGGGACAATACTTCCAAAAGTATTAAGAAACAGGAAAATCTAATTTGAAACAAAGAAAATAGTAATGAACTGTTATGTAGTATCAGTTCACCTCTATGGCAGTGAATGCTGAACAATCTCATCACAGATGAAGAGGAAACTTGAAGTAACAGAAATGTGGTTCTACAGAAGGATGCTGAGGATACCATGAACTGAATATGTGAGCAATATGGGAGTGAAATGGAAACAAAACGGATACTTATCATTTGAAAGAGATAATTGAAATTTCTAGGGTACATAATGAGGAAAGAGGGCTTGGAAAATTTGATACTCATGGGACAGAGGAAAACAATGCATAACCTACCTAATGAATTTGTGTGAATGGTTGACAGAACATGGATTAGGAGAGATAACAAAAAGACATTTTATTAAGAGCTACAAAGGACTGGAAATTCTGAAAAACCATGATTGCCTATGCCCTGAAGAGAGATGGTGCATAGAAAAACTACTACAGTATAGATGATATTCAAAGGAAACGAATGCATTTTTTAGCATAAAATTTTAATAGCTACAGGATTATGATAATCAAGAATGTTGTAAATAGCAAATTTAAATTTACCTCTCAACAAAAAAATTCCTTGAATCATAGTTTAAAAAAAAAAACACAAAAAAGTGATTCAGTTCATAAACTTTTCATACTAAGTCATCATGTCATTATATTACAAATTAAATAATTCCAACCATATAGATGCTAGAAGTGAAGCTAAATTAATAACCACCTCAACCTTTTTAGAAATGGAAATGAAAAATTGAACTTATATAGAGAATGAAAATAATAAAATTATATCTTAGAGTGGCTTTATTGATTTTCTGTGTTTCATTTTAAGGCATACATGTTTTTTTTTGTTGTTGAGGCAGGAACAAGATTAATCTTGTTGTCATAATGATTTGAGGCAAGATTTTACAAAACCAGATGCTCTTCATGACACCAAACTCAGACAGGGTGTTTTTATTGAAAAACCATCTCTGGGAAGCTTGTCATTCAATGTTTCAGACACCACCATAACTCTATATATATATATATATATATATATATATATATATATATATATATATATATATAAAGAGAGTGTTCACTTTGTTTCCATTTTTTCCAAAACTTTGTCGTTGTTTATATGTTCAGTCTATGGTATCCTCAGCATCCTTCTGTAGAATCACATAAGCTCATCTACTCTTTGATAGGTCATGTTTTTTGTCCTGTGGGGGTGACATGCCACCCTCTTCATGAGCAGGAAAGCTAGTAAGAGAGCTGGTTTAAATGTCAACCACCTGTACTGAGTTACATGTTACCAGTAGCAGACCCAAGCCTGACCTGATGTGTAGGTACGGCATTTTAAAGCAATAAATTGTACAGGATTTACACCAAGTCTATTTAGCATTTGTGTATGTAATATCATTGAAGAATTTACATTTTTTTCCTCAGTAAATCTCAGCATCTTCATTGTATGAGAGTATGGAAAATATTAAAAATGTAAAATCTTTAATTTTAATGTAAAACAGCCTGAAACTTTAAATGAGCTTTAGAAAGCTTTTACTATTCATGCATGTAAATGAATTTTATTTTACCTATATAGAGAAAGTTGTCTAATTACTTACTCTTCTTCCATGTTCTTGACTTTCAACATATGATTCACTTCAGCAGCTGTTGCTGGCCCTTGCAGTTTTTGTCCATTCAACATTTCCTTTTCAAGTTGCTCAATAGACTGAAATGAGATTAACGCAGAAGGATTTATTATTACTAACAAGGAAATTGGTCTTTGAAAAGTTATCAAATTATTACACAACTCTGCAAAACAGGCATTAAGTAGAGAATGAAAGAGATTTCTATAGTAGCTATTAATTAGAGCCACATTAATAAGCTGTATTACCGGTCCACTTGTTATATTTGCATGCATGTTTCATATATTAATTGAAACAAATGGAACAGAAGTACCATAATAATTCACTTATAAATAAATATTTAACCAGAGTATTTGTCATTTACAGTTAGCAGTCATATTTTATTAACCAAATAGAATTATAAAAGTTTTGCCATTGCAAAAAAAAAAAAAAAAAAAATTTAATATCTGTTTATTTATTTATTATTTTAATAAATCAAAATATATCTTTTATCTTTAATTATTTCCCTTTTAAATGACATGGTAGTGAGAGTAAATGCTTGAAGACATAAAATGTTAATGGAACAAAACAATATAGAAGTTACTTTGCCAGTTTTAGCAAATGCTTCGCCAACTTTTCTGTTACGTCCACCATAACATGTTGTTATTAAATCAGCTACTCCACAACTTTCTAGGAAGGTTGCCATCATTGAATCTAAAAAACAAAGGATATTTTAAAATTTATATTTGAAAAGAAATATTCAACAAAAACAAGAGCATACCCCCTGCCCCCAAGTATCAGAAACAGCTATTAAATTTAAAGAAATACAGAGAGTTGATATATTATTCAAGTATTGATAAACTGACAATCTTGAAGAAATTGAATGTTAGATCACTTGTGTAACTTTTGACCCCTTTGAGATGGTTTTTGCCAGTAATTGTCTCTTGATATTGTCCAAGTCAACACAACTTTAATTGCTGCAACCAGAGAGCGTACTAATGTCACAAAATCAAGATTGCGATTGTATAGATCAAAGTTAAATTAACCTTCTGCCCATCTGTTAATTCACAGAAAATGATCAAATAAATGTTTTAACATAAAAATAAAACTACAATGGATTTCAGATTGCCATTAAAACAACAAAAATGATAAAAGCTTACATTTAAAAAACCTAAAAATATCTCATGAAGCAAGCAAACTCAATATTACTGATATAGTAATACAAATGACAAAAAAACAAACTGTTCTCTCTGTTTTAAATGCTTAATATTCTTACCACCTTGTTCATTTTGGTTGTTATACTCACAACATTTTGAGGAAGAAAGGGCAGAAAAAATGTACAGAATCAAGACATACAATCACACCACTTTTTTTTTCTTTAATTATTTCCCCATGAAGATGCCAGTGGTTACTGAGAGCGAAAGAAAATAAGAAGACCTTAGTGATGAGAAATAAAAGAACAGGATTCAGGAAAAGAGAAAATGGTGATTGGTGTTGCATTTAAATTTTTGAAGATCATTGGTAACAGGGAAGCAAGAAACTGGAAGCGAGTTCCACAGGTGAGAAGTATGAGAAAAGAAACCATTAAAATAGAACTTATGGTTACATTTAGCTATTTCAACAGTAAGACTATGAGACCTAATAACCAATCTAGTAGTACTCTTAAACTCATGTGGTTGATGTAGCAAGAACAATTGCCATGAAGATATTTATAGAAAAGACACAGGGAAACAACATTACGATTGAAGTTGAGATGCCAGGGCATGGCCAATAACATTGTAGACCATTTGGATTTTATCAAGAATCTAGAGATATATAGTATGATCACCAGACCAGATTATAGCAGCAATATTTAATGTACAGATGAATGGTTGATTTATAAATGTACAAGATGGATTCTGGTGAGAAAAATTGTCTGACATGACACAGTGAATCAACTTTCATAGCAGCAGACCTAGGAATTGATTCAATATAATCTTTCCATTTCATGTCAGTGGAAAGTGTAAAACTGATTGAAAGTCCTTTTTGAGATCAGCTGCCAGTTTTATTTTATCAGAAATATTGTACTTACTCATCAGCATAAATATTGAGTTGAGAACTGATGGCATCAGGAAGGTCGTTGATGAAGATAAAGTAGGTCCAAGGATAGAATCCTGAAAGGATCTACAAGAGTGGCAATCTAAGATGATTTTTATTACACAAGTTGTTAAGATTGGATTAAATCAAAAATTTAGCCAGAGACATCATAGCCCTTGAGCTTGTGAAGAATATCAGCATGTCAAAATCAGTCAAACATCTTAGAGATATCTAAAGCAGCAGCAGCCCAAGCTTTGCCGTTGTTATGACTTGACAGACTTTTTCAATAATAACTAAGTAAATAACTAAATAAGTTAAGCTGATGTGTGCAGTTGACCTAGAGAAGCAAAAACTATATTGTTTGTTCGAAAGAAGGCTGTGCAAAGTGAGATGCTTAACTAATCCATTGTTGATTACAGCCTCTTGTACTTTAACAAAAAGAGGTAGAAAACTAACAGGTTGATAATTCTAGATTTCACCAGAGTTCTTAAAAGCAGAAGAGAATTGGAAAGCAAAAAGTATCAAGACATTTGTTGTAGAGTTTAGAGAGAACAAGAGGCCAGTTCAGGAGTACATTTCTTTATGACAATTACAGGAATACCATCAAGTCCAAAACCGTTGTGGGAATCTAGTTTGGAGATTACAGTAGAAACCATGGATACAGTTATATGCATATCATGCAAATTCAGTTCCTGGTAAAAAATCAGGCAAAGATACTCGGGATAAGAAAATAGGAGTTGGAAGAGATTTTATGACCAAAATATTCTGCTTTATCTGAATTAAATGACAATTCAAACTGACTGAAAGGATGAGAGACTGAGGATTTACTCTTGTTTAACACTTTTACAGAGCTGCCAGCTGCCTGGGACCTCAGGGAGTTTACTCAGAAGAAAGAAAAAGGAAGAGGAAAGAGACTGCTAACTGGATGATAATTGTTGAAATTCTCAGGAAAGTGGATTGAAAAGTTAAGAAAATTAAAAATGAAATGTGTTAAAACTTATGTTTTAAAATAATAAAATGAACTCAAGAACAGTTCTAAGGAGAATCAAACTCAAATTTAACGAGACGGAATTCAGTAAAATTGAACAAAACCAAGACTACCAGTCTTTCCCCATTTCCTGCAAATAAGAAAGAGACAATGAATCATTGAAGATGTCAGTCCTGGAAAATAGAAAAGCACATTGTTGGTAAAATTGTTTTGGACAAAGAGCCAGGAAAAACACCTGGTTTGTGTCAGCCACCCAGAAGAAAAATAACCCTACAAAAATAAAACCTAAGATTGCGAATGGGTTTGTTTATTTTAATTTCTGTGACAATCATCAAAATTTTCATAGCAGATATTATTTTGGATTTTTTTGGAGACAAGCTGATAAAGAAAGATTAATTACTCGCCCCGGAGTGACCATATGCCACAGACTGTGTGATTGACCAAGAAACACACGAACAAAGAAAGAATTGATATGGTCAAGTCTCTAGCTAAAACAACAAGCTGATAAAAATTAATTAATTACTGGAAATCCCCTTTTTGCCTATGCATTCTAAAAGTTTAGATTTGTCACAAAAACAGTTCTACTAGTCTTTGGAAATGTGTTGAGGTTGGATGCTGAAAAGGTGGGAGAAAGCAAGAGATTAGCACTGTCTTTATGGTGTGATGGTGTGAGATGAAAGTAGTTGTAGTTAAGGAGCAGCTTTATCCCTTTAACCACTCTCAAAAGAGGGCTGTACAACCCCTAAATATGAAAAATTATTCAAACATATTTTGAAAAAAAAATGGGATTTTAGAAAAAGGTTGATGCTAAGGGTGGGAGATAATCGAACCACAGACCCTGGTCATCCCCACACCTTATAGACACAGGACTCCATATAAGCTGGAGGTTTGAACAACTTAGAGAATCCCCACATTACTGCTACTAGAATCCACATAATTCGCCGATACCTCCTGATCAAGACCTTGTTCCAGCCCTGAAGACCAAAACTTAGAAATTTAAATTACTACTAACACAGGCTGTAAACTCCAAAAAGGGGGTCCCAGAGTCATTTGATTATAACAGAAGTGGGAAGGATTAAAACTGTTGTATACAACAAATCATATATAAACCAAATTGTTACATTTTTAACCAGAGTTAATTCTTTGTTCCAAAGAATTCTTTTTTGTGTAGCTCCTTGCTACTTCATTTCAGTGATCTTCTCACTGTCAGATCAAAAGCACAATGTGGCAGAGGAATGGTCGTGAAGCAGACGAATGTCAGCTAGATCAAGTGTAACTGTGCTCATCATCACAATACCAGCGACAAACTAGCATTGCACTAACAAGTGAGGAGTCAGCTAGATGGTAACCATGGTGGTCTGAAGGAACTTGAAGACCAATGCGATGAGAGAGCGCGTTACAATATTATTAGTGACAAGCAATACAGCAATCTGACAAGAAAATATGGTTAGAAATAAGAGATTCTCTGGCCAAACTCTCAAAAGATAAATGTTGAGTAATTAAACAAGAGAAAAAGCAAAGTAAATTTGTTACTAAAACATTTGTTGGAATGATGCAATATAGTTTGAAGCAATTCACTTCTTTGTGCCAATAGTTGGTTGTTGCAATCAGACATTGACGTTAACTGAGATCATCAAACAGTTGTTTTTTTTTTAACTTTAAGTATCATTCTATTTTGCATATTTTTTTTCCCTAATAAACAGAAAAGGGATATAAGGATGAAAAGTTATCTTTAACAAAATACTCACTGCTGTAAAACACTTTACAGAATTTAATCATTTCCATGAGACCTAAGCGTATGATAGCTGCCTTTGTATTATCACCATAACCTTGACCATCACTTATACCAGCACCAACAGCAACAATATTCTGTTAAAGAAAAAGTTAAAAATCAAAATGGCAACACATGTAATAAAACAGAATTTATCAATTTTGGGCTATTTTATTTTTTCATTTTATGAAAAAATAAAAACTTCATTGAAAAAATTCAGCCAACTTAAAATCTATCAGGCGTGGCATATACATTTACCCATTATTCATTTTGACATAAAAGGTTTTAAGTTTTGGTTAATGAAAGGTTAAAGGTTGATTTATATTTTTTAAACAATATTTTACATTTAATTATATTTATTATTCAAAATGACCACCCTTTGCTTTTACTATAATCTCATCTCAAGTGAAGCACTTCTTCACCACCTCTTTGTTTAAATTGTATCACAATAAGTCATAAGAGCTTCTTTCAGGTGTGACAGTGTATAGGATTAATGTCAGGGCTTGATGGAGGTCAAATTGACTTGTTAAAGAATCCATGGGAATTTCTCTTCTACCAGTTTTGCGTCAAATTGGCTGTGTGTGTGTGGGAGTTCCATCTTGAGTGAAGATATAACAACTTCCAAATGGGGTTGACAACTAAGACAACACATCTCTCTTCCCAAGATATGCTGGTAAACTGCTATTTACTTTCACCCCTTCTTCATTGAACACCCACCCAGGGGCAATTTCAAATCATCAGAAGTAACTGCAGCCCAAACCATGACACCGGTTGGTTTCTGTTGCTTGAAATGTGTTCTGACACCTTTGGGAATGTTTGCTGGTGAAGTGGTGTAAATCTTATCATTTTGGTAGTTGACCACAGCCTCCTCAAGGAAAAACTTCTTATCTAGCCAAATGAAGACTTTGTCTGTGGCATGCTGCATCTCCTCTAACATTGCCCCCCCCCCTGTCAAATCAATTTTGCTTGGAGGCACTGGAGATCAGCTGTCATCAGTGAATCTAGTATGATTTTCATCCTAAATCCTTTTTCACAATCCTCCTTGGTAAACTATCCAAAATGTTTAGCTCTTTTGCCATCTTCCTCATATTTCTTTATAGATTTCTTTTTACCTTCTTCTTGACGGCTTCAATGACTTTTAGTACAAACTGAACAGTGTCTTCCCAGAATTGAATCTGCTATGTTTGCTCCTCTTGAAACTTTTTCCACACATTAAAAATAGTTTTTCTGCGAACATTGAAATATTTTATCACTTCACACTTCTTCATATCAGTCATTTTCAATGCAACAATTTCATCAGGTTTTGTTTGAGCTGCCATATTTAATTAAACTGTAAACAATAAAACAAAAGACTGTTAGGAAGTTTTGTGCCAAATTTGAAATTATTTTTTATGAATTGGTATGTTTCAATTTATATCTAAATAATAGGTAAATATTTATGCTACACTCAGTAAATTCTCAAATAAAAAAGGACAGCCCTTACCCAATTATAATCAGTTTCAAATCATGACCTGTGGATGACAAATACTAGCAGAGTTTAGAATCATTAGATTTAATACCATGAAAAGTTTCCCCTTTATCATATTGTGTACATTCATGTTGTAACCTAGGAAGGGTTACTGAATGAGGAATAACCAAAATGGTAATCTTTATAACATCAACAAAATAAAATACTCCCCAGCGGCATGAAGTAGGTAAACCACAGCTAGTGGTGGACTACTTAGACAGCATATTACCCCCCCACTTACAATAGTGTCCAACGTATTTATGAGGATTGGGACATGCCTATTAGTGTTCATAGGTACAGTATATAACACTTCATCTGTTTTTAATTTTATTTTTTATATATATATATATATATATATATATATATATATATATATATATATATATATATATCTCAAAACATATGAAGCCAAATTTTATAAATAATTTTTTTTTTTAATTTGTTTTCTCTGGCTTAACCTTTTGCAGGTTATTTAAAGCCAGAAAATATTTTTAGATTGTAAGAATTTTGTTTTGGGAGATAATGATTTAATGATACAAGTCTTATTAATTAACCCATAGCTGGGGGGAGAAGAGGTGGATTCATACCTTTCACAAGGATATTTGCATGTAAGTGAATATAATGAACCTAATGGCACTTGGGACTAAACTCTCCAATTAACAATTACAAGCCATTATCCATTACACCACCTGCACATCTACGCTTATAACACCTGGTATTCCCAAGCACTCACCCATCTAGATACTGACCAGGCTTGACATTGCTTAACTTTGGTGATTGTATGGAAACCAGTGTTTCATTGTGATGTGGCCTTTTATAAATAAGAATGCACAATCAAAATTGAATGTTAAAAGCAATTTTCATTCCATTGATATTTGCCTTTTACAATATTGAAAACTATCATAAAAAATAATGATAATGGTCTCAACAAAAAGAAGAGATAAAGAGATGTGCTATGGCCAAAAAATATTTGAATGGTTATTTTTTCTTCTTTTTAAAGAGAATTGGTCTTATAGATCAGAGTGAAGAAGTTTGTACTTTATTATAGGTAAATAAGATAAAATGATATATTTTTAAGTGAACAAAATTTGTCCAGATTTACAAAAAAAAGAATGTTACCTTACTCATCTGACCCATTGTGAACAATTGGACATACATTACAGATCTACTTATGTAGAATTGCTATTATATTCCATTTTATAAGTTTCCTGGTAAGATTACTCACCCCACAACAAATTACAGAAGAAAAAAAACAAAACATGATTTACCATATTTATAGAGACTGTAAAAAACAAACATTTTGATTTACTTAGCTCTTAAAAGATAAATTTTGAAACCAATTAAAAACCTAATATGCTATGTCAATTATACGAGTTACCTAAATTTAATTGTTTATCATTAAATTTAATTGTTTTATCATTTAGTTTGCATTCTCAGCTTTAATTTTAAATGAAGAAAAATATTGCATGCATAAATATTTAATGGAATAAGTCAATAACAATTTGTAAAAAAATTTGTATAAACTTGAATTCTCAAGAATGTTTCCTTGTGACATCCTTCTGAAACTGTTGAAACATTAGCAATATTTTTTTTAAATGATTAAAATGTAGACGTTTTAATACAAAACTGCAATGTCTTTAATTCAAAAGTATCATGAATTCAATATGAAACATTTTTGCAAACACATTTTTGGAGAACATTTTTATAATATACCTTTTGGTGGCTAGATAGTAATTAAAATCTAACAAAACAGGTGCATACATTTTTTTTATTGCAGGTGATCATTCTGATTTGGTCTTTCTAAGAAAATGAAGAGCATAAGACATGGTGGGGGTAAACTGAGAAACAATAAATATATCTCCTCATACAATTCATACACCAGTTGTAAATAATGAATTCAAATAATATTTTTGTAAAATACTGCATAATCTGCCCTTTTGAGAGAAAAAGATTAATGTCATTTTTTTGGGCATTATGTCCAGATCTATTCAATCAGTATTTTATTTGACCAAGCCAAGTTTGGCATAAAGTCATATTTATGAATTGCTCAGTTGAATAAAGATGTTCAAAATCTTTCAAAATAACCCTCATTTCTTACAGTTTATTTCCATTTTATTCAAGGCTGGATTAATAACTTGTTCATTTTTTTTTTTCAGCTTTGAAGTAGCAGTTTCTCTAATCTGTAAATCAATTTTTTTCTATGTCTGTAACATTTGTAAGTTTCTTTATACACAAAAGCTATATTGTTTCGCACACTTACTTTAAGAGCACCACAAATCTCGACAGTCTGGTTGTCTTCTACTACCACAATCCGGAAGTAATCTGTATGGAAGCATTCTTTTAAAAGCAATCCTGTTTCTTTATTTTTACAACCTGTTACAAAATAAAAAAAAAACATTGAAAGAGAACAGAATTAAATAAAATATTCTAAAATATTATATATATATATATATATATATATATATATATATATATATATATATATATATAAGGAAAATCAATGACACAGTGGAAAATTATTTTGTTGACGTTTTTTGTCCTTTAGGACTTCGTTGGACTAAAGTGATGTTTATATTGATGTGACTACACCTATACATAAAGAAGATGGGGAGAAACATTGAAATTTTGAATTTAGACTTTAAAATTTTGACTTAAAAATGTGTTTGGGCATATAATCATTTAGTTCTTTTTGCTTTTTGTTTGTTTTTATCACTTTTGTTATTAAGTATCCCATATTGTGATAATAGAAGTTCTGCCAAGAAAAATGAAATGTTGTAAGGGCCTGAATGCAAAGTTACTGTGGATGATCTAGGAATCACTTTCTATATACATCCATCTTAGTAAATTGCTTTCTCTTAATTAAAATAGTATTTTTTAAAATCAAAATTATGGTCAGACTTATGATGAACAAATAATACAATGAGTATGTTATTTTGTAAAAGATCCCTTGTGTTCAAACAATCTTTTATTTAAATTTCTCAAGATTTTGCCTATGTATTCTTTGTGGCAATTATTAAAAAGGTGACGGAGTAAATTTCTCCTTCAAGTCTTAGCTTATTATTTTGTTTTGTATTAAATATTTTTATTGTTTTAGATTGTTTTTAAATCTTTTCATTGTTTCTGGTATATAAAAATTTATATATCATTTTCCATATATCATTCAATATATTTTTTACTAAATCTATATCAAAATACTTATTCTGTTTTTATATAGACTGGTCAGTGATGGAGAAATTAAAATTACACCCATTTTAGTGAAAGTTAATTTGATAACAATTAACTGAAGTAACATTTAATGGAATGAAATTTACAATCAGAAATATTTTCCATGTAAATGATGGATTAAAGATATTCCACGTTTGCCATGTCAAATTAACTTTTTCATTTGTCAATTACAGTACACATTGTGGGGAGAGTTTGGATTACTCAGATTTTCTAAACTGGCTGCCATTCAAGGCTAGGGAGCTGATGAGGGAGAAGAAATGCCTTTCCCATGGGCATTTCTGTGAGAAGTGAATGCAGTAGACTAGACTGGAATTTGAACTCAGCTTCCTAACAACCATTAATGCTACCAGCACATCCACCTTTATTTAGAGTGTTTAAAATAAAGATTTTTCAGTTAAAAGTAGAATAAAGAAAAACTTTCTTTAAAAATAGCTAATATAACAGGATTTCAAACATTTTTATTAAAGAGAACCTTAAAAGGGACTAATTGCCACATTTTAACATATTCTTTTGTGAATAAAGGCAATTAGACAAGAAACAGTGGCCTGCTTTATAAAACAAGTAAAAAGTAAAAAAATGTTTAAAAAATCTAAAAGGAGCAACAGGTATAAATTTAAATAGAACAATTAGGCTTTATTAAATAGTCTTTAAATCTTCTTTAAACTTTTAACTGAACTAAAGAAAATATGAAATTAAAAAGAAAAAAAATTACATTGAATCTGTAAGATAGAGATGGCAATTTTACTATTACTGATTGTAGAGGTGGAATCGAACCTAAGACGCCCAGTTACAAGACCGGAATGGTCTTGGCGTCACACCCCCATAGAAGTAGACTCGCCCGCTTACATGAGAGGCGGCGAGTGGGCTACTTAAACAAGACATTCACGGCAACGAGTGGCTTGGCAGATACACGCCGTCTAGCTGCTTTACCTTACATGGGCGTCGCCGATATAGGGAAACCTGCTACAAACAACGTTGGAATATGGACGAACAAACACAGCAGACATTACTTCAACAGCTCATCGAGCTACAGCAAGAGATCATCGCCCTGCGAAGAGACGGAGGACAGCCGACAAAGTCACTTACAAGGAGACCCGACAGACCTAATATAGAACCGGACTCAAGTGATGGTGACTGGGCGATATTCATTGACTCCTGGAATAGATACAAGGAGATGTGTGGGTTGGACGGAGCCAACAAGCGTTAAGAAATGAGCTGAGAACGCCTGTGCCCCAGAAGTGAACAGGCTGTTGTTCGATATGGTAGGAGCAGAAGTACTAAACTCCGTCACGGAGGAACAGCTGTTACGGCACATAAAGCTCATAGCCGTCAGAAGCCTACACAAAGAAGTGTACGGCAAGAATTCCACTCCGTAAGGCAGAAGGAGGGGGAATCGATTCACGGACTTCGTGGCACGACTTGATCAGTCGCCAAAATTCTGCGACTTTTCAGTGACTTGTCCGAACAGGATAGGATGCGGTCGGAAAGTCAGCTACTCAACGATATGGTAGCAGGACAAATGGTGGCTGGGCTGGCAAGCCTGGAGCATCAAAAGCAAGGTGTTGTCTGAGGCTGCGACACTTACGACACTGGAAGAAAAAAAATTCAACAGCGGCCTCGGAGAACCAGACCGTATCAACCCCGAGAGACACTGAACCCTGTAAATGGTGTGGGAAGAGCTCACACCCTGACGGCTCAAATGAACGAAGGGGTTGCCCAGCAGTAAAGATGACTTGTCACAATTGCGGCTTAACGGACATTTAAAAAGGGGTTTGCAGGAAACCCGAAGCAGGGGTCCAGCAACAAATCTACAGCGGGTGTGGTCGGAGCAGAATCCAGAACTCTCACCACCCAAAGACACAAGAAGGGTCGTAACAGTGATCGTCCAAGATGGACAAGTGAAAAGGAGAGGTGAAATCAACCTGACAAAACCAAAGGCCGTGCCGCACCTGATTTGGAACAAAAGTAAGTTCCAAAGAGGTACTCCTGATCCAGCACCAACCCTGATGGTAGAGATAACTCTGATTCCAGAGGCCCATGCAGAATTCGGGCACATATCCATAGGACAAGCTGGCCTCCATACTCACCGGATCGAAGCGATCGCGAGACACTGGGGCACAGACGTGCTCTAGCGGACCAGAAATCCAAAAAAATTCTGAAGTGTCCAGACAAATGTCTCGTGCCGACTAGTCACCAATTCGGGAATCACGGATAACCTACTAAACATAAAAGGCGTGATATTAAGCTAAAAGTCAGAGTAGGATCGCTTGGGAAACACGTCAGATTATATATGTATCAAAAATACCAGATTTCTGCCTGTCCGAGTCGGCCCTAAAAGACCTTGGTCTGGTGCCAGATAACTTTCAGACCCAACTTCCCAGCAGAACATGGCAACTAGCGACGGCAGAAAGGCACCATGTGGGTGCCCACAAAGAACTAATGTCTCACCTAAGCCGGACAGTATCCCTTTCGCTCCTATGGAAGAAAAACAGACCCCGATTGGAACGATGGATGAAGGAGCATTTTGAGTCCAGTGCATTCAATGTATGCCCACATCAACGGCTGCAGGCGATGGAAGGAAAACCCATGGACATCACATTCATCCCGGGGCCAAACCCTCAGCTGTCCACACCCAATCCCGGTCCCACACCATTGGAAGAAAAGAGTCAAGGAGGACCTCGACCGAGACGTGGCATTGGGCATCGTGGAACCCTGTACCAGTGGGTACACCTACAACATGGTGCTCCAGAATGGTGGTTGCACCGAAAAAGGACGGGTCACCGAGGCGTCACGGTGGACCTACAGAAGCTCAACACCGCTACCCCACGAGAAACCCATCATACACCGTCTCCTTTCAATCAGGCATCGCTGGTGCCTGCGAAAACTAGAAAAACCGTTTTGGATGCATGGAATGGCTATCATAGCCTAACCCTCTCTCCATCGGCAAGAGATGCAACTACCTTCATCACGGAATGGGGTAGATACCCGTTATCTTCGGGCACCACAAAGTTCCAAGCGTCAGGAGACGCATATACACGCAGGTTCGACAATATTACTGTAGATATGCCCAGGAAAACAAGATGTATTGACGATACGATACTATGGGACAACTCTATTGAATCATCATTTTGGCATACTATGGAGTACATAAATAACTGCAGCAAAAATGGTATCGTATTCAACCCCCAGAAATTTCACTTGGCGGAAAAAGAGGTGGAATTTGCGGGTTCTTGATAACAGAAGACGGGATAAAACCCACCAAAAAAAAAATGACTGAAACAATACGAATTTCCCGACACCAAAAAATATAACTGACATAAGATCCTGGTTTGGAATGGTAAACCAGGTAGCCTCTACGCTTTTTCTCAGGCCGAGGTAATGGCTCCGTTCCGGGAGCTGCTAAAGACAAAAAATCGGAAGTTCTACTGGGACAGCACACACTCGATCGAATCTTCAAAGAGTCGAAAAGAAGGATCACAGAAGAAATCGAGAACGGTGTAAGAACCTTCGGTGAATAGGCCAACTTGTTTGTCGACGGACTTCAGCAAAACAGGCTTAGGATATTTTCTTTTCCAGAAGCACTGCAACTGTGCCACCGAAGCTGGACCGAAGTGTGGTGAGGACCACTGGAAGTTAATCCTGGCCGCTCCGATTCACTAATGACGCAGAGTCCCGATATGCACCAGTGGAAGGAGAAGCATTGGCATTA
Organism: Acanthosepion pharaonis; assembly: GCA_903632075.3. Taxonomy (NCBI): domain Eukaryota; kingdom Metazoa; phylum Mollusca; class Cephalopoda; order Sepiida; family Sepiidae; genus Acanthosepion; species Acanthosepion pharaonis. The sequence continues at coordinate 1,080,158 of CAHIKZ030004490.1, read as the reverse complement.
GTCTACGGACTGGAAGCATGCCGGATGTTAGTTTTTGGGTGCCCAGAGCTGTTAGTCACCGTGGACCATAAGCCCCTGGTGAAGATCTTCTCGGACAAAGCTCTGGAGGACATAAAGAACCCAAGACTGTTTAACTTCAAAGAACGGTCCTTGATGTACAAATTTCGAATAAAGCATCTCCCTGGCAAACTCAATGCGGCACCAGACTGTGGCGTTAAGCCAGGAGGAAGCAAACGAAAAGGACATCGCACAAACTATGGATAGTGCCATAAGAGCGTCATTTAACTCCACCTATGAGCAGGACCCTAAATTAAGAGCAATAACATGGGACAGGATTGTGGCTGCAGCTGCTACGGACGAGGAATGCCGTTCCCTCGCCGAATTCATACAAAATGGCTTCCCTAAATCTCGGCACGAACTGCCGGAGACAATTCGCCGGTTTTGGCATATGAAAGAGGAGTTATATTGCTTGGAAGGGGTGACGATAATGGAAAATAAAATCCTCATACCCAGAAAGCTACGTGCGGAGGTACTGGAATCGCTCCATTCAGCGCATCAGGGATCAATGGAATGTTGGCAAACGCTAGACAGCGGCTGTTTTGGCCAGGACTGGACGCGAGCATTCGTCAAACCGGCCCAGTGCAAAGTATGCAACGTAATAGCTCCATCACAACCCAAGGAACCCCTAATGCCGCCTCGAACCCGAGTTCCCATTTCAGAAGAATGTGACGGACTTCTTCGATTTACGAGGGAAGAACTATCTAGTATATGCAGATAGATACACGGATGGGTAGAAGTCACTCTGATGTCGTCCGGGAATGCCAAGGCTACATGTGACGCCCTACTGAAACTGGTTCTGCACGTATGGCGTGCGGAGGAACTTTCAACCAATGGCGGACCACCGTTTGACTCCAGTGAATTTAACGGTTCCTAGATAATTGGGGCATAAGAAACGAACATCATCGGCATATTACCCTCAAAGCAACGGGAGAGCAGAACTGGCCGTTAAAACGCGTAAAAGGATACTTGTTGATAGCACGGACAGTTACAGTCGCCTATGCCATGACCAGGCAGCTAGGTCCCTACTGACTCATCGCAACACCCGGTGAGACCTACATATGTCTCCAGTGATGATGCTCTACGGTCGGCGTGATAAAGGACCATCTCCCAGTGCTCCAGGACCCGATATCGAATCCACAAACGCTGGAGAGAAATCGGTCATTATAGAAACAGCGATGACAAAAAAGACACTTAAGGAATGAAAGAGAATACAATCTAAAAAGTCACCCACTTCAGGAAATGAAAATCGGGAAACGGTGCAGATACAGAACCAAGTTGGTCCATACCAGCGCCCGATGGGCAAAGACAGGAAGGGTGGTGGAAACACTGGGTAACCGGCAGTATAATGTACGCATGGATGGGAGTAACGGGTAACCCGTCGCAATCGCAGATTCCTCCGAAAAATAAACCCAGTAGTAGATACTCCTTGCCACTTGATACCTGAGGTGCCCCCAGGAATGTTGGATACCATAGACAACCCAACAGGGCCCCGAATACCGGGAGAATGGTCCACCACTGATATGGATCAAAACCAGCCCGAAACATCCGACACTCTACCAGAACCGATGGAGGTAGATGACACAGCATCCCCTGGAATGATGGAGGTTGAGGAAGACCAACCGGGCGTCGTAGCAGAAGGGTGACGCGACCACCCAGGAACCTATCCCCACAGATGTGGGGCACGTCCACGACTACTCCAGAGCCTCAAAACATTGGACCACAACGCAAGTATCTTGTGGCCCCGAAGGGAGGGGGCGTGTAGAGGTGGAATCGAACCTAAGACGCCCAGTTACAAGACCGGAATGGTCTTGGTGTCACACCCCATAGAAGTAGACTAAGCCCGCTTACATGAGAGGCGAGTGGGCTACTTAAACAAGACATTCACAGCAACGAGTGGCTTGGCAGATACACGTCGTCTTGCTGCTACCTTACACTGATATTGAAAAGTACTAATTATATGACAAAATATTTTCAATTTCTATTCATTTTGGAACCTTACTAAAAGAAAAAAATATTCTCTCTCTAGTATTGATATTTGTTTAACTTCAAAATGCATTAGTTTTTCCAGGGGAGAGAACTCTTTATTCAGAAATTAGATTAAAATGATGGGCCTTTCAAAACTAAAACCTATAATAATAATCTTCAATGTAGTTTATGTATTTAAAGTTCCTTAAGGTTTACATTTTAAACTGAAAAGATGTAAAAAAATAAAAGTCAACCTAAATTGTTTTTTAAACAAAGATTTTGGGCCGAAATCAAATTTGTTGACATTTTCAATAAATTTATTGGAAATTATATACTGATCACAAAATTTGGTTTCTTTCATTTCTGTAATAAGTCAGTAAAACCCTAACATCCTTTTTAATGTTTGTGGCCAGATACAGATTCATAGTTTCCTAATTCATTATTCTAAGATTCAGTTTAAAAATTGTTTTTTGCCAATAAAGTTACATTGGTTTTAGTTGAGGAAAAGAAAAAAAAAATTGTAAATAGCAAATAATATTCATTCAGTTGCCATATTTATTTTATAAATAAGCCTTTTCACATATCCATTGTAGTAGTAAATGCAACAACAGCACAAAGTACAGAAGAAATTGAAAAGATTTACTGTACAGTAGACAATGCCAAAGCCCAATGCAAATTGCAGGAAATTACAAATCCTTGTGATGAGAGACATAAATGCCAAAGTGGGGAAAGAAATAGTGAAATAGTTGGCAAGTTTGGACGAGGAATTCTTAAATGAATGCAGAAAAAAATGGGTCCAATGATGCATGGTGAACAATCTGGTAGTGGCTAACAGAGGGTTTCAAGAACACCCAAGATGTTTACGGACAGGAAGAGAAACAAAGAACCAAATTGACTACATGACAACCAACAAGAACGCAGTTTTACACTGTAAAACATGTCCATGTGACAACTATGTGAGCAACCAACTTCCAGTGATATGTAACTGGAGAGTGACATTATGGAAGTTGAAGTGAACCAAAGCAAAACCCAAATTGCAATGCAACAGACACCTGAATGACCCAAATTTAAATAAATATATGGACAGTGTTAAAAGCAAATACAATGAACTAAATGAGAATGGAAAATCTAAGTGGGAGACATTAAAAAAAACTTTAGTAAAAATCAGCAAACAAAATCATTCCAAAGAAAACTAATCAAGGAAAAATAATAATGGATGATAGATGAAATTCTTAACACGATGAAAAGGAGACAGCAAACAATGCCAAGGTATGGCACAGAATATAGGACACTGCACAAAGAAATTAGAAACAAAAGCAGACAAGCAAAAGAGGAAGGTCTTAATGAAAGAATGAGCATCACCGATAAGACAGATATCAACACAAAAGAATAAAATAATTAACAGGACAAAAGATGTGCTCATCAACAGGATGCAGAAAATGCACAGAGGGAAGGCTGATAATAAAGAAATTCTTCAAAGATGGAACGAATCAGAGAACTCTTTCATGCTCAAAGAGGAAAGCCTAAAATACACAGAAACATGGTAGGCCCAGATGCAATTGTAATAGAGACACTGACAGTTTTAGATGATTTCAGCAGTGACAAAATTACAGACATAAGAAATGAAATATACAAAAGTAATGATAAACCAGAAAACCCAAGTAGATTCATTTTCAGGTCAGGTGCAAACAAATGTGAACTCAATGTAATGAGACACATGACAAAACTTAAGATTCATATTCTGATGAATAAATCATGCAGCAGAATTGAACCAGAAATAATACAAGAAAAATGCAGTTTCTTTTATGTCATTAGAACAAGGAATGCAATTATGCTTGGAAGGACATCAGAAAGAAAAATACAAATGCAAAAGGAGATATATATATAATTTCCCTTTCTCTGCTGTGTAGTGATAGCTTAGTAGTAGGATCTCTGATTGATGCCAAATTGTCCGGGTTTTGACCTTGGCTTGAAGCCATTGGATGTCTAGCCACACTGATGAGTTGTGATACAGTAAAACAGATTTGTATGTGAATGACATATTAGAAAGAGATATATATATGTATGTATGTTTTATAGATTACACAAAGTAGTTAATAAAGTATATCAGAAAGAACTGTTTGAACATCTAGGTAACCTTGACATATTTGTGAAGGATATTAGAATAATCCAGAACCTATACTAGGAGTAAACTGCCTGCATACAGATAGAAAGAGACATAAGGCAAGGATTTATCAAACTTTACCATGAGGTGATCCCGAGAGAATTAGAAGTCCTATGAGGATTCATTATCAGTGGCAAGAAACTTAACATGAGATATGTAGATGACACAGTGTTGATAGCAAACATGGAAAAACTACACAAATTCTTATAGAAGGAAGTGAAGTAAAGGAAAGCGAGAAAAAAGCACTAAACATCACTTGTAAGAAGACAGAATTTATGATTGTCAGCAAAAGGAACAGCCCAACATGTGAATTACAAATTGGAGACATCAAAATCAAGCAAGTACAAAAATTTAAATATCTGGGAAGTGTTTTAATAGAGGACAGAAAATACAGCACTAAAATCCAAAGGTGGATAGGGATTGTGAAAGTTGCCTTCTAAAATCTAAGCAAAATATTAATAAGAAAATTTCACTAGAAACAAAGAAAAAAAGTACTGAACTGTTAAGTAACATTGGGTCCTCCTATATGGTGGTGAATACTGGACAATCTCTGCAGAGAATATCATGAACTGAACATGTGAGCAATGACAAAATTTTAGGGAAAATCTAAATAAAAAGGACACCTAACAAAGAAAGAGAGCTTAAAAAATTTACCACTCACAGGACTTATTGAAGGCAAGAGGTATTCAGTGCATAATCTACCTAAGGAGTTTGTGTAAATGGCTGGCAGAACAGGGATTAGGAGAGGTAGAAAAAAGACTAAATTTGCTAAGAGATACAAATGACTGGAAATTGTGGACATGGCACGTTGAAAAATTACTCAAATTATCCAATAAATGTATATTTTTCAGCCAATTAACATATTAAAAAAATGATCCCCACTGGAGGCCCCATGTTCTACATGATGCTTAATAAATAACAATAACTTGACAAAAATGAATACAAATAAACAAGAACAGAAATAGATCAATTTAACAACAATACAATTATTTTTTTTTTTGCTGAATTTCTCTATTATGCATCTTTATATAATCTTAAAAAAAAAAAAAAAAAAAAAAAAAAAAAGAACTGTCCATTTTTTGATAAGCACTTTTTAAAATTGTATATTTATCAATAGATATCCTAAGATATGATATCTTCTTCAAAAAAAAAAACAACTGAACTGAATTCATTATTAGATAACAAAGACAAAATCTATTGACAAGCAAGCTTGGTTGGTGGTTTGTTGTGAAAGACAAATAACTGCCATATTTTTAAGTTGGCTTACCAATAGTCGATTCACAATAGTTTGCTTCAGCTACTTCATTGGCAATGTTTGCACCCATCAACACAGCACAAGAGATGTTTAATTCCGATTCAATCACTTCAGAAATAAGACGGATACCACCTTCTTTTTTGACTTCAAATCCCTTGTGGAATAAAAGAAAATTGATCAAACATACAGAAATAATAATATAGAATTTTGTGGAGGGAAAGGAAATAGATTTAGTGCTATTAATATCAAACTAGTGACAGAAGAGCAACTTACCTTAATTAAAGATACACCTATTGCATTGTTCTTTATAGTACCTTTCAATGATGAGCAAATTCCTCGTACAAACTGATGAGGGACAACAAAGATCAAAATATCTGAATCGGCAGCAGCTTCTTTTACATCAGGAACAGCAACCTGGAATTGAAAATAGAAACTCAAAAAGTGAGAAAAAAAAAATTAGATATCAAGTGTAATATGAGGGAGAGATATGGAAGAAAGATTTATACTCCTGTTTGTATCCCCCCCCCGCAGTTATGGGCATTTTTATATCGTTGATATAATAACACCATATTTCATGGATCAAACAGAATGGCTGAAAGGAAAAGAAATAACAAACATGCTTCATTCTCAGAGAGACTTTTATACCACTAAGACATACACAATATATATATTTTATATGGCATTTTAATGTATATTTTAAAAGCTAAAAAAAATACAACCGGTTTCATTCCAGCCTTATCAAGTTTATTTCTGGGATATAAAAAATAAATAAATGTAACTGATATTAATGATAACCAATGGAGGGGGGGGAAAAAGCTATTGATGGTGAATACAGAGAAAATTTAATTTTTTATACAAGTGATGGATTGTATTATACAGTGGTGTGATGTGTAAATTGTTGTCATTTTACATTTTTAATTTTGTGCGTGTATGTTGTTAGTTTTTGATTTTGTGGTCTGCACAGTATAGTAGGGTCAGTTGGGCACCATCATGTGAGAAAAAGAGCATCATGATGCAATTCACCCTGCTAGAAATTTGGAAATGGCATGCTGTACTGTTTGGCATTTGTGATAGAAGCTCCAATACAAACATTTCAGAGTCTTTGGATGTCAATCTGAGGACAGTGTAGAGGATTCAGAAAGAGTTGCAGGAGTCTAATGATGATTACAAAAGTGTTTAGAGTGATCGCTAGTGATAGCAACATTATGCCTCTATTCAGCTTCCTGTAGAGCCTCTGACTCAACATGGAGGACTACATCAAGTGTCTTGAGGAGGTAGTGTGGCTCCTGGGTTAAGAGGGTGTCTGTTGGTAGACCCTATGTCTGGTAACAGGATTTTGCACCATGCCACACAAGCAGAACACAGTCATGCTGCCAGAAAATTTCTGCAGTCACATCACTCCTTACATCTGGCCACCTAACTCACCAGACTGCAAACCTTTGATTATTATGTGGAGTGCTGTTGAGCAAGAGATCACTAAAACTACTTGTAGCACCAAAAATGAACTGAAGGCAAGGATTATGGCAGCATTCACCAACTTAAACAAGAAGAATTGCAGGAGATTTTGAGGTTGTGGCTGAAGCCAATGGTGATTTTATTGAATAAATTTACTGTTTAGTATTTCAAGATAATTTTGTGTAATTTTGGTAAATATATCTGTTAAAATGAGATGTTAGTGTTATTTTCATTTTTGCATAATTTATCCATCACATGCTGAGAGAAAAAAAAGTTTAATCTATCACAATGTTTTATTTGTTGTAAAGCAGGTGTTTATAGAAAATTAGTTGACTAATCCCAAAACAAAGAACCTTTCCTTTAGGCTAGATTTAAAAAATTTACCAACCTCATTTGACCTTCAAGGTCAACTATTTTCTACATATTTTGCTTTCTTTTTAAAATACTAAATTTTCTTTTACTTCCTTTCTTTAGTTTACCTTTCATATTTTATTATTGAAACTTAACATTTATTTGATTTATCAAGAATATTAAATTTGTATACTGAATTAATTATACACTTGTTTCAACAAAATATTTAATGATTATGATTAATTAGCTTTAAAAATATCTATCTCACCACGATTTGGAGATCTGAAATCATTCTTTGTTATTATAATGTTGGGATAACATCAACAGAACAAAGAATTAGTACAATTATCTGAAAAAAAAAAAAAAAAAAAATCCTGGTATATTAATGACTACAATTTATAGATAACATTGGTTTGCTGTCAAGTATTGTACTGGGAAGGCAAGAAAAATAACTGCTAAACAGTTGTACTGTTTAGGTGTGTGTGGGGCATTTTAATTGGCTGCTGTTTAGCTTTGAGAAGATCACAAATGCACACATTGAAAACATATGAAATGTTTTGAAAGAGTAGATATCAGCAACAAATAGGTAACAAGTGACGACAACCAAACACACAAGTCAATCAGTTATGTGCCATGCAAGATACATGCTTAGGTATCATGTATCTTTCAACATATGACTGATGAGACAAATTTTTTTTCCTGCAGTAGCTTGCCATTTCTTTTTGCAGTAGACCAGTTGTCATCCAAGGCTATAGAACCCAGTCTGTCCTGCTATTTACCCATAGCTGGGAGGAGAAGAAGAGGATTTATACCTTTCTCAAAAGTATTAGCATGTTAGTGAATGTAATGGATTCGACTGGAATTTGAACACAGCTCTCCGATTCCTCAATGTGAGTCACTATCCATTACTCCATCGTACACTAAACATTTCAAAAGACAGAAAATGAGTCAAAATCAAGATGGTATAGATTAAATGAGATAACAGAAGAATTTGGTCTAAGAAGAGAAAGAAAGAAAGAATAAATTTTGCATTTCATTTCTTCATAAAAAAAAAAACAAAAGCATAGTAATGAAGAAGGTGATTTAAGAAATTTAACAGGATTTTTTTGCTATTTGTTTTGATAGAATTTTGTAAGTGACGAATCATACAGTGGTAAATCTAGAAGCAGTTTTTGTGTAGAGAAAATTGATCTCACTTCAAAAATATTTTGTTCTTAATTTTTTGGTTTGATATTTTGAATATTTCTTTTAAAAATTAGAGTTTGATCCAAGAATACTCATCACTAGTTCATTTCTATCATTCAATAAATACCATGTTAATGCAGAAAACCTTTTTGTAAAATTTTTTTTATTAAAACTGACCAAATTTGGCAGACAGCAATACTCTTGAAGAAATGAACAGCTTTGTTGCCAACAACTTGTAAAATTAGCAAAATATTGTTTATAATATTACTAGAATTTTTTGCAACATTATTTGATGAGTGTTTAAATCCTCACAGTATTTAGTATTGTTGAAGTTATCACTAACATTTTTTGTTGAGATTTACAAACTTTACGTTTCACTGAATTTCACAAACCAATCATTTTAAATTTTCATTAATTTTTCAAAAACATTTAATGAAGATTTATTGTACTAACCGACACACACTACACACAAAACCAACTTTGTACCTCCTTACCTGTTTGCACTCCCCCAAATTTGGTTTTGATCGATCAATGTATTGCTATTTTACAGGGTGTGTCAGACAGACTAATGGAAGTCACAGAATTTTATGTAGATAGATGCACTTTCAATTTGTGGACTAACTAATTTTGCAATTATAAGTCACTAGTAATGAGTTAACATTTGGCTTTTAACTAATGAATATGTAAAAAGTGCTTTTAACTTTTAAAAAAATTTAAAATAGCAATTTTTAGTTTAATTTAAAAATGATGGGAGGTATACTAATTAAGAGAATATATTAAAAATTTAGTGATTAACCTTTTTATGATTCAATATATGTTTTAGATAAAAGTGAAATACTTCCAGAATAAAAGTAATTTAAAAATATCCTGAATGTATCAACTAGTAATAAATATAATGAATCAATTTTGGGAAAGAAAATGCACAAGTATTGTCATAGATATTATCTTGGATATGGAAGAAGAAGAAGAAAAAAGAAGTTACAAAAATGTATACTTTTAGAATTGATGAAGTGAAGGCTGGGATAAATCATTTGGAAATAAATTAGTAAATCAACTTTTGCATTTTCTTTAATATATATTTCACTAAAATTATAAACACAGAAACTATATCTCCTTTATAGGACAATTATTTACTACTTATTTTGTCATTAAATCAATAAATCTTACAGCACTATCCAAAGAAATTACAAAATATTCCCAAATGTTCATACATATTTTAATAAAATACACATGTTGAATTATGGAAGAATAAATTATTTTAAGAAAATGCATATTTTACCAGCTTAATTTATTAATGCTATTTGGTTTATTAAGTAATAATAAGAGCATTTTTCTGACATTAACATTACTAAACATGGAAAAATATTGAAGAAATGACATCTTTTCAGATATTCCATCCACCCAGAACAGTTCCAAGAGCCTTTTGCAGTCTTCCAGTAACTGAAGAAGCTTTTTCATTAAGATAATTCTGGTAACACTGGAATCCAAAAGGTGCTATACCTGAAGACACGCTGTAAATAAATATGAATGCTAGCATTACACAGAGGGAACAGGACGCTCTTTTCATTAACTAATTCCAGAATTGTTTTTCCCTGTTTATTGCATTCAGTTAATCTAATTAGGAGCATTACTTATTTAAATCAGCTTTTACAATGTCTGAAAGGAGGTCAGAGTAGAGGATTCCATTCTGATCAAATTATATACAAAGTATCATTTTCTTTGGATGAAAACCAGCCTTTGGTTCAGTTAGTGATAGTTACTTGAACCTCGACTTATTGCTTTTTTCACATTGTTGCAAAGTATCTACTTTTCTTCGCCTGGCACAATTTAAGGAAAAAAAATATTAAGCATGGTATGTGTGAGCCATATATGTCATATATAAAATTGATTAATATAACCAAGTTGGTGCTGATGATTTCAGTACTTGATGTGAATATTTTGAGCATATTGGTTTATCTTCTGTGTTGTATTATACTGATAAGCAAGCACAAGACCAAAAGTATAGAGCACCCTGTGAGGCTCAAACTCGTTACTTAGTTGTGGCTGATTTAGTAAGACAAGCTTGCTAACCATTACACCATGTTGAGGTGTATTATATTGATTTTTCTCAAATAATATCTTCAGGTGATGACTATCAGCATCAACCTGGTCTACCCAACTCTAGAACAAAAAAAAAAATCCAGTACAAACTTTTGAAAGCCATTTTACATAACAGTTTAAATCAGTCACAACACCACAAATCATTTTTTGTATCAAAGTTTCATTTTTATCTCCCTTAATAAATCAAGAATGACAAACACAGATGGGCTGGCCATGTCCCTTGTCTCAGAGACAACAAGTGGACTATTAGAATGACAGAGTGGATACCAAAGCAGTGGGAAAGAACCAAAGGCAAGATGGTGCAATGATCTGACCCAATACTTCAGCCCCACATGGCAAGAGATAGGAAGTGGTGGAGGCCAATTAGGAAGGGGTTCCTACAAAAGGAGTGAGAAGGTTTGGCTTTAGATTAGAGAGAGAGACGGGAAAGAGAGAGAGACGGGAAAGAGAGAGAGACGGGAAAGAGAGAGAGAGAAAAGGGAAAGAGAGAGAGAGAGAAAGGGAAAGAGAGAGAGAGAGAGAAGGGAAAGAGAGAGAGAGAGAAGGGAAAGAGAGAGAGAGAAGGGAAAGAGAGAGAGAGAGAAGGAGAAAGAGAGAGAAGGAAAAAAGAGAGAAGGGAAGGAAAAGGAGAGAAGGAAGGGAAGGGAGAGAAGGGAAGGGAAAGGGAGAAAGGAAGGAGAGAAGGGAAGGGAAAGAGGAGAGAAGGGAAGGGAAAGAGGAGAGAAGGGAAGGGAAAGAGAGAGGAGAGAAGAGAAGGGGAAAAGAGAGGAGAGAGAAGGGGAAAAGAGAGAGAAACTTTAAAGCAAAAATGTTACTTATTTTCTTTGTCAAAAAGATGCTGTTATATAAAATCAAAAGATTTTTTTGAATGAAGATAGTTAATCCTAAGTATTCTGAATGCTATGGAACAACAAACAGAACATTTGAGCCAATCCAATATTAAGCTTCTAAGCAGATAAGAAATCATTAAAAAGTGAAGATAACTTCCCACTGATATTAAGTTTATGAGAGTGCTGAAAAGATTTCAGCTTATGAAGACCTTAAGAAAAAAAAGAAAGAAAAAAGAAATAAAAAATTCTGATGTTTGTTCAGATTTTTAGTAGTAGGCCAGGCTGAAAACTTTTCATATGCATACAAGTTGTTTTTTCCATATGAAATTCAAATCTTGAACTTGTAATGGTTAAAGAGGCCAGATGTGTTATGACGAAATTAATAGTTGCTGACAAATCTGTTTTGTTTATGAGATATGAGCAGCGCAATAAACCTGACAAGCTGCGAGCTGAATTTTGATTTTAATTTTCAGTATAATGCTATAATGCTCATTGTCTATGTGATTAACAGAGATGAGTTGGATTAAGTGCATTGACAAGTGAGATTACATGGAAAAATATTTTATCTCCAAAAAAAAAAAAAAAAAAAAAAAATTAGCCTCGTATTCATGGAGATAAAAGCATACGTGACAGAAAATAAAACCTACAGAAATAACAGGAAAAGCGTGGTAAATTGTATGTTAATTTTTTACAATTTATTTATATTTGTGTGTGTATTTGTTTTGGTTACAATTGTTTTATGGTACATGTAAGGAGAAGAAGAAGTTATTTTGTATTATTACATGCTACATCACAGAGAGAAGTTGGACACGTGTTGAATTTAACATCTTTTGGTGGGATGTCTGTATTTCTGGCAGGAACAGTTTTTGTTACATGCAGGGAGCATTTTTATTATTTTTCATTTTTATTTATTTCATACAATATTTTTATGTTATTGCTTTATTTTATTTATTATTATTATTATTTCCTTTTATTTCTGGTGTTTACACATTTCTTTCTGGGTCCTGCCCAGGGACCTAAGGTTAGAGATGGCATCATGACACTTTCCACTGACGAAAAAAAAAAAAAAAAATTACATAGATAAAGCCCTTCGTAAAGTGTGGGCTGTACTTGTGAGAACAATTTTTTTTGTATCTCTTTGAGGCATGGGCTTCCAGGAATCCCTTCAATTAGTCTACTGGAATCTTTTCCATCCAATCCTAGGGCTCCAACTACAACGGGGGTTGTTGATGTTCCCATGTGCCACATTTTTGAGATTTCGATTTCAAGGTCCTTGTATTCTGATAGCTTTTTGAATATCTTCAAAGATACATTGCAGTCTGCAGGGACTGCCATATCAATAAGGAGGCACTTTTTTTGTTTGTGGTCTTTAATAACAATGTCTGGGTGGTTGGATTTGATTGTTCTGTCAGTGTGTATTGTGTAGTCCCATAGAATTGTAACAGGTTCTATCTCCGTAACTGGGTCTGGGTGGTGTTCATACCAGTTTCTTTCAGTTTCCTTCCCGTAGAAGTTGCAGATTTTCCAGTGCAGATATTGGCCCACTCTGTCATGCTGGGTTTTATATTGAGTGGGTGCCAATATTGTGCAACCTGATACAAGATGATCAATCGTTTCTGGATATTTATCACAGAATCTGCATTTTGGGCTAACACAGTATTTAAGTATATGTGCTTGATAATTCCTAGTTAACAAGCATTGGTCCTGTGCAGCAAGGATAAAACCTTCAGTTTCAGCTTTCAACCCTGCACTACATAGCCACTGATGGGTACGGTTTTTGTCTATGTCAGCTTGGTTGGTACAGTATTGGCCATGAAGCAGTTTATCTTGCCATTGTTACTGAATCTGGTCAGTTGCATTTGTTTTTGCTTTCTTTTTTTTAAGTATTTTGCATCTTCAGCTTGTATTTTGCTGTGCTTCACTTGTATTTCTGCGCCCATTTGAAGCTCCATTTTGAATTTGTTGGCTTCCTTTATTACGGGGTAAAGATGCTTACTACTTTCATGTTCCTTGACACATACCATCATCCAGTCTTCTGTAGTTTCCAAGTATCTTTGGAGGCCAATTGTTGTAGTTTTGTAGGACAGTTCTACTTGAACTAATCCTCTGCCTCCTTCGGATCTGGGCACATACAGTTGATCAACATCAGCTTTGGGATGATGCATGCGGTAGCAATTGAGAAGCTTTCACGTTTTGGCATCCATTCGCTTAATTTCAGCTATGGTCCAGTTAAGGACATTAAAGCTGTATTGCACCACAGGGACAGCCAAGGTGTTTATGGCTGATATTCTGTTTTTTGAGTTTAGCTCAGTATTTAGTACCAGACGTACATGCCTTTCTTACCTTCTCCTTCATTTGGGGGTGTTGTATGCTATCTCCTTTGCTAATTCCTAGGTACTTATAAACTTCATCATGCTCCAGTTCCCTAATCTTTGTGACAAAATCTAAATCTATTAAGGGTGTTTCTGTAATTCTACCTTTCTTGAATGTTACTTTTGCACATTTATCTAACCTGAAGTCCATTCCTATGTTGTCACTGAAGTATTTTACAATATTGAGGAGGCTCTTCAACTCACTGTCGTCTTTGGCAAAGAATTTGAGATCATCCATGTAGAGTAGGTGATTGAATATTTTCTTATTTATTTTGTAACCATAGCTACTGTTGTTCAGTTCATGCATAAGGAGGATTAAGGACAAACAAAATAGAAGGGGTGACAGAGAGTCTCCTTGAAGGATTCCACGTCGGATATTTAGTTGGTTGGATATGGAGATGCCCCCGGTGTGACTAAGGCATAGTTTGGTGTTCCACATTCCCATGCTGTGCTTAAGGAAATTTAATACCATAGGGGAGACTTTGTACATTTCCAAAGTCTTAAGGATCCAAGAATGTGGAACACCATCAAAGGCTTCACGATAATCAATCCATGCTGCGTTAAGATTTCTACGTTTTCTCCTGCAATTTTCCAGGATCATTTTATTTATCAGTAGTTGATCTTTGAAGCCATATGAACCTCTCCTGCATCCCTTCTGTTCCAGCGGAAGAATGCTGTTTGTTTTGAAAAAGGAGTAAGTATGATTCGTCAGGATAGACGTGATCAACTTATACGTTGTGGAGAGACATGTTATCGGTCTATAATTTTTCGGGTAGTCTGTTTCAGTTGTTTTTGGTCTTCAGTAATCCATTCCAGGATTTTATTGGGATTATTTACAAGCATTGATAATGTTTTTGCAAGGATTTTGTGGATAGATGAGAGATGATAAAGCCAGAAATTGGGTACCTTGTCATTTCCTGGGGATTTCCATTTTTGGGATTTCGTTAGAGCCTGCCCAACATCATCTGTGGATATATTTTCCCATTCTTGCAGAGGTGTATCCAGCATTCGTTCTTCTTCACGTCGGATTATTATTATTATTATTATGATGATGATGATGATGTCCCTACAAGTTCAATACCTGGCTACTGCAGTGATGAACAAAAACTTGGAGAGCCGAGTTAAAAGGGAAATAATTGAGACATCTGGAAAAGGCGTGGCATGTGGAACTAGGACAATCTACTCCAGTGGACAAAATAAAGGGTTCAGTTTGAAATTCCACTCACCTGAAGAAGGCTGGAGCATACAATGTACAAAATGTTGTGAATATGCCAATAAAGATGAGGACAACAGTCCGAACAATGTAAATAATTTACATTTTATTCTGGGTAAAAAAACCCCAAAAAACAAAGATTTTCTATAAGAAAACAATAATGTGAACGGTAAAGTTACTTTTACTTACCACGTTTGTGGGTAGTTTGTAGCCTGGCAGATACTTGACGTTTTCATGTTTTGTGTTGATGATATCTGTCAATTTCTGATCACCAATCATCTCCTCATAAACATACATCCTCACTTCTGAAACAAATTTATCTGGTTTCTTAGTGGCATTTACACCAACAATCTTTGCAATAGCCGACCCCCTGTTAAAAAGAAAAAAAAAAAAAAAAAATTAAGAATTTTATTTAAAAGAAATTCAAGATTTACATGTTGGTATTATTAGATAAATAAAAGAAAAGTCTATCTTGAATATTTTCTAAAACACTCACCAAAATCACTGGAGGGTTTAGAAATATATAAAAAAAACATAATTAATAAAATGAATATTATGGGGAAACAAAAGAATAGAGAATTCAAGTTTGCCATTTGAAAATTTGTATAAAGGTTTTTCTTTTTTTGATCTGAAAGAAAATTTTGGTTAAAAATTCACTTCTGAGTAAAAAAATTGTGAGCTTGTTTGTTTAATGGCATATCAACTCCTTATGGGTCATTTAATGCAGAAATTTAATTTTCTTATGAGTTTTGAAGTAATAAAAATATGTTATTGTTTTCACAATTGAATACATGGTAGATGATACTCAGCTTTTATGCATATACGTATTTGTGCAGACATAATTACTAGAGGCAGCGATGTCTGTTTTATATTGTAGTTTTGTTGAAGATATATTTTAGAATACAGTTTAAGAAATTGTAGGATATTATATGGATTAATGTCATGAAAGAAAGTTCTTTCATGTTGGTAATTTTTTTTTTTATATATAAAAAATGGGTTGCTTGTATTTTTATACTTTCATGGTGTTTTATTTTTGTTTGGGGGTTCACTATTTGTCGATATCTGGGACCCTACCAGATGCTACTACCCCAGGTCAGGCTGGATCTGGGAACAACAGCAATTAAGAGGTGCTTCCACACTCCTCAAAAGCTCTAATATCCTGATTAATGTCTTGCTGCTGGATGTAGTTTATCATTATACCCAGGACTAACGAGCTTGTCGTATCATTATGCAATCAACTACATAACGCTTATATACTTAAACAGCTTTAAAGGTATCTTGTCAGGATATTTTACATAAATATGAACAAATGTTTGGTGATTCCATAATTTAAAAACACTGAAAGAAACAAATCCTTTTTACAGAGAAAGTCCACAGGTTTATTCTTGAATTCAAATGTAACTAATTGATGATTATAATTATTACAGCAGAAATAAAACAAAAACATTGATTCGTATCAGGTTTTTGAAGTTGTTCAGTATTTTTTTTTAAGCAGTTCACCCCAAGCAAAGTGGAAGTGCCAAGAGCACACAAGGGGTTACAGAGAGTGAGAGTAAGGATAAAGAGGTATGTTTGAGGAAAGGATAAAGAGAAGGACGAGGATCAAAATCAAGGCATCAGAAGATGTTGATTGACATTACATTTTAATATTTGAAGATTATTCAGGGAAGCAAATAAGAGGAAGGGAGTTCCACTGTCAGGAAGTGCAAGAGAAGATGTTGGAGTCGAAGGGACGGTTACATTTAACTGTTTTGACAGTGAAAGGGTGGGACTGAGATGCCAACCTAGTAGCACACTTAAATTTATGCAGTTGGGGTACTAGAGAAAGTAGCTCATAAGAGCAGTTGATATGAAAATATTTGTAGAAAAGACAGAGGGAATCCACATCACGTCTGTGAGAAAGTGACTGTAGATGAGATGCCAGTGCTATCACACTGCATATCTGTCTTTGGATTTTGTTTAGAACCTAGAGATGATCAGTGGGTGCACCAGACCATATATGGCAACAGTATTCAATGCAAGGATGAATAGTAGATTTGAAGGATGGACTCGGACGAGAAAAATCTTCTGGCATGACAGAGAAATAAGTTTCTTTGCAGTAGATGAAGCTATTGATTCAATGTAGTTGTTCTACCTCAGGTAAGTGGAAAACACAAGACCAAAAAGGCACAGAGAGATGCTATCATGCTGATAAGAAACAGGGAGGTTTTCTCTATGGTGGGTAAATGAGAGCAGTTTCGTTTTGGAGGCATTAAAGTTTACAGGCCAGTTCCTACCCCAGTCAACCACAGATTAGAGGTCCTTTTCAAGACCAACAGCCAAGCTAACTTTGTCACCAATGCCAGATTTACTATTGAGACAGGAGAAAATGGTAATTGTCGTCTGCGTAGATGCCTACTTGAGAACTGATGACATCAGGAATATCATTGATGATCAGAAACAGTGTAGGACTCAGGATAGAGCCTTGGGGAACATCTGCATTCGTATGAAAGGAACTGGAGGAGAACTTGATTAGCATAACCTTCATTTCATGGTTTGACAGGAATGATTCTATTAAATCAAATAATTGTCCTGTAATACTGTATCCCTGAACCTTACAAAGAAGGCTGGCATACCAAGCCCTAAAAATAAAACCTTCATATTTAATTGAGATGTAGAATTATTAATACACTAAATACTGTTGATAAATACTTCAGAATAAAATATGATTGTTGAAAATGTGATTTTATGATGTTAAAGAATCTTACTGCATGGAAATTTTAAAAGTATTTTCTTTGTTTCATAACTCAATCCTTTACAAAGCATTAATTTTTATTGCCAAGACACCAATATATAATTGAAATAATAATAAAAGCAAAAACATTTTCAAGTTTTCAAATTGCCAAGTCATCAAACAGAATATCTGAACATTTTCTTCCAAATTCTTATTTTAATTTAAGAGATGCTTAAAAATAGCTGTTAATTTGATGTTTTTATAGAATTTATATTTGCAATTAAATAAGAGGTAACTTTTTTTTTCTTTACTAAACATTCACTCAATACAAAGTCCAAGAACCACTCAAAGAGTTCCTGAATGAGGTTGTATGTATAAGGGGAGGAAGTGAGGATATGTAGGATAGATAACAGTTGGTCCTACACTTGAAATGGTTAAGATTGTAGTGAGCAAGGAAGGATCCACTTGAGAGTGTGCTCCACAAAATAGCAGCAGTTTTCAGGAAGAACTTTCTTATCAATGGAATGAGGATGATTCAATCCTGTGTACATGGCATGGTGGGCCTTAACTGTAAAGAACTAAGGAATGTAGTTCATCTAAACATTTAGCCTGGAAAATAGTGATAGGTTTGCAATGTTTCATCAGTGGGGAAAGAATCTGTAGGGGTTGAAAATAATTCATTGCCCACAAAGGTACCTAAACACTTTTGAACTTTGCCAAGGCTTGAAAGTGAAGGTTGGGTAGCATCAGCAATATTCCATTTTTAGTTTAACTTGATCCTTGTAAAGATAGAGCAGGACAGGAAGAGTCAGTTACTTTCTGGAGCACTGGAAGAAACCAACCATTTTTCCAGTATATTTAATGATAGCCAAACTATTTAAGAGTTAATAATGTTAGCTTTACTTGTATTCTGACTAATCCCTACTCGGTAGAAGCATTAAGGGATTTTTAATATACATGCTTACCATTTAAAAAGAAAAAAAAAACTGTGATAGTATGAAAATATTCATGATGGAAAATAAAACTAAAATAGTAACAACTTTTGCATTAAATAATGACACCTGGAAGATAATGATATCTGATGATCATGTAGCAGTTATTAACCTCTTTATTCTTTGCCTCTCTTGATATTAATATAATTTTCTTTTCAGCCTTTTTTGTTATAAAAGCAAACACAAGAATCAAGTTGTAAATTGAACTGGAAAGTGCTTTAGTCATAAAGTTAGAGCATTTTAACAAAATTGTCCTACTAAAAATGTTGCTATGTGCTGTCTTTGTTGTGCTACAGTAACAAAACAAAAACATCCATAAATGGAAATGATATAAATCTGACAGGTTGATTAGACTTGGAGGTAATTCATGATTTTTTTGTCATCAAGAATTGTTAAAAATCTTGTTTTAAAAAAAGCTTACTCTACTAAGGAATATAAAGACTATGAATACACTTCTGATGTCCATCAGAACAGTGAGAAGGAGATATAGGAGTTAAACATGTGTTACTGTCATCTAGTGTTTGTGAGTTCAGTTAGTGAAATAGGAACAGTACAATAACTGTGATCACAAAATAACACAATAATCAACAGATATCCCATATATAAAAAAAAGTAAATAAAAAGATAGCCAGAGGGTAGTTGGCAGAAATGTTCTGTCTATAATAACATTTATAACAATAAAGATCAGAAAATATTTTAAACTAATTCAAGTAGGCTTATTCTGCAAGTGGGAAGATGCATTAAAAATCATTTAATGATTTCAATATTTTTAATAGCTGTTGAAAGCCTGTAACAGTTGCCTTAAGGATACAGGAACAAGGATACCCTGTCCCCCAACCATTTAGGTTAGAACGTACAGTAAAAAATTTCATGTGCGACCTTGTG
Source organism: Acanthosepion pharaonis (assembly GCA_903632075.3). Lineage (NCBI taxonomy): Eukaryota > Metazoa > Mollusca > Cephalopoda > Sepiida > Sepiidae > Acanthosepion > Acanthosepion pharaonis. Next base: position 1,060,618 of record CAHIKZ030004490.1, on the reverse strand, counting down.
GTAGTTTCCAATGTGAAGTTGATAATTGTGCAAGAGAGAAATATGTATAGAATTTTAATTTCAACATAGAGAGGGGATTAAAAATAAGTAAACATCTGGTATAGTTTTCAATTTGCACTACACTGTTGAATTTGTAAGAAAAAGAAACAGTAAATGAAGTTTGAATTATACTGCTGCTGTAAATGCTTACAAAAGAGAGTCTCAAAGACAAAATGTAGGTGTAAAATGAGTACAGAAAATAAATTTGCTAAGAAAGTACATGCAGAGGAAAAAAAACAAGAAAAGGGAAAATATAAGGACAGAATATATATAAAGCAATATAGAATGCATAGTGTATAATATAAATGTTTAAAAAAATGTTCTATGTAGATATTTGGAAGATTTCATATGAAGGAGACTTATTGAAGGTCATCAAAGATCCTTATGTTGTTAGCATATGTAGGTAAGTTTTTCAACAGGTATGTAGGCAATTCAAAGTCTGTCACCCCTTCCTACCTTAGACAGTAGTTTATTGTCAAAGATGTTACTACAGTATAGCAGCTTCCAGTTCTTTCTGCTCAGATTACATTATAACCTTGTCTTTCTACCAGAAGAGGTGAAGGTATTTCTGGAGGTGAAGGCTAACTATAAATAACTATCAAACCATCTACATTGCCAAAGTGAGAGGGGAAGAGTACAAAACAACATTTGATGTATTTTGGTAAAGGAGCAGAATAAACATTTCAATTATAGGATAACAAAAGTGGTTAATAAAATATCAACTGCTCACAACTTTTGTGATGGATTGCTTTATACACAATAAAAAAATGTATAAACAATGTTTCCTAATTCTTTTTCTTTTATAGCTTCATATTGCTTCTAAAAAAATAACAGAAAAATTACAACAGAAAATATTTTTTAAAATGTTCCATACATGCTTGGCAAAACTACATCATCAACTTTTCAAACAATTACTTTGCAATAGTTTGAAATTTGTAGATAAGTACACAATATCTACAATCTACTTTTTATGTATAGATTGTTTATTGGATTTAATAAAAATATTAGAGAAATGAGTGATCTAGTTTCAAACAGAAAAATCAGTAAATTTGCAATGTGGTTGGATCCTTGTTATATTTCAGTTCTAGACAGCAATATACAATGCAAAAATACCCACTCTCATTAGAATAAGGAGAATATTATAGCAAAATATTAAAATGATGAAACAAGGACAATCATATTTAATGGCTACTTTGAAGATATTTCATGATATTCTGCCAATAATCTGTGAGGAGGAGAAGATGCCAGATGTCTTCTGTAATGACCTGACAATTTCTTTTAACTAAAACAGAAGTCAGTTGGAGAGCAGAAACTACAATTCAAATCTTTCTTTTCAAATGGATATAAAGATGTTTGCTAGAATCATTCACAATAGACTGCCATTTTCCAGTAGAATCTATCAGAGACATAATGTAGCTTTTTTGCTGCATCAAACCAGGGTCAATGTGATTTTTGTAGTAAGAGAGTTATAAGAAAAATAAGTTGATCAAAACAGGCCTGTCTCCTTTGTTATCATTGATCTAACAAAAGCATTCAATACTGTCAATAGGAAAGCCCTATGTATAGTTCTAGAGTGTATCAAATGCTCACATAAATTAAGATCATTCAACTGTTTTAGGGAGGTATGACTGACTGGCTCCTCACTAGTGAGGGTGTGGTAGTAGCTTTCTTGAAGCTCCAGTCCTCTTTAATATCTTCATATGTGTCAAGATCTAGCTGAATGGCCCCAGTCTTTGACCTTTGTAATGTCCTTGCCAAGGCAAAGCTTCTCCAATATTTCCAGCAACCCTTTTTTGCCAATGACTGCATTTTTGCTCTATGACAAATTTGCACCTCATCAGAAATTGAAGAGTGCCAAGGTAGCATCCAAATTTCAATAAGATAGACTCTTGAATGACCAAAATCTGAAGGAGAAATCTATGGACAGTGTGAAAAGCAGATGCAATGCAAGGTATCGCACAGAATATAGGAGTGCACAAAATTAGGAGCAAATGCAGGCAGGCTAAAGGGGAATGGCTTAATAAAAAATATGTAGAAATAGAAAGAATGTGTATTGTAGATAAAGCAGACATGCATAAAAAATAAGAGAACTAACCGGACAAAAAGAGATGCTTATCAACAGGATGCATAAAATCCAAAGACAGAACATTGATATTAAAGAAAATACTTCAGTGATGGAACTGATATATCGACAAACTCTTCTACAACAAAAGAAAACAACCAGCAATACACAGAAATAGCAAAGGACCACAAATATTAAAATCTGAAGTGGAATCAGTACTAGCCAAATTGAACAGTAACAAAGTAGCAGGCCAAGACAAAATTGTAATAGAAATGCTAGTAGCATTATATAATTTTGGCTAGACAAAAATCATGGAAATAAAGAATGAAATCGACAATAGTGTTGATATAGTGGAAAACCTAAGTTGATCCATTTTCATAGCACTGCCTAACAAACTAGGTGCAAATGAAAAACCATTTATTATTTACATTTTTTTGTATTTTTCCAATGAAACATGACCCAGTGCACATATTAGTACTTCGTATGTCCATTCCAGGAAGTCGTTCTTTGCAGATTGACCACAGATTCTCGAATAGATTTAAATCAGGAGAGTTTCCTGGCCAATTTATAGTGCTTTGATTTGCTCACTGGTAAGGCTTGCCAGTGTGTTCGTGCAGCGTTACAATTTTTGTACGCTTCCGTGGAGTAACGTCCATCGCAGACAATAGCTGTAGGACAACTAATTGACAGTCGAGACAATAGTGTCTGGACATGATAAAAATCTGATGCAATCATGGATGACGCAATATTTTTCAAGGCCAAACAAATTTTATCATACACCCTGAAAATAGATTCATATTACTGCACACCACTGTAAATGACCTAATCTGAGTAAAAAATAGAAATCAATGACACCCTGTCACTCCAGTGGGTCTAAAACTGATTGTATGGTGAAAGAAAGGAATCTAAAGCGGTTGTTTCAATTAATTTGAACAAGGGTGTATGTGCCCAAAATTTTACTCTATAAGCCCATTTGATGACAGAGAGGGCGCAACTCCCTCCACTGATAAATATATTTAACTTACATGGTAAATTAAATGTAAATATTAAATAAATGATGTAAAAAGATCTCGGTAGTCAATGAGCAAAATATTTTTCTTCATTAGTAATTACAACTTTTGTTATGCGGTTAAAGTAAAAGTTAGTGTTACTTCGAATAAGAGATTGGCAACCTGGGTTCGAATCCCTGACAAATTAGTTATGTTCATTTTTGTACAAATACACTTGGGAAATCCATGTCTTCTTCTCTTTATATGGGTTAAAGAGTAGGACTGTCTGTGTTCGTCTTGCCTTGAATTAGGTACCTGTCTAGGAGAATGAAAACTCAAAGTTCAAAGCCAGCTTGAAGAGAGATGAGTTCTATCAGTCTTTCTTGCCCTAGACACACCAGAGCTATAATATTTAGCTAACCCCCCACTAGGGTTGCATGTGGCACAAGGCTGGTTTAACGTGGGTTCTCTGAGCCTGTAGGCTTGGCTAAAAATATTCCCTTTCGAACCCGTATAAACGGGTTCAGGGGCAGTCTACCTCCCCGAACGAGACTGCCTTTCGGCAGAGCTTCATCCAGGTCCCTCTCTGTCCAAAGGCAGAGAGTTCGAAAGTTTAGCTGGAACAGGTCGCAACTAGGCTATTTTGACTGCATGATAGGTGATACCCTTTATGACCCTAATGTGACATGACAGTTTTTACCCACAGGATCTGAGCACTCAAACATTTATGGCTTTGATGTCATGAATTGAATCATTTTTTTTAATATTTTCAAAATATTATTAAAGTTTTGTCTTTTTTTCTGCTTTTGTTTATATTTTACTAACATTGAAATGTATTTTGCATAGTCATTTTAGGCACGGAACAAGGAGGTTTAGCCGATTACACTAATTGCGGATAAGCGAAACCACAATTGGCAATTCCGTGGCTGGTGAGGTCTTACTGTATATATTTACTAAATTTGACTTATTTTGACACAAAGCAATTGGAAGTATTGATCACTCAAAATTTCAGTAATCAAGTGGGTGTGCTCATGATCCTTACACTGATTATTAATGTGTGTGTGTGTGTGTGTGTGAGAGAGCGTGCGCAAAAGTAATATTTTGAGAAATGATTTTTGCTTGTACCATTCATTCAATGTTTTGTCGCCAGTTACAAGAATAAAATTTACAATCCGGAATTTTGTGTGTGTGTGTTCTTTTTCATGTTCTTCTGCATCTCACTCGCCAAACTGTCCTTTTGTTGCCTCTTCCAACCATCTTCTACTTCTGCCCTTTGTCGTGTCAGTGGATTCTTCCCAAGCGGTCAATGAATATGAGAACGCACAGACATGTGTGCGTGTGTAGATGCAAATGTACACGGATATGTTTGATAGGACTTTAAATGTCACATTTAGTGAATAAACATGTGCTTCAGTAGTAAACGTCGTAAACCGATGTCTACTGGCCTGTGCAATCGAGAGTCTTATAGCCATCTGATTCCTAGTCCTTTTCAGAATCAAAATCTTACATCTATCCCATGGAGTTTATTCATTAACCCTTCTTGTTTATCAGGGGTATGTCAGTATATTGTTCAGGCTATTTATTAACCCTTGTTTATTATTTAACAGTAAAATATAGTGTCACATCATAATAAAAAAAACTTATAGGAATTCTGATGAATAGAACACACAGCAGAATCAGACTGGAAATAGAACAAGGACAGTGTGGGTTTGTAAAGGATACTGGAACAAGGAACATATTTATGCTCAGAATGACATCAGAAAGAGCAATACAAATGCAGAAGGACGTGTACCTGTGTTTTATAGATTATGCAAAAGTGTTGGATAAAGTACATCACAAAAAACTAATGGAACCGTTTAGTAACTGTGACATATTTAGGAAGGATATTAGAATAATAATCTAAAACCTAAACTGGCAGCAAACCACTTGTATACAGATAGAAAATGAATTCAGTAGATATAAAAAATTAGAAAGTGCTGCAAGACAAGGATGTGTCTTCTCATTGGATTTATTCAACCTGAGGCAATTCTAAGAGAATTAGAAGTCCTAACAGGAGTTATTATTGGCAGCCACAATCTTAACATAAGATATGGCAATGATCTGCTGAGGCGAAATAAAGAAAACAGCAACCAGTGAGTAAATTCAAGCTCTCCCAGCTGGTATTTCAACCTTGAGTCGTTCCTTCTTGAGTTCTGTCTCAAAATCACACTAACAGACCGTTCTTGCTGCCAACCGTGAACGTCACTCGAAGAACTCCTCGACTGGGGAAAAAAGTAGTTGCTTTTATATTTGTCCATATACCCATAATCCCTTGCGTCTTCATGTGATCCCATAATTCATTGTGTCCATGTCCCATAATGCATTGCATCTTTATTGCATAAAAATGCAATGCAAGTCCCCCCTCATTCTTTTTTACGTTATCTGGCCGAGGGACGGATTATGGCAGAGCGGTAAGTGCTTTTTTTCCTCATTTCAACTGCAGTAGCTTTACATGCTAAGCAAATACGGGCTCTTTTTTGGCGGGGACAAGGCAAGTCGCGACCAGTTGTGCTCGTCCCAGGTTCTGTCATGTCCGCCACATCTGCATATCTCTATCTTCCTTAATATAGATGTCAACTATGTATGCAGATGTTGCTCTGTTGATAGTCGTGTCTGGTTATTGCAGACATTATTGCAGCCATGATGGATCTCATTATGAGTGGTGTGACATTAAGTCCATATCCTAGGTGAGTGAGGCAGTACCTTTAGCCCCTTAATATCACTGTCTGAAACAGCCACAATGACTTATGGATGTTTACCTGTAAGTAGGCCTTAAGCCCAATGTAGCAACATTGATCCTCTGCTGCCGCCACTCTCTCAACTTCTGTGACGTCAGCATCCACTGTAAATAGGTTGATGTACTTATTAAGTCCTTTAAATCAGCCCCTTGGGTGGGCTAAGCTCTTTCTCAGGGTATGGTATAAGCCATCAGTTATCTAATCACAATTGCAGTTCCTTCTTGTAATCTTCCTTAATGTTTTTAGGAACGAAATACTCTGGTATTCTTTTCGTCAGGTTGTCTAGCGATCAATCATTTGTCCTCTTCTACAAGGTGGACAACACATGTTTCTGCTGGTTGAAGTCAATGCTGAAAGTAGTAAACTGTTACAAATTCACAGAGCTGTAAGTCCAAATAGCCACAAATCCACTGTCACTGACTTTATATGCATTTGAAAGTAATCCATAGCCAGAACATCTGGATTATTCCATCAACCCCGTAGGTAGCACATCCGGGCTATTCTATTAAATGTTTTTTATAAATGATGGAATGAGTTTGCCCTGGTTTTATTTGTAGCATGATATTGGCATGCACATGCTCTCAGTCTTTTTGAAGGTAAGTGTATTTCTTCTACACAAAAAGTTATAATAAAAAGGTAGTAAATGATCGAAGAAGCACTATAATTAGTGTTGTACAAGGTATCTGTTTATCCTATGCCTTGTATAATCTAAGCGTATGAGCAGTTATTACAATGCATATGAAAAAAAAAAGCATGTAATTTTATCCTTTTTAGGTGGAGAATAATTAACCCATTCATTTCCATAAAAGTTTGAAACATAATCAGATTTAAATATTGTTTGTAAAATATATATATATATATATATATATATATATATATATATATACACACACACACAAGTAGACATCTGGGAGAAAGGAGCTAAAATTGATACAAAATATGAAATGAAAAATTAAGACAACACTAACTGGGTTAAATGAAATCAGTAAATTGAAGCAGTCTTTTTTTAATAAACAACAAAATAAAACAAATGAAATTTATTATTTGTTATAAGGAATTATTAATTACTATTAACAAAATACCTAAATACTGCTTGTACATTAAAAAACAAGTTGTAGGAAACAGCATTTAGTTACACTGTTATAGTTTATATAACAACTAGCATAGAATACATTTCTTCCGAGGATCAGGTATCTGTGTACTGACTGGGATCAAAGTGACACTTCTACCTAATATCAGATTACAGCATCATGTACAACTTTCGGCACTTAAGCAATTTGGAGAATTGTCATAACTTTTCAAATTAAGTTTACAAAAGTTTTGAAATAATTTTTACATATTTTTATTATAATGACAAAGAGAATTTAGCAAATCAACTCTACTTGTTCTTACAAGATAATATGACTGACCATGTGTGGGAAGGAATTAGCCAAGAAATTATGTAAAAATCCAGGTTATATATGATTAACAATGAGTTTGTTACCTTTTGATAAAAATTAAAGCTTGCTAAACAACATTATGTTGAAAGTGGATCTTATCTCCTGGGATCTAAACAGGTGGCTGATATAGGATTCAAGACAATTCTCTTTGTGTCACTCATGCTAAGCATAATAAATTCACATTTATACTTTTGATCTTAATACTGTTTGTGGGCAATATTTTACTTTGGTGATTAGCATTAATCCGTTGTAAATCCAGTTCACTGGAAAGAGGCATATAAAGGCATGTCAACATTCTGAATCATGGATTTACATATGAAAATAAAAATTGATTTTGAATTAACATAAACAGCTTTTGCATCTCAAGATAAATCTTGCTTGTGTTTGAAAAAGGTTTCATGTTTTAGTGTATGAATGAAGACTAAAGTCACAAGTTTTCAGAAAAGTCAATCACATTACAAAGTTTAAAATTACTTTGCACTTGTAAAAGTAAAAATTAGGGAACATTTTAGGATTATACGCTGTGTGCATATATGAAAAGAATTTTAGCTTGTAACAATGAAAAATTGCCACACACACACACATGGTATGATGGATAAATTCTTGCCTAAATTACACAAAACTGAAAATAACACTGACATCTCATTTTACCAAAATTGCACAATTATATTTATTCAATAAAATCGCCATTGGCTTCAACCATAGCCTCCAGACAACTTTGGAATCTCCTGCAACTCTTCTGGACAAATCCTTGACTTCAGTTCATCTTTCATGTTACAAGGAGTGGCCAGATGTAAGGGTTGATGTGGTCACAAAAATTGTCTGACAGCTTGTGGAGCCCTGTTGCCAGACATAGGATCTTCCAGCAGCCACCCTTGACCCAGGGCAGCACTACCTCCTCAATGCACTTAACGCAGGCCTCTGTGTTCAGTCTGAGGCCCTCACCAACAAATTCTGGAGTTCTTTTTCTCATCAGAAAAAAAAAAAAAAAAAAAAAAAAAATGATGCATGATTTTTTATAGCAATAATTTATTAGTATATAATGCTCCCCCTCTATGGGTAATTACCTTATTTTGTTTATTCAGCTTAAATATTGCTAAATATTACCATCTGTTTAGTATTATTAACATCGTATATAGACATTTCACATTTTTATTTTTATCTACAGGTCCCTTTAAGAAGCTTCCTGAATATATATTTCTTCTGTTAACTTTACATATGATTAACCTAACTCCCTTAAACAAATAGAATTTGTCATATCTGGCTGCAATCATGATACATTTGTTGCTAACATATTTTCCACAATCATCAATGATGCCATGTCTAGATGTCAGTTTGTGACATGAAAAAAAAAAAACAAAAAAAAATAATTCGCCTACCTCTGACCCTTATTTTTCTATTTAGTGTAGATCTAATATTTAATTGGTTAATCCAGACATACCCACAAGTCTATTTTTAATTTCTGACTATCACCCACCACTTTAAATTTAGGAAAAGATGTAATGACTTGTTCTTAAATTTCCCTAAGAAATCATTTTATAACAAGTTACCTACCATTGCTTGAAGAAGTACAATCATAGTATTGAAACATGAAAGCTTTTGTATAGCAATTTAAAAATGTTTTCATTATAACCTCATATAATAAATATACAAGATTTTGCTCTACTTTGTTTTGAGCAGTTTTCTTTTTTAAAAAAGTAAATGCTTTGAACTGTGGGTTTTTAATCCATCTGTTTTTTTTCTCTGTGTGTGTATATATATATATATATATATATATATATATAAGGATTTTTAAAAAAAACTTTAAGTATCTCCAGTTGCTAGGGAGTGTAGAAAAGCTAAGTAAAACCAATCTTTATCTGTATTTTTTACTGAACCACACACACTGTATCCATTACCAAGTGTTGTTGCTCAGTAATTGAGAAAAAATTATCATAAAGACATTTAAAAGAAATAAAATTGAAAGGGTAAAATATAAGATAAATTTTTAACTAAATAAATAAAAAAAAACAAACTTTCTTTTTAAACATACTGAGTCTGTATTGGAAATTGTGAAAATCATTCAATGGGATTTTTGGGAAGGGAGATAGTTTACGTTTGTTTTTCAAGTGTAGTTCAAAAGAGATTTGAGAAAGTTATTTAACTTTTTAACTTCAATAAAAGGCCAACTCGCGTTCAAAATCTTTTAAGCATTACTTTTAACATTTGAATAATTATAAACTTGCAACAGCTAGTAAAATTACAAGATACAGTACATGAACATAGAAATAACAAAGTAAAGAAAAATTCTATTGTCAAATCATAATAGAACCCCCCCCCCCCCAAAAAAAAAACAATATCTTAACCACCTTCTGGCCAGTTTGTATTGCCATAGACAATGAACAGTGGTAGTTATTTTGGACTTTTTCTCTTTAAAAATCAATCTTATGACAGTTACAATTAAAAGAAATACAAGTAAACCAGGAAACAAGTCACCTACCCACTTCAACTTTCTCTAATATTGTGGTATTTGTACTGATTTCTGTAGTGTAGAATCTTTACACTTGAAATGTTTTCCAGATAGCAATTTGTGAAACTTAAATTCTATTGCTACCAATGAATTTTCTGTTCTAGGCTATCTTGCTCTTTGTCAAATTTGATTCTAGGATTCATGATGTTTAAATCCAGGAAAATCTTCCAATGGCAAAGATATCATCTCTTGAATCCCCAGATGATTCTTTCATGTGCTTTTAACGTTCTTTGTTGCACTTAGTTATCTATTTTTTTTTTTTTCTTTATTGCTCCCCTTCTTCTCAGGACTGTAACAGACAAAATATCTGACGATACAGAAATGGCTCTCACTACATTCATCTGCAAATATTTTTGTGCTCATGATGTCAAGCGGCTTAATCATTCTAATATTACTACTGTTGTTTGGCATGCTGGTCTTCACAAATTGAAAGGCTACAGTATTTTGGGACAAATTTTTGATCTGATTCAATCTTTCTTATCAAATTGCAAAATGAAAGTTGTCTTGAATGACCATTTTAGGTCTTTTTGCATTAATGCATGTGTCCCTTAGGGTTGTATCCTTAGATATATGTTGTCTCTAATTTTCATCAATGACCTTCCTGATGTGATCACTTTTCAACTCCATATCTATGCTGATGACAACTACTTTTTTTTTTTTTTTTTAAAAATGGTAAGTGATCAGTTCAATAAGGTCAAATTGTCAGCTGATTTAAAAAATGACTTACAGCTTGTTAACTGGGGAAATAAATGACTCATTAATTTTAACGCCTCCAAAATGAAACTGTTTTCTTTTAATCGGCTGAGAGAATATGATTGGGGTTCCAATAGCCTGTGTTGTAAGTATCGGAGGAGAAGACTCATTGGCAGACCAATCAAAATTGTGACCTTGTATTGCTAGTATCCACCTTCAGTGGAACATTTTCCATGTTCCCAGAATCTCACACTCATTTGACCTGATTTTCACACGTGTCATCATCATCCCCATCTGATAGTGTGTCATATCTCTGATCAAAACAAACCTGACCTGTAAAGATTTATTTTGTGTTACTCAATTCGACAAATAATTCCTTTATCAAATGAAAACAACAGAAGTTCAAACTTCAGACCTAAGACTGAACCTAGCGACCAGTCCCACCCAAACTTATAATTTCACCTCTCTCACTATACTCCATAAGTGATACAAATGAGAGAAAATTCATGGTATCGCATTGTTTTAACATGAAAAATATTTTTCTTTCATTAAAAATAAAAAAGTAGATCACCAGTCAACCTTTGACACCAGACATGGCGTCACACAGTGAAACCTGAGGTATGCATAATGATGGCAAAGTACATTCCACTATTTTAATATCCTAATAACTATGTTACAAGAGCAATATACATTTTATGTAATTTTATAACAAGCACAATGACAAAATTATGTACATTTTCTTAATCCTGTGATGAATTATCATGCCCTTTTTCTCTTTCATACAACTCAAGCAAAGTCCTAGTTGGGGAGGGTGAGGAATTAAAGATTTTAGTAAATATCTGAGGAGAGATTAAAATATTTTTTATGTCAACATATTAAACATTTGAGTAGATCGGTTCCAAAGAACAATTAAAACTGGACAAAGACGAGATTACTAGAAGAAATATTAACAAATAATGTCTTTACCTGACCCCCCCCCAAAAAAAAAACCACCAACAGAAACCTATAATAAATAACATTTAACAAAAGACATCTCTTATTTTAAATCAGTAGATTAGGATAATTGAGCAGTTGCCTTTAATCTCATTAGAAAAATACAATATGGTTTTGGACTCATTGGTACTTTGAGTGAAATCACAGTGACTACCAATTCTAAAGTTCTTCATTGTTTGATTAACTGAACAATTCAATCCAAATATTTGCCATTGGTGTTTACGTTTTCCCATTTAACTATGTAATCAGCTAAATCTGGGTAGTATTAACTGCTGTGTAGAAAGACAACTGACCTTCACTACTCTAAAATGTTGAACAGGGACTCTCCCATTCACAATGGAAGGAGTCACAAATGAGACACAAAGGATCTGCAAAGAGTGTCACACTATAATATTATCTAGTACTGTAATATTAATCCACATGATTAAACAGTTCTTTTACTAATCTTATGTTCCAGTGTTTTCCTTTGGAATATTATTAACCTAAACTACAATACAAGCATTATAACATTAACCAAGCAGACTTGAGTCAAACTTAATCAATTGGTAGCTGCATACCTTAAAACCAAATGGTAATTTCTAAAAAATAAATTGGAACAAACTTCTTCAACTATGAAGAAACTATAGAAGCTTATAAGAAATATGTATAAATTAGATAAAGTTATATAATTTCTAAACACTTCACAGAACAATAGGTTAGTACTGCGGTCGGCAACCTACAGCCAGTGAAGGGATTTTGGCTGGTCTGTGAGAATTGATGGCCAATGAGTCAACTCACTAGACTCAAGAGTCAAGGTGAGTCATGAGCAGAGGTTGAAGTTGGACTGAGCCAGTCCAAAATTTACTTGAAAATTCAGTCCAAGTCTGGTCCAAAAAGTCCAGGTCCAACTTCCATCCGCAAACCAATTTTGTGCTTTGGCCTGCTCAGGTATAACATAAAACCAAAAGGAACAGAAGAAAAAAATTTTAGGTTCAATTCAAAATTATTTGATCATATGGTTGCTTTGCAATGAATATTTTTTTTTTTTGCCTTACCATTCTTAAAATATTGTAAATAAATTTTATAGTAATTGACTTGCAAATTGACTAGAGTTGAGTCATGACTTGACTGTAACTTACATCATTTTTTTATTTTAAAATTTGACTTGATTTGAAGTCTTGGATATCAGTGTCTCTGAGTGAACATAAAAAAAAATTGTGATTTTCTGGCTAACTGAGGAAAGTGAATTTTGTCATATTTTTGTTCAACCTTGGTGTTTATTTGAAATTTAAAGTTATTGTAATATGAGAGATGAGACTTTTGAATACAATAAAAGGCCTACTGTCACATAATTTCAAAAATCTTCTGATTCACCCAACCTAATGTCTACCACCACCCAAATATGAATGCTATGACAGCAAAAGCACAATTAAAAATGTGTCGTCTTGTACGCAGGGTTCTGCACATCATTCCCAATCACACAATGCAATAATAATAATATATATACAATTTATAGCCAAGTTATTAGCCATAACCAACTGGTATTATAACAATTGTAATATGAGAGACTAGGCTTTCAGATACAATAAAATGCCTGTCATTACAAAAAAAAAAAAAAAATAAAAAATAAACAAATCGAATTTTTTTTTTTTTTTTGAAACAATGATTAATTTGTTTAAACATTTATAAAATTAACCTTTATTAACCTCTTGTATAATTTTTGCTCTGTATTCTTGCAAGTTGGCTCTTTATTGTTGTACAAAACCGTAGTAGTTTTATTTTTAATTTAAATTTTATTTGTAGGAAAAGAATTCAATGACAATGAATGCAAAACAAAGAAAGGTAGATGCTGAATTTTCCCAGATACTTGGAAATTAGATTACTTTTTCATCAAGCATAGTGGGAACCCGGTTTGTCTCATGTCTAAAAAGCATTGCTGTGAATAAGGTAGCAAATATTAGATGACATTACAAGATGCAACCATTGTGGAAATTTACTGGACAAACAAGAAAAGATGAAGTTAAGCAGTGGAAGTCTAGTTTTGAAAAACAAATGTCATTTTTTAAAAAGAGAAAAGGCAAAATGTGGCAAATACAACTGCCAGCCATGAAGTCTTGAAACGCATTGCTGAAAAGATGAAATCTTTTACAGATAGGTGTTTTTTTTTTTTTTGTTTATTTTTTAAAGAATGCTTACTGGCAGTATTGGATATTGTTTGTCCAGAAAAAAAGTCTTTATTCGAAACTATCAGCCTGTTTTTGAGGACAGTCACACGGTGGGTTGAAGAAATGTCAGCAGATGTTGAAAAATCAATTAATCAATGCCTGCAGTGAATTACAATATTTTTCAATTGTGGTCAATGAGAGTATAGACTTCAGTAACACTTCTCAACTTGCTGTCTTTATGTGAGGAGTGACATCAACTTTTCAGATCTTTTAATTCTTATGAAGAAAACCATAACAGGAGCAGACATCTTTGAAGCTTCATTGAAAATGATATCAGAAATGAAGTTTGATTTTTCAAAACTAATTGGCATCACAAATGATGATGCTCCAACAATGGTAAGATCCAAAAATAGGCTCTGTAGCACTACTGCAAGAACATATGGAAAGCCTTGGAATCACACATAAACTTGTTAAAATTCATTGCACTATCTATCAAGAGACATTGTGTGTCAAGTCTTTGAAATTTAAGAATATTCTGGATGTTGTTGTGAAGATCATGAATCTGATCCTATCTCATGGATTAAATCATCATCAATTTAAACAGTTCTTGCTAGATACTGAGGCAGAATATGGTAACCTTGCTTATTTCTGCAATGTACACTGACTTAGCTGAGGGTCAATGCTAAAAAGAGTACTTGCCTTACACAAATAGGTGGCAATATTTCTTGAAAGCTAACGTGTGGATAGTTCACATTTTTGAGATCCTGATTGGCTGCAACTTTAACAATTATTGAGGATATTGTGACTCATTTAAATAACTTATATTTACAACATCAAGGTAAAATTCAGCTTGTAAATGAAATGTATAACTCTATTGTTGCCTTTGAGAAAAAAAAAAAAAAAAAAAAAAAGCTACAGTTGTGGGAGCATCAACTTCAAAATAAAAATTATACACATTTTTCATCATTTCAAGGAAGGAAACCACAGAATTCAGAGGTATTTGTAAATATAATCCAGGATTTGAGAAATAAATTTGCATAATATTTTGCTGGCTTTCATCTGCATGCAAATCAGTTTGGATTCTTTGTGCTACCATTGGATGTGGAGGTAGAGACAGTATCAGAATGTTTTCAAGTGATATCCAGTGTGATGACTTATTGAAATTTAAATTTCATTCTAAAGACGTTTCATTGATTGATTTCTATGCAAAAAAGATGGCATCTTTGTTTGGAAGCACTTATCAGTGGAGCAATTATTTTCCAAATTGAAGCAAACTAAGAACAATTTCAGAACAAAATTAACTGATAATCATCTTGATAATATCTTGCTCTTGGGATGAACAAATTGAAGCCTAATATTCAAAAGCTTTCAAGGAACAAAAAACAAAGTTTACAATTAATTTTTGGCTGCTATGTATTTTTTAAGATTTAAAAAAGAAAAACAAATTCAACAATGTCTTAAATTGAATAAATGGTGTTTTTCGATTACTACATTCATCTGTGGTTGATACAAATTATTTTTAAGTATAGTCAACACTATGATTAAATTTTAGCAGATGTAATTTTCCATATGGCCTTTGTCTGGCCTGCTATCAGTCATTAATACTGGCTCCAGCCTGCGGAGGCAAAGAAGTTGCCGATCTTTGGCCTAGTGGATTAAAGCATTGGTTTATGAATTTGGCAATATAGTAATTGTGAGTTCAAACCCTGGGCTAGGTAGTGCAGACTTATGCTCAGTGGAAACAAGACAAGTAATAACTGAGAAGTAATAAATAAGAACAAGAGGAGATATCCTTAAACTTGCTCAGCAGGATAACAGTCTATCAGAATAGATAAAATAAAAGGCTCACTTTGAAATTCTCTGATGGTTACTTGAATTGACAAACACCTAATGAAAGTTGTAGGGCACAACAGACAAAACATTGTCATAATAACAACAAAGATGAGGACAATGGTCCAAGTGTAAATAATGATAATTCTTTACCTCAGAAATTCAGACAAAAATAGATCCACCTTTATTTTAAGAAATGATTCAAAACAAATTATACACAATTGATCTTAACCATTATATTCTGTAATCTCAACATCTTAGCACAGTTTACTATCTTGTCAAAAGAAAACCTGTAGGAATTAATGATTTAGTTACAATTGTGAGAGTGTTTAAAAAAGCATGAATTATAAAGAGATTGCTATACCATGAGTGTCTTGTAGGTGTTTTACAGTTATTTAAATGATTGCCCAAAGAAATGTTTTTTTGCTCTCATGCTCCAAAGTCAAAAGTGTGATAAATACTAGCCTTCAAACTTATGATACAATTCCAGTGCTCAGGAGTAAACTGGCAGTGAACAAATGTAGCTAAAGGAAATTGATTTTATATGTTGATAAACAGACTCTGGCCACCAACAATGAGTAAAATATATAATAAAAGATCATAGTATTCAGTAGTAGTTGTAAAGTCAAAAACTAATAAGTAAACCAAAAATTGACTCAATTTATAAACATTTTTCATAGATAGAACTAGAAACCGAGATAAATAGATGTTAAAAAAAAAAAAAAAAAAAATGATGTTTGATCAAAAGTTTGAAAAAATACACTTAAGATACAATAAGATCAAATTGTTCTGTATAAAAATTTGGATATTCTCACCAACAGAGAAACTTTTTTTTTTTTTTTTTTTTACAGGTGACTATCATAAGAACTTTCCTTGAATTTAAACTTTCTTCTATTCATGTTTTTGTCTATTTTCTCAACCAGTTCAACACTTAGATTCTTGTTTGTCAATACAATGCCTTCTCAACTTCAAACAATGATCATAAACCAAACACAATTCAAAGTTATATTTTTCCCCTATCGTATGAAAAAATTGAAAATCAAAATATCAAATTACTGCTTGTATAAATAGCAGTCTAGAAAATCATATCCTCCACCACCCAGAACTATGGAGTCCAATCAATCAATCAATATTACACACACATGCCTGTGATAAACTGAGGGGAGGAAAACATAGTAAAATGAAGCTGAGAATGAAACCAAATTTTTTTTATCTAGAATATTGATTTAGATCATCAAATACACCAAATAATAATAAAGTGTTCAATCAGAAGTAAAATGAAGCCAACAGCTTATAAATATAATGCTTCTTTATGGCAAAAACAAAAGGTATTAGTGTAGATAGTTTTAATCCTGATTAAGTAAAAAAATATTCAGAAATTAGGATGTCAGCAATTTTTATGGAAAGACACTGTCTATAAAACAAGTAATCAATGTAAATGTTTATAAACAAACCAAAAGTCACAAATTAGATAGTTTGGTATTATAAAGTTTAAGTTGATAAAAACATTGGCTGAAACAGTGATTGAATGAGAAATACTACTTCAGTTTAGAAAAGCTACCTCTCGATATGGATCTCTAATATTTTACCCACAAAAATGGAGTCAAAGCATTATAATATGCAGGCCTACATTTTCTATTTTTGTTTACAAGCTTTTAAGAAGTCAGCGAGAGTGTTGTCTACATCCTGATAACCAAGAATAAACAGATCAATATGTGACTAAAATGTAATGATGATAGTGAAAGCAACAAAATATCAAACAATGACCATTTGATACTAGTTGAAATAATAATGAAATAACAAATACTGATCTAGAGTTATAAATCAAATTATTTATTTCTTAAATTGACAGCTAGTGATGAAAATAAAATTATGAATAATTACATACTAATAAAATGTTCATCTCATTTAAATGTTCTTTTGTTGTTAAATATCCAAATGATTATAATAACGCCATTTACTGAATATCCTCGATATATTTTAATTTAGGATGAGATTCTTCCAAAAATATTATTTAATATCATAAATCATTTTCTTGAAAAACTGATAGCAATTATTTTATTAGGTCACTCCCATCATTTGCAGCAATTCGACATATCATGTTGAAACCTTTAGAGAACAGATGAAAGTTGGGCAATTACCAAGTGGATAAATGTTAACATGTAAATGGTAGACAAGCAACTAAGAAAACATTAAAATATTTATAAAAGAGTTGAGCACTATAAAATGTCAAATGAGATTTTTTGAGCTACAGAGTTAAAGTGTGGGTGGAAAGACAATTCCCTAATTGCTGGAAGTAATATTAATTTAAAAACAAGTCAAATGCAGATGGGAAGTGGGGAAAAAAAAAAAAAAAAAAAAGAAAAAAAAAAGAAATTCTAAATAAATGAAGGACTTCAAAATTCAACTCCATATATGAGGCCAAAATTATAAATTAAAAAATGAAAACACAAATTCAAGGAATTGGTTGAGCTTTTATTCTTAATTTAAAAATGTTCAATTTGATATAAATTATGTACATAAATTTTTTTTTAATACAAGATAGTTTGACTTTTAAGTATCTGCAATCATAACAGTAACATTGCATGTTTAGTAGCATACCAACAATATGAAAAAATATTCACCTATAAGATTGATGACATGGCTGAAACAGTGTTGCATCAGACTAGAAATATAGGATATGGATTCAACATTTTGCTTACATTTTCTATTGCTCCCCCCACCCAAAACAAGGCTCATGATCTACTCAAGGTAAAATGTTGCTGAATGAGGCTGTTATAAGAGTGTAAAAAGGAGAAAGTAAGAAGTGCATATTATGAGGATATGTAGGATAGGTAATGGCTGACTCCAGATTTGAAGAGCTTAAGATTGTAGTGATTGGGGAAGAATCCTGTTAGGAGTCTGTTCTGGAGAAAAAGCTGTCCAAATGGAACTTCCTAATATGCGGATATGGTGAAATTAAGATTTGCAAAACACATTAAAAAAGAAATAAAAGCAAAAAAAAAAAAAAAAAAAAAAAAAAAAAAGAAATCAAGGGTTTAAAAGTTAATTATGGCAATTTTCTGTTTCAAAGCTTGGAAACTTAATTTGATCAAATATTATGGTCAATTCAAAAGATCAGACAATCAAAATGCCGTAAGAAAAATAATGTGTTAAAAATCACACCTACACACATGAAAATAAAAAGAAGTTTAGGATAAGTTCTAAGCCAAAGAAATGACCTTTTTGTGCTCAGTTCTATTGTTAATTGTCCTTTTTTTTGCCTTTTGTCACGAGCAATAACAACAACAGAATAGAAGAGAAAGGAACAGAGTGGATAATATTTGTTTTAGTCACTATCAGTTTGGACAGGCAAAAGACATACTTTCTTAAATTTTCTTTGAAGAATTTATTTTAGATCAGAAAATAAATATTTTAGATGACACGACTTGTTTGATTGAACTGACACCAGAAACAAAACGTGTTTTAAAACAAGGCTAAAAACAGGTTCTGCTTAGTAACATTTACACTTGAGCTAATTTGATTTTTTGTTAAAAAAAAAAAAAAAAAAAAAAATGATCTGCCTTAATTAATCTCTGAAAAGTGAAAACGATACACAGAAACATTTTTCCTTCAAAAGACGAGCTTCGTTGCTGATTATATACATCCCCCTCCCCCAACGGATATCTAAAAAAAAAAAACAAAAAACTGGATTCTTCTTATACCACACCTAGAAGTACTTTATCATAGGATCCTCATCCTGTCCTCTTTAGCACAATTTATTTTTATTGGGTGTTCCACATTTGCGGGCTTATGTACCAAACTAAGCCAAGTTCAGTAAATATTTACTTTTACAGTCAAACTATTATTGGAAAATGGATTTGTTTTTGCTAAAAAGAAGACTGCATTGCATCTGTGTTAAAAATTGAGACTTCCCCTCACAAACAATAGGTTAAGTTTCTGTTTGCTTTTTCATTATTTAATGAACACTAAATTATTTCTCTCTATGCCAACCATATTTACTTTTTGGTGAATAATTTTGAAATCAGTACTTGTCCTTGAAAGTAAGTTTGCAGATTGGAATGAAGACGAAAAAAAAAAAGCAAAGTAAACAATAAAAATGAGTTTTTTTTCTGTTTTATTTGATTTAAATAAAAAAATAAAAATGATTATGATGATGCACAGAATGTGTAACTGAACAGGAGACAAGCATAAAGAACTCAGAACAATTAAATTTTTTTTTAAAGGAATTGTAAAAATAAATCACTTCAAAATGAACAAAGTTTCCATATCAATCAATCCTGATTTGTTACAATTTTAAAAACAATCCTCAAGATGACGACTGTTGCTACCTAAGTGGTTACATTTGGCCTGCATTCTCAACAACAATCCCTTTAAATAAAAGTTTAATAAGGTATTTTAAGTTGAAATATTTTCTGCATTCCATAGACTGATTTATTATCCTTAGAGAATTAATTGGTTATGTGGCGCATTTTTTTTGTGTATTTGGGCAATAATCCATCTTTAAGACAAGTTACTTTGGTTTTTTGTTGTTTTCATATTTTTCTTGTAGCGAATAAATGTTTTCTTTTTTGAACTTAGTATTGAAATTGTCCAAAAACATATATTAATTCTGATTACTTTCGACTCCGCTAAATATTAGCCATTTTCAAGAATTTTTTTTTTATGATCTGTAAAGTGCTAGATGCACACGAGGATATTTTTCATTAATTGCAAGTTTGGGAAAACCAGCCCCTCATCAGACCATCCATGGGATTCGTTTATTTTTTTTTCTTCCCTAATTAATTATGGAAGCATAGGAGGAAAAGTTTTTTTTTTTGTTTTTTTTTTTAAGTCATCCATCTGCAACCACCTTTCAACAGAGTTCAAAATCAGGCTACGCCCCCCGGCCCAGGCAGCATGGCATCCAAGTCTGCTTCTCTTCAAGGCTCTATGCAAAGCACATATCGCTAATTAATATATCACACACACATACTCCCATGCCTACCAACCCAAGAATTCAATAATTACAAGGCTATAGCTCATTTGATGAAGACGTTCACAGTTGGAAAATAGTCATTCATTTGTTGGGGGTTTGTTATTTATTTTTAATTTTAACATCTTGGGGAAATCATTCTATAGTCCAAATAACTGTATTAGTGCATTCATGTACTTTAAAAAGTTACCAACATACTAAAAAGTAAAAAAGAATAATTTATTAGTTTTAAAAATAAGAATCCCGTCGATAAATGACAATCGTTTCCAAAAAAACATTTTTTCCTTTATCAAAATACAAGTCTTAACAAGATTAACTTTTTTTCTGGCTAAATGTAAGAAGTGACTTTCATTAGCTTCAAATTCAAAATGAAAAGAATTGTTTATTATTCCAAACATTGTGTAAACAAATTTAAAAAATACTCATAAAATAATAATAATAATAATAAATGCGAACAAAGTATTAGTAAACAAAAAAATGACTTGAGTACAAAAAAATGGTACCTACCACATTTAAACTTGGTGAAATATTTAAAAATGACAGCAAATTCAAAAAATACAATTTGTTTACAGCTTTTTAAACCAGTTTTAATTTTTTTTTCTTTTTTTATTTTATCGAAAAACAAAACAAAAAAATTACATATATTTTTCTTCATTTTAAAACCGAATTCACAAACAAATCTACTTTCTAGATATTTTTTTTAATTTTTTAATCGTCTTTGGATTTTTGAATCTTCAAAATTTAATGTTGTTACACAATAATTCAGATTGAAAGAGTCAAACACGAAGTAACTTTGAAATTGGACATTTTTTAAAGTTTTTAACCGAACGTCTATCGTCCAGCATCAAGTGTTTTTTTTTCTTCATTAAAAATAAAACATTTTCTTTTCTTATGGACAAAAAGGATAATTTTTTTTACAACATTTTATATTTAGAGAAAAATATAAAACACATTATAGATCAAATTCAGAATCTTAACAAGATTTTTTCAAGTTAACATTTAAAAGCGTTTTCACTTTTCACGATATAAGATCGGTTAAAAAATAACCTAAACACGTCGAGTTTTTAAACGTAATTTTCGAGTCTCAAGAAAAAGACGATGGCATCGTTGGAGAGAAAAAGATTGTTTCTAACAGATTTTTTGGCAAATAAAGTTCTAACATATTAAAAGAAATAGGAATTGAATAGATGCAAAACTTTCAGTGAATTTCGATGATCATTTTAAAGATTAATTTCAAAGAATTAAGCTTTTTTTTTTCTAAACTAAGAGAAAGAGACAGTCATGAAAAGGACACCATTATTATTGCTTTTTACAACGATGACTCGGCTTTAAAATGTAAACAGAAAAAATGTTTAAATAAAAAATAAAATGATTAAAATGATATTTATTTGAATTGTTATTTTTTTAAATATTCAACGTGTTTTTAAAAAGAAAGATCTAAAAAAGTAAAATGTAATAAAAAAGTCTGTATTTTTATTTTAAATATTGTGCCATGGGACATTGTTTATTTTTGAAATTAGGAGACTTAAAAAAAGAAGTGGATTATTTTAAATTTATAAATAATATCTCTTTTCTTTTTATAAACTAATCCAATTAATAAACACCATTTAAACATTTTTTTTTAAATATTTAAAAAAAAAAACCGTATTTATTATTTTATTTTCCTCTCATTTCGATGCGATCGTCCCACGTCAATTTTTAAATTAAAATAATTATAAAATAATTTTTTAAATGCAACCTTGAAAAGATTTCTGAACGAATTTGGATGGATTGGAAATTTATTCACAGTATTGAGTATAATAATAAAATTAAAATGTCATAGCGAACCAGACTAACGTTTTATCGCCTCCACTTGCATTGTTTTTAATTTTTAAGGCGGTTCTTAAAAATAACAGATATAAGAAGAGAATAACGAAAAATAACCATAAAAATAAATATTTATTTAATTTGTTTTTCTTAACGATAACAACAGAAGGTTTCAGACATTTTTGATAAATCAGGCACCAAAGTTACTTTTTCTTTTTTTTTTCTTTTTTAGTATATGTAAAAAAAAATGTAAACAAATAAAACAATGTTTTATATTTTAAGCTGCAATGTTGCCAAAAATAAAGAATTAATTAACTGTTTTCTATTATTTTGAAGTTAGACTAAGAAAAAATGAATAAATAAGGAAAAAAAAAATCCAAACATTGACATCATCAGAATGAAGACGACAGACAACAGACTGCGATAAATTAAATCAATCTTGATAAAAAAAGAATGATAAAAATAATAATACCATTTTTTTACTTATTAATAAAATAAAGGAAAAATACTGTAATAATAATAATAAAATAAAATGATAATAAATAATTATAACATTTTTTTTTGTTTATTTTTTTTTTTCCAAAGTTTCAACTTACCAGTTTCCAGAGCCGACAATACAGATTCTCATGGGGCTGGCCATTTTTAGTTGTTTGGTGGAAGAAAAATAACAAAATTATTGGTTATTTTGATGAAATTAAAGCTAAAATAAAGAGAGAAAATAAAAAACAACCCGTGTATTCGCAGTAAGAGTGACGGATGATGTCCCGAATGAAGAGATGAAAACGTCGATGCCGGCCCTAAAACTACATGAAATGAGAACTGCGACGAAACAGCCTTGACCTTCTTCTTCTTTTTCTTCTTCTGCTTCTTCTTTTCTTTTTCTTCTTTCCCTCCTCTCTCTGTTTGTCTTTCTTTTCTAACTCACTATTTTATCTCTCTTCTCCTCCCTTTCATGTTTCTTTCTTTCTTTCTTTCTTTCTTACGCTTTCTTAGTCTTCTTAACATTTCTTTCACTTTCCGATTTCTTTCTAACTTACACTTTCTTTTCTAGATTACTTTTTCTTTTTTAACTTTTTTATGCTAACTTAAACTTTCTTTCGTTTTTTTTCTTTTGTATCATTTTCTTCATTCTATCGTTTATTTTTATTTTTAATCGGTATCACCCCATGCAAGGTAATAAAGTCACTAAGACACAAGGGGTTACAGGGTGTGGAAGAATTAGGAACAAAAACATTAATAATGAGCGGAAAGAGAAAAGAGTAATCAGGAGGACTGTAGATAGCGATTGACATTGCATTTAAATTTTTGCAGATTAAAGTTGGCTTGAATGTATGGAGCTGGAAAGGAGTTCCACAAATGGGATGTGTGAGAAAAGAAACTGTTAACATAGAACTTATGGCTACATCTAGCCTGCTCAAATGTAAAGTGTAAATTGATGAGATCTCAATGTCAGTCTAGTGCTGTGCTTAAATTCAAAGAAATCTAGCTACTATAGTGAAGAGCTCATCCAAACAATTACCATGAAAATATTTATAGAGAGGCAACCTTACTAGCTTTTTTTTCACTCTTTTCTACATATTTTTTTTATCTCTTTCTTTTTCTTTTTTTCCTATCACTTTCCTTTTTTATCATTTTCTTTCTCACTCTTTCTTTATTCTTTTCTATTTCATTCTTTCATTTTTTTTCTCCTTTCTTTATTTCCAGTTGGGTTCATTACATTCACTTATAAACAAATAACATTGGGAAAGGTATGAATACACCTTTTCTCCTCCAGCTATGGGTTGAATAGCATGACAGACTGGGTCCTATAGCCTTGTTTGGCAATCAGTCTATTGCAAAAAGAAATGGCAACTTACTGTGGGAAAATCTTCTGCCTAGTAAGTCATGAATCGAAAGAGACATGACCACACAAGTGTATACCACATATGGCACTTGAGGAATTTTTTCTCATCTTTCATTATATTTTAATTTCTCTTGTGCTATATACTTATACATATTTATTTTTAATGTCATGTTCCTTCAAAATGTTGGAAATCACGGATCTCTACAGATTCCTTTTCTTGGGAAAGATAGTAGAATGGTTTCCTGTTGCCTTCTTCAAAGTTTGGAATTCTGAATAGTCCTTTTTTTTTTTAGATTGGCTATCACTCAAGGCTAGTAAACTCAATCTACCTTGCTATTTAATACATATCTGGAGAGATAATGGAAGAGATGTATTCATGCCTTTCCTAAAGACATTAGTGTGAAAGTGAATGCAGTTGACTAAGTGGGTAGTTGAAGTTGGTTTGACTACTTTCTTTTCTAATATGGTTCTTCACAACTTCCTACCTTTTTAGCTTGGAGGGATTACCTCACCTTATCCGCTAGGATAACTGCTAGGTGATGTTCAATTCAGGACTATAAACGGGACAGATATGAACCTTCTCCTCATTTTTAACTCCAGAATGTAGTAGCAGAAACAACAGAACTTCTCTTCACAAGGGAAGGTTTCTTCCCCTGGCAGACCGTCATTTTAATTTCAACATGTCACGTGGCACATCACACACACACATGCACACACACACACATGCATGCACACATTTCTTTCAGCAAGGTCTATAAATGTTTTTCTCTCTTTTGGAATTGTTTCTGAGTATGTCAGGTAGGGTGGCTGGCTAATCCCTATTGTAGATGCCTGTTCAGGCAGATTTTTGTTTGTTCAATACTGACAGAGCCAACCTGTAGTTTATACTGTAATTATACTGAGCAGACCTTAGTAACAGTTTCTGGGAGAGAGCACATCATCTGACATGAAGAAGGTCAGTACTCTCAAATACTCGATCACAATGACTTCTGATTTTATGCTAGCACAGCCATCAACAAACAATTGTGATGTGTGGATGGTATAATGGATTAAAAAAATGAATTGAGCTAGTACACAAAAATAGAAATGGAGCATAAGACAAGGATGCATCTTCTCATCCAGATTTATTTAACCCATACATTGAGACACACATAAGAGAATTAGAAGTTCTACCAGAATTTATTATTGGTGGGTGCAATCTTAACAGCATAAGATACACAGATGGCACCATATTGATAGCAGACACAGAAAACTGCAAGAACTCCTAGACATGGTAGTGTAGTGACCTTAAAGATAATATCAATAACAGCACTTAAACATAATATCAGCAGCAGCTTAAACATAATAACAGTAGCAGCTCTAAAATAAAATTCATATCAGTAGCAGCTCTTGAATATAAAAGCATGTGAACCATAAAGTAACACTCTTCTTTCCGGGTTTTCCTTATTTGAATGGCTGGTATGTACTTTTCACACAGAAGCTAAAAGGGCTGTGAATGCTTCACACTAAAACACATCAACAAAGTTCCCACAATAACATATTAATGAACATTTCATTGTGTATACAATTTATGTCTAACAAAAGAAACTCTTGTTTTAAACTACTTTTGTTAATTTTGTTTTAATAAATGCTATTTTTGCATTGCAAATCAATTGGTCCATTATTTTGTTCATGTACTCTTTTTCACCACCATTATTTCATGTACTTTGTTCCTGTAAGAAACCTTAGGCATTTAATTATTGAAATGGTGATTTTTAGTGATTAGCACTGAAGTAGTAAAGGAAGGCAGGAAGAAAGGACTAACCATCAATTGTAAAAAGACAGAATGTATGATTGTCAGCAAAAGGGGCCGTTCAAGATGCAAGCTACAAATTAGAGATGACAAAATGAAGCAAGTACAAAAATTGAAATATCTGGAAAGTGTTTTTTAACAGACAACAGAAAATGTGACACTGAAATCTGCAGCTACATTGGAATATTTAATGTTTTCTAAAAGTTAAACATACTATTAAGAAACAGGAAAAATTTAGTGGAAACAAAGAAAAGAGTACTGAACTGTTATGTAATATAAATTTTCTTAAAAAATGTTAAATGACTGTCAATGAAAACAAACTCCCAAAATATTATTAAACAGTTTTTTTTTGACAAAACATTATTTGATAAGAAATAAACCCTATTTCCAGCACAATTATATACCCAAATACATACAACATTAAAAAATGCCAAAACTTTATTTTCTACCCAATGGCGGACAATATTATAAATATGCCTAAGAGATTCCACAATACAACACCATTTAAATCAAAGAGTCTATTGGTCAGAAATTAGCATCACCATGTGAAATATTTAACCATTCAGAGAAAACGAAAACCTATTTTTCTCAATCCTACTTTTGTGAAAACTTACAGATTTCAACTTTCAAAGAGCAGATATGTGACTGCCTTCAAGTAGTTTCTTCATAGCTTCTTCCTTTCCCCACAGAGCATGCTGAAAGAAACACATGTAGTTTTCAATGAACAATCTCCAACAACAACAAAGGTGGTCATCGAATTTTCACTAACAATAAAAGTTTTTTTCAATTAGTGATTTGTTATGTGAACCAACTATTTAAAAGTCTTTTCTAAACCACAGTTTTTTTGTGAACCTGATCCAAGTTCATTGTATTTTTGCTAATGATAAAAGTTTTTTTTGAATCACAGCTTTGTTATATGAATCAACTATTTAAAACTTTTTTCTAAACCACAGGTTTTCTATGAACCAACTATCCAAAGACTTTAACTCAAGTCTATTTTCATTCTTTGTACATGAATTTGAAATCCTTAACTCTTTTGAATTTGTTTGACAAGCATACCCACATTTGCTTTATTTTATTCTTTGGAATCTAGACGTTCAGGTTTTTAATATAAAAATGCCTGGATGACTGAATTTCCTACAATTGCACCTAAGTCTGTTAGCTCTCACCTTGTCCAGATTAAGATCCTTGTAACTTCTGTCTTTTTCCCAAAATTAAAAAGCACCATTCAAAATTTGTTTTTTACAAGGTTGAAGATTACAGAGTAAGAAGCACATTTTATATGAATAGGTGTGGAAGATAATGGATAACTGTTGTGGTCTTGTTAGGGCCAGAAATAAAGACACAAAGAAAGGAATTGAGTTTTCCATTTGCGGAGGCGATTTTGTTTTGATGAGTTGGATATCTTGGTGTTCACAAAATAAAAATTATAAATGAAATGGATAATTAATGCCTCTGTCTTATCATTATATATATATATATATGGAAATCTTGGTAATCTGTATGGATAATCCCAGGAGGATGAAATCCGGAGAGCTCAATGTTAAGTCAGAGCGAATAATTTAATTTAAAGAAAAAACAAACCACTTTAAGGATCTATTAGTTATAATTTATTTCACCAGAGATTTTATTTTACTCTGGATCTTCAGACTTCACTTTCAAAAGATCCAGAGAAAAATAAAATCTCTGGTGAAATTAATTATTACTAATGGAACCTTAAAAGGTCTGTTTTTTTATTTAAATTAAAATATACATATACATATATATATATATATATATATATATATATATATATATATATATATATATATATATATATATATTTTTATCCACTCTACAACTATATATATATATTGATATCTCACACTTATACACACACTCAACTAATATATACATATGCACACATCATACACACTTCCAAAGAACTAAAAGATAACGTACACTTAACACACACATCCCATTCCCTGAAACCAATAAAACTCTCAAAGTGACCAAGGAGGGTATTCTTAAAGTCAGGAATCTCCCATCCTCTATCTTAAAAACAACTTGAAAGAAGCCGTTTGGCCAACAGAAGAACCGACAGAATTTATCGATAAAAAAACAAATGAAAACTACAGATAAAGTTCACTTTCTTCAGAAACAGTCATTCACTCCAGTAGTTCTCTGCTACTAACAAGCAGGGATTTTTTTTTCTCTTGATAATGTCTGACCAAAACTAGTTGAGGAATGCAATTGAAATAATAAAACAAAAAAATATTAATATACAACCCAGCCTGTCTGAAAATTTATTGTTTAAAACACAAACACACACACACATATATATATATATATATATATATATATATATATTCCATGCAGAGAAATTATAACATATATGTAACAACAAACAATGTATAAAAAAGGGGGAACCTTACTAGTAATATTTCCTGCAGGGAAAACTGGAGTTACAACAGTTTCTCTATGAACCTGGTGAGGCCATGTCATTTTTCATGTAGGACCTATTGCTCCGGGCTAGAGATGTCCTTCTTCAGCTGGGTTTAAATCACAACTGTCCTTTGCCACTCTATCCCCTGACATCACTCACCAGCTATTGTGGGATCCTCGTGACTATCTCATGGAAAGGAAGACAATTGCTTTTTGCATCCCTATATACACTTTGTTTTTGGGACTTATTTTCAAATTTATATGAAGATATTATCTATTTATTATTTAATTAATTAAAAATACTCTTTTTTCTGATATATCTACAGGGTGGGATGGGTAAATTGTTGCCATTTTATATTTTTAATTTCATGCATGTGCATTTTTGATTTTGATTTTCTCGACTGCATAATATAATGGGGTCAGTTGGGCACCATCTGGGAGAAGAAGTATACCATGATGCAATTTACTCTGTCATTTGCAGGAAATTCTGAACTCGTCTGGAGGCTATGGTTGAAGCCAATTGTGATTTTATTGAATAAATTTACTCTTTAGTATTTCAAGATATCTTTGTGTAATTTTGGTAAATATATCTGTTAAAATGAAATGTTAGTGTTATTTTCATTTTTGTGTAATTTAGATGACAATTTATCCATCGCACCCTGTAGTTTCAAATTTGTATTAAGATATTTATTTATTTATTATTTAATTAATTAAAAATTCTCATCCCGCATTTGTGATATATCTATTTTCAAATTTGCAACAAGATATTTATTTTTTAATAAATTAAAAATACTCATTATGTTTTTTGATACCTCTATTTTCAAATTTGTACTAATATATTATTTATTTATTATTTAATTAACTAAAAATACTCATGTCTTTTTGATACCTCTATTTTCAAATTTGTACTAATATATTATTTATTTATTATTTAATTAACTAAAAATACTCATGTCTTTTTGATACCTCTATTTTCAAATTTGTACTAATATATTATTTATTTATTATTTAATTAACTAAAAATACTCATGTCTTTTTGATACCTCTATTTTCAAATTTGTTCTAATATATTATTTATTTATTATTTAATTAACTAAAAATACTTGTCTTTCTGATAGATCTATTTTAAAATTTGTATCAAGGTATTATTCATTAAGACAATTCCCCCAAATTATTCACATTCCTACTACTTGGGAATGTGATTCCAAGAAATCTTACATG
The DNA here is from genome assembly GCA_903632075.3 of Acanthosepion pharaonis. Taxonomy (NCBI): domain Eukaryota; kingdom Metazoa; phylum Mollusca; class Cephalopoda; order Sepiida; family Sepiidae; genus Acanthosepion; species Acanthosepion pharaonis. The sequence goes on along the minus strand of CAHIKZ030004490.1, from coordinate 1,031,082 downwards.
TAGCTAGGGTTACACCTTACTGTGGTCAAATCAGCTTAAGGACAATGGAAAGTTATGTAGACTTTAACAATAGTTAGTAGTAGTATCTGCGATAAACTAACTGAAAGTAATATATTTATAATTTGAAAGTAATAAAAATCAAATTGAAAAAATTTACATCTTAACTTTTATCTGCTAGGATTTAAAAAAGTTTCTTTTGATGTCAAGTGTCTCCTTACCAGGGCAATAAGTGGAATACCTAAGCCCTGAGACTCATTAATACTTAGAGAAAAAGTACTAGAGAAACTGGCAAGGGAAATAGTGATTTACTAAGTGTAGCTTAATTGTACCTAAAGGGGACAAAAGTATGAAGCACCCAGTGAGTATCAAACTCACTACTCAATTGATCTAGTGAGACAAGCTTGCTAACCATTACATCATGTCAAAGTGCCTGAAAAGAGTTTCTAAGCATTGCTTAGATTTGGCACAAGGCCGAAAGTGTGGAGCACCCAGTGAGGATCACTCTCACTACTTAGTCATAACTAAGTGCTCAAGCTATCATGGGAAAATAGTTTCGCATCTAAATGCTGATGGAATTATGGAACGATGTGAAGAAGACTTCAACTGGAATGGCTCCTTATAAATTAAGTTTAAAGCATGGTGCATTTGTTATGCTTTGATGAAATATATCTCTTCCCATCTGCATAGAAACTGAGCTGATTAATAATTTACAATCAACATCAAAAGTCCACAGTTCTACTCTGGTTATTTCATTTTTATTTTTTGTTTTAGAGGTGGCTTGCACAATAAAAAAAAACTAGTCTCAGTTTTACTTTTAACCTTTGAAAACTTCAGTTTCTTATTTTAATATTCTGATGAATCTTAATTCTTAAGTTATTTTTTTTTAAGTCATGAGAAATTTATTTATTAAAAAAAAGTTTGAACAAAGTAACTATAAACAATTTTTTTTTAAAACTTTTAAGTTAATGATTGAATACGCTCATGGTGAGTTCTACAATTATAAAATATCCATATAAATTCCCCTGTTAAATATTTGAGTTTAATAACTTTAACAAAATGCAATGACAATCATAAAAATGAATGCTGTCGTTATTTTTAGAAGTGGGTACAAATGAAAAGAATTGAAATTGACAATTTTTCCCATTTTACTGAAACAGTTGTTAAACATTGCTATCTTTCATTCTTTCTTTCTTTCATTCTCTCTTTCATCAATTTTCTCACTGAAGCTAATTAATTTTTTCCCCTCTTTCCACATGATCAAAATGGAATAGTCAATTATTTATGAGCTATTGGTAGGAGACGGTAAACACTTCTATCTTTTATTCTTTCTTTTTCTTTTCATTTTCTCACTGAAACCAAGTAGTGTCTTTTCTCCTCTTTCCACATGATCAAAATGAAATAGCCCATTATTTATGAGGTATTGGTAGGTAATGTTAAACACTATCTTCTCTTCTTCCTTCTTTCTTTCTTTCTTTCTTTCTTTCTTCTTCACTGAAGCCAATTAGTGTCTTCTTCCCTATTTCACGCGATCAAAACTGAATAGTCCATTATTCATACAGTATTGGTAGGGCGTAACGGTTGTGCGAAGTAACGAATGGCAAGACAAGCACAATCATAATGAGGTAAAGGTCACATTGCTTGCAGAAAATTATCCACATGGTTGTAAGATTAAACTTTTAGAGATTTCTTCTATGTGCAGTGTCTCTCCAGGACATTTGCGATCATGGTTCTCCACAGTTTCTTGTCCTTTGTAGCTCTTAGTAAATTTTATCTTTTTGTTTTCTCTCCTAAACCATTGCCATTCAGTTACTCAAGCTCCTTAGGTAAGTCATGTGCTGTTTTCCTCTGTCCCTCTTCAACATGCCCTGTGAGTGTCAAATTTTCCAAGCCTTTTTCCCAATTATGTGTCTTACAAATTTCAACTGTCTCTTTTTGATGTTAAGTATAAGTGTTTTTTTTTTGTTTCTATTTTCTCTAAAATTTTGTTGTTGCTTACATTACGTGCCCATGAAATGTCAGTTGTCTATTTCTGATTCTGTTTCCAAAAACTTAATTGTTGCTTACATGCTTCGTTCATGGTATTCTCAGCATCCTTCTGTAGAGCCGTATTTCTATCGCCTCAAGCTTCTTCTTTATCTGTGCAGAGATGGTCCAGCATTTACAGCATTTACAACCATATAGGAGAATTGATATAATAGAATTCAGTACTATTTTCTTTGTTTCTAACGAATTTTTCTGTTTCTTAATATTTTGCTTAGATTTTGGAAGGCATCTTTTATTCTCCCAATTCACCTTCGGATTTCGATGTCGCACTTTAAAACACTTCCCAGATATAAATTGTTAAATTGATATTTAAAATGATCAAATTGTTAAAACACTTCCCAAATATACTTGATTGATTTTAGTATCTCCAATTTTTAATTTGCAAGATAGTCTGTTCCATTTTGCTGACAACAATACATTTGTCTTTTTCAATTGATGTTTAGTCCTTTCTTCTCGTTTTCCTTCACTGTGTAGTTGAGTTATAACTCCCTAACATTTATATATACAAAAATACTTGTACAAATGAGAAACAGTAAGACGTGGAAACAATGAAACGAGTATTATTTATTATCTGGTTTTTATGTGGTCTTGGAGACACAAGAGCGAATAATACTGAGTCAAATGCAGATCAAATATGTATCGGAATCCGACAGAAGGATAAGATAAAGAATAACCAAAGTGTATACAGTCTTTCTCGTATGTTTTTTTTCTTTTAATTATAGATGTGTGTAATGAGTGTCCAGATAATTTAGTTGGAAAAATACAAGAAGTGTCTGGAGTTTTCTGACCGTGAATTTCTGTTTAGTACTAAAAGATAAATGTTATTATTATGGCGTGAAAAAGGGATAGGAGATGGAATTTTCGTTGACGTACGTATTAACGGCGTGTCCGTGTGAAGTGCTTGTCCGATAGTGAGAATGTCACGTGTTTGTATGTAGAGGAGAAAAGTAGTTTAGAATGAGTAAATTAATGATAATTATAACTGTTATAATTATTTTGTTATATTTATTTTTTGACACTATAATTAATTAATTTTTTATGGATACGACACAGTGACAGTATTATTAATGTTTTTATTTATGTATTTCTTTAGGAAAAAAGTGGAGCAAATCCACTGATTCACCGTAAAGGAGGCATGTCTTAAGCAAAAACAAAGATCGTGCATCATTTTTTAGTAATGACTTTGTAGTTTAAATTAAGTAATGGTCTTTGTTCTGGAGGAAGTCTCTCTGATTGTTTTGCCTTCCTAGTTTTCTCATTCAATCTCGGCTTCACTTTCTTGGCAATCGAGCAATTGGCAAAAAATTCTGAGTAACCAAGGCAACGAAACAAAACACATACCAAACCAAAACAAAAAAGAGAGAGAAAAAAATGACTTTTATGGGTGATCTTATTCCGGTAAACAGGAGTGATATCTCCATTACAAGCTAAAGTCTCTAGCTGGTTGACTGAAGGTTGTGAGCTCAATCCCTGCGCTGGGCAATACTCTTCTTCAACCACAAATTTGCTTATTTTTGAGTAAGGAAGGTTGAGATTTAGTTTACTTTGCACTCTGATATAATAATAATAATAATAATAATAATAATAATAATAATAATTTCAGTTGTAGTTGGAGCCCTCGGATTGATTGGAAAAAGGTTCTGATAGACTCATTGAAGGTATTCTTGGTAGTCCACACCTTAAAGAAATACAAAAAAATGTACTCACAAATACAGCTCACATATTACGACGAGCTTTAAAATATATGTGTGACCTTAGTTGTTGTTGCTGTTTTTTTTAACAAAAATTATCAGTGGAAGATGTCATGAAGCCATTTCTGAGCTTAGGTCTCTGGTTGGGACCCCAAAGAAAATGCGTGTAAAAAACGGAAAACCAAGGAATTATTATTATTATTATTATTATTATTAATAATAATAATAATAATAATAATAATAATAATTCATTGATAGTCTTCTCGGTGTGTATATGAAGTAATCTTTTCAATAAAGGTCTGTAAAGAAGAAAATATTTTCGTTTCAACCTAATAAAATAATAACAGTCAGTAAATCAATAATCTTTCAAATTTAGGTTTTCTAAGAACTAAATTTATAAGATTATTGATTTACTAAATATTTCAACGGTTGCTCCAGGAATAAGTAAAATATGTTAATTGAATCTGAATTAAAACGAAGGAATATTCTTGATTACAAAAATAAATCCAATAACTATTATATGGTAAAATAATAAAAATTCTAGGGGAATTTCTGTAACTGAAAACCACAGAGTATTTTAGACTTTATTTTATGATAACAATGGAAGCACTGATCAGTGATAATATATTTGTGGGTAGAGTGCTAGGTATTTTTGGTATTATTTTATCGGAACTTCAGAAATGAAACGAACAGACTCAAAGGTATAAAATAAATACTGTATATTTATTTATTTGGTTTAGATTGGAGTGAGTCCTTTGTAATTAAAACGTTTATAAGTTAGATCTTGGTAGCAGCTGGGAGAAAACCAGTTTCGGTCCGGTAGTTGATAGTTTGAAAGTCAGACCTTGGTAGTAATTGTCATCTTGGATATAGGCGCGACGTCAATCTGCTTTGTTGTCTCGGCGGAAAAATGTCTTAAGCAGATGACCACTTAACTTCTTAACGCAATATGCATGGCTGGTTTCTCTGGTGGTTCCTTCTCTTCTGACTCATAGCTGGCCGTTTATAACCATTTAGACGGGGATCCAGAGTAATGGCGTGAAGCTTGGTTTCGACTAACATCAAAAGTGTCTTTGTTTGTTTTTTTTTGACTGGCCAAAATTCTGTTATTTTCCGGTATTCTTTTATTCTTCATTTTTTTTTATTGCGGAAGTTATGCGTGGAGATTTTGGTAGAATTTGGCCATAATGGCTAGACTCAGGCGCAAGCAAACTCCGCCGTTTTCAGTCTTCTTTTCTTCTTCCTCTTTTTTGCTTGAGGGTTGCCTTCTCCTTAGTTGAGAGTGAAGTAGACACACACACACACACACACACACACACACACACACACACACACACAGAGAGAGAGAGAGAGAGAGAGAGAGAGAGAGAGAGAGAGAGAGAGAGAGACTGTGTTCCAAAACAACATAATTTAAAATGTGAATAATGAGTAATTATATGCCCCAGGTAAATGAAATTAAATAAACTTCATGTTGAACAATAAAAGATTTATTTATCAAAATTCGAACAAGAGATTCAAATGGGATGTAGATTTTATAACCAATTTCACAAAGCTTTACAATATTCACCAACCATGACACGACACACGTCAAATTGGTAGTCCAGCTCCTGCCAAAAACTCTGTAGCATGTTTTGCGTAACATACGCCAGCGTCCTAGTGATTCTCTGCTTAAGTTCCTCTAGGCTTGTAGGAAGAGGAAGGATATAGACCTGTCCTTTCACATAGCTCCATAGAAAAAAAATTACAAAGTGTCAAGTCAGGTGAACGGAGTGGTCATTTTAACAGCACATTGTCATTATCATTGGCAGGCTCGATCCATCTTCCTGGTAGATTCCCATTGAGATAAGTCCGCACAGTCAGCTTCCAGTGAGGTGGATCCCCATTCTGTTGAAAAATAAAGCGTTCATGTACATCTGCAATGAGCTCATCAAATAACCAGTTCTGAAGCATTTGTAGATAAACATTGCCGGTCACCCCCCCTCAAAGAAAAACGGCCCAAAAAAGACGTAAAAATTAAACATTGAATTTAGTTTTCACACATTTTGTTAAGATTTGAGATCATTTGAGCAAAAATTGCTTCTGTTTTTAGGCTAAAAAAATATGTTAATTTTTTTTTGGGGGGGGACGGGGGGACACTCATATTTTATTTTTAGATTTATATTTGGGTTCATCACATATTCAATCCATGACTCATATGTCCTAGAAACAAATACTGACCACTTCTTGTTATAAGTAAGCATTTCAGTGGCGAAGGGAACTTTGAAATTGGGACATGTAGTTACGAGAAAAATATTAAAATTGTAGGGGTTTAGTTAGAACATCTCATTCCCAACTTTACTGAATGTTTCACGCACCACTCACTACATATGAATCAGAGTGAGACCTGGGGGAGCTGTTATATTTCGCTGCGAATTAGATATCTTTCTGATTCACTCTACATTTCTTGGATGGCTTTAAGAGCCAAGAAAGCAAAATCCCAAAATAAAAAAAATCGTCTTCTGCGCAAGGGCTCCGAGCATCACATCTGCTCTACAAAAAACCAAAAAAAAAAAAAACAAATCTTTCTCATGTCCGGACTAATTCTCTAATTGCCAAGGGCACTAATTCCCTTGGTTAACTCGCTAACTGTGCAAGGAGCTCTAATTCAGTACTTCTTAAACTATCTGATATGGCCGTAGCTAATGGTTCGCGTAATGGCGCCGGTCTGCGGACCACCACTTTGAGTAGCAGTGATCTAATTCATCTCGGTTGTGTGCTCACTCGGTGAAGGGTTCTATTTAAGGCCCGACAAAGTTAACAAATAGTTAATTTAATTTTTTGTTTCTGTTTTTGCCAAACTCATCGATCAGTTTGTTTTTGAAAGTATTAGCAACACACTGCCTCCATCTTCAAGTGGAAGCAGCAGTTAATTCCACTGATTTTTTCGTACATCTTTCCTCGTTCACTCAATCTTAGCCTCCCCCCTTCTTTCACTCAGTTCTTCCATGTTCACTTGGCTTTTTCATAGAACTAGCAAGGGAACAGGGGGTCTTTGCTTATACTACTCAACTAATATCGCTTGTTCACGATTTATCCTATGAAATGAAGGAATAGGAAGTTTTTTTAACCATCTCACTCCAAGTAAGGCAATAATGCCACTAAGGTGCAAGAAATTACTGAGTGTGAGATTATACGCGATAAAGAAATCATTATAAAGGAGAGAGAACAATAAAAGAACAGGAATTAAGAAGACAGAAGATGATGATTGACATTACATTTAAAGTTTTGATGATCAAAGGAAGAAGCTTAGAGAGATTTCTAAAACATAGAAGTACAAGGGAAGAAAGTGTAATTATAGAACTTACGGTTACATCTAGATATTTAAACTGTAATACGAGGAGACTTTGCCGACAATCTTGTAGCACGCTTAAATTCATAAAATTTAGGTACCAAAGAGGAAAGCTCATCATAACAATTATCATGAACATATTTATAGAAAAGACACCAGTAAGCTAGTGTTATATTAAGTGTATGGTGGCAGAACAAAGAAGAAACAACGAAGGTTTAAAGAAATAAACAATTGTATTAACGTAAAATACAACAAATGATAAATTAGTGTCAATGTCTCTCGTTAAAAAAAGTGGAGTTATAAAAGGCGTTCTCAGAGTTGTGAATTACTGGGGCAACGGCATTTGGCGAACTGTCTCTTCTAGATGGGAGGTCGCTTTCCGACGAAGTCTGTGAACCCGGGCCAAGACGCCATCCAACTGCCAAAAATGTCCCTTTGATGGGTTTTTATATCATTTCTTAGTCTCACGTCGACTCCGGTTTTTATTTTGTTTCTTTAGGCGGAAGTGGGTGCTATTATGTGGAAATTCTGAACGGTACTGCTTTTTTTTGAGTGTATGTGTAAAAATGGAAGATATGTGCAGAGCCTATGCGCAGTTGCCGGAATTTTAGTTCAGTTTTGGGTGTTCGAAGCTTTCACATCCGGTCAGTGATGGAAATTAGTGTAGAATGAATCAGAAGAAGATCTGGTTTTAGGAAGATAGGAAGAAAGTAATAGGATGGATTGATGTGCTGTATTTTTTTTTTTTTTTTAGTGCATAATGTAATTTTTAGAATGTGCCGGTAGCTGACCACGTGTTTGTCTTTTGGGATTTCTTCTTTGGAATATCGGGACTAATGACTGTGTGAGATCGCTAGATTTGTAGTTTTCATTATTTACATGGTCGTCAGACGAAGGACAAGGTGTCGAGTCCGGCGTCGCTTGGAGAGTCTGAGTCGCTTCGCTACAACAATTCCTTACACCAAAACAACAGTTTCTTACATACCATTCTTGCTACTGCTACCATAATATCTCAAGTCTCTATGTAGTCCTTACTAGTCCCCATATGTATAACTTGTATGTGGGGGTGGGGAATAAAAATAACAATATTTACTAAGGAGGAAAGTTCCTCAGTACAGTTATCTTGAAAGTATTTATAGAAAAGGCACTGGAAAGCTACGTTACGGCGGTGGGGAACGTGACTGAAGCCGAGATGACAGGTCAGGAGATTGTAAATCTTTCTATGTATTTCATCAATAATACATAGCAGAAGAACCAGATTAGATCTAAAAGCAATATTTATTGCACGCACGAATGGTAGACTTATAAATGGGAAGACAGACTCTAGTAAGTAAAGATTTATTGCACCACACAGTGAACCCACATTCCTAGCAGCAGACCTAGCAATTGATTCAATATGACCTTTCAACTTTATGTCAGCAGAAATCGGTGGACATAGAAAACCAACATCAATGACCTTTTATATACGTAATTAATGATGGGTCAGTGGAGCTACTGTATCGCGTTGATCCGAATATTTGGACATAGAAAACAATTCCCGAGACCTATCATGTTCGTAATTATAGTTGTTGGCGGGGATAAGCTACTGTATTACGATGTTCCGAATATTTGGACATAGAAAACAATTCCCGAGACCTATCATGTTCGTAATTATAATTGTTGGCGGGGATAAGCTACTGTATTACGATGTTCCGAATATTTGGACATAGAAAACAATTCCTGAGACCTATCATGTTCGTAATTATAATTGTTGGCGGGGATAAGCTACTGTATTACGATGTTCCGAATATTTGGACATAGAAAACAATTCCCGAGACCTATCATGTTCGTAATTATAGTTGTTGGCGGGGATAAGCTACTGTATTATGATGTTCCGAATATTTGGACATAGAAAAACAATTCCTGAGACCTATCATGTTCGTAATTAAAGTTGTTGGCGGGGATAAGCTACTGTATTACGATGTTCGAATATTTGGACATAGAAAACAATTCCTGAGACCTATCATGTTCGTAATTATAGTTGTTGGCGGGGATAAGCTACTGTATTACGATGTTCCGAATATTTGGACATAGAAAACAATTCCCGACCTATCATGTTCGTAATTATAGTTGTTGGCGGGGATAAGCTACTGTATTACGATGTTCCGAATATTTGGACATAGAAAACAATTCCCGAGACCTATCATGTTCGTAATTATAGTTGTTGGCGGGGATAAGCTACTGTATTACGATGTTCCGAATATTTGGACATAGAAAACAATTCCCGAGACCTATCATGTTCGTAATTATAGTTGTTGGCGGGGATAAGCTACTGTATTACGATGTTCCGAATATTTGGACGTACAAACCAACCATATGTAACTATCTTTATCTTAAGTAGGATAGTTTCTTTGCTTTAGTCAACCACAAACGTCTTTGTTCTGTTGTCCATTTATAAAAAGTCGTCCAGCACGTGTGCACTATCTACAAAACAGTCGATATAAATATTAGCTAATCAGTTTATCTCCGTTGCTGTAATTTATAATTTGGGAAAGAAACAAATTGACAAGAGATAAAAGCTTCTGAGAGGTCATAGAAAAAAAAGTTTAAAACTTGCCTGCTGGGTTGCTATGGTTTCTTAATGACCTGTGAAAGTTAGAGGGGGTGAAACCTCGGCCTTATAAACATATTCAACTCATTTACAAAGAAAAAGGAAAGGAAAAAAAAGAAAGGAGAGAAAATGCAAATACATTTTTTTAACCAAGATTCTTTCTTGAATTAAGCACAAATATATTTCTTAATGACTTCTTTTACTATTGCGACTCGGACTTTATTGCTACTTTGCTTGGCCTAATCTTCTTTTTATTCTGAACGCTGGAAACTAAGACTCTTCACAATTCCCTGACCTATGTAGGTCTGAGTAAATATTGTCTTTTTGTTCTCTCTCCTAAACCTTTACTCCGCCATCCACTTATTAAAGTTCATTCTTCTTATATGTGCCGTGGCAATTCAGGATGTTAGCGATCATGGCTCTCCACAATTCCCTGTCCTTTGTAGCTCTTTTAGACTAGAAAGTTCTCCGCCCATCGATGCTGTGTTATCATAGCACTGGCTGCATCAATAGCTATAAACCCCAATCTTTTCCATTTTCCTAGATGACCGTTTAGGTTCATCAACCCTTCTACAAATTTTGTATTTAATCCGGTTGGGTTATCCTTGTAACTAGAAAAACCTTGTGACGGAATCGTTTGCCGATGAAAGCAAGAAGCTATAAGAGAATTCCACAGGTGAGAAGTGCGAGAGAAGAAAGTGTTAGAATAGAACTTACGGTTACAGCTAGCAATTTCAATAATGAGACCTAGCCGCCAATCTAGTATTACGCTTAAATTCGTGAAGTCGAGGTACCAAAAAAGGAAGGCTTATCAGAACAATTGCCATGAAAATATTTTTAGAAAAAGCGCAGGGAAGCTACGTTACGTTGGTGGAAATGTGATTGAGGCCGAGACGCCAGGTCAGCACCAATAGTATTGCAGATTGTTCTTTAGTACAGTGTTACATGGTACCAACGAAAAATACTACCGTTTTATTAAAAATAATAAGTCTAAAGTTTCTTTAAGTGTTTAGTAGGGCGTTTTCAAAGAGTTGTTCGAACCGTCTCCTTCAATCTGAAATAACAAAAAAAAAAAAATTAAATAAATAAAAAAAAAGGTAGGTCAGCGTACTTGATGTATAGTATTGATACATTGAAATGACAATAATCTAGGATACTTATAACTGCCTCTCTTAAAAGAAAATCAGAAATATGTCGCCTACTTTTTATATGAAGAATAAAAATACAAGGAGAGAAGAATGATACTTGTGTACACAGATAACTGAAAAAAGAAGAAAAGCATTTCAGGCTTTGCTATTAGGAAATGTGTGTGTGTGTGTGTGTGTGTGTGTGTGTGTGTGTGTGTGTGTGTGTGTGTGTGTGAAATCTAGCAGGGAAAGAAATTCACAGCCATATTGGAGGATTGAAATTCATTGCTATATAGGAAGATTTAAATTCACTGCCATATTGGAGGATTGATATTCATTGCCACATAGGAGGAATTCCAACGCGTCATTGGATTTCTATGTCACGTTTTCCGTCATTTATTAAAACACTTCCTCGATAGTTAAATTCCTGTACCTACTTGATTTCGACATTTGCATTTTGGGCTGTTCCTTTTTCTGACAAGCAAACATTCTGTCTTTTTAAAAAATAATATAATCCCAAACAAAGCTATAATTCTGCTAAGACGCAAGGGGCTACTGGGAGTGAAAGAAAATGGGAAAACTTGAGGAGAAGGATCCGGAAACCCCAATCTTAAACAGGAGACAAGGGCTAGAACTCTAATCCTGTTCAGAAGACGGAAAAGAAGTATGAACCGGACGATAGGCGAAACTATCTTCTCCCATTACAATTTACGATTGGTGGTTAGTCCTTTCTTCCCGCCATTCAGTCAGTTAAGTGCCATACATGATACACGCTTGGGCGATCATGTCTCTTTTGATTCATTGCCATTTCTTTCTACGATAGACTGGGTGCCAACCAAGGCAATACTAAATGAAAATTTCGGCATTTTAATCATTAAATGATATATATATATATATATATATATATATATCATTTAATGCCGAAATGTAATTTTCTTGGGAGCTTTGAAGTAATAAAATATGTTATCTGCTTTCACAATTGAATACATGGTAGATGATACTCAGCTTTTATGTATATATATGTTTCTTGGTTGGTGATTGTTTATTTAGCGGCACATCAGCCTTAAATATCGAAATGAAAGTATTTTGTACATAATTTTATACTTTCAGGATATATATATATATATATATATATATATATATATATATATATTTATTGGTACTATGTAACATGTACTAAAGAACAATCAGCAATACTATTGGTGCTGACCTGGCGTCTCGGCCTCAATCACATTTCCACCGACGCAACGTAGCTTCCCTGCGCTTTTTCTAAAAATATTTTCATAGCAATTGTTCTGATAAGCCTTCCTTTTTGGGTACCTCGACTTCACAAATTTAAGCGCAATACTAGATTGGCGGCTAGGTCTCATCATTGAAATTGCTGGCTGTAACCGTAAGTTCGATTCTAATACTTTCTTCTCTCGCACTTCTCTCTTGTGGAATTCTCTTATAGTTTCTTGCTTTCATCGGCAACCGATTTCGTCACAAGGTTTTTCTAGTTACAAGGATAACCAACCGGATTAAATACAAAATTATATATATATATATATATATATATATATATATATATATATATTTATTGATCATAAAATTTTCTGCCGGTTATTTTCACTTCAAAAATGTATTGTATGTAATGTTTTTATATAAAATGTATTATTTCTCTTTTCATACTTGGTGTTGTTATTGTTTATCATTTTGTTATAAAATTGTATTGTTGGTCATTTTTTTTATAAAAATGACGTTGATGTCTATTTTTGGGGGAGGGGGGGGCACTATTTGCCCATAATTGTGACCCTAACAGGTGCTTTTGCCCCGGGTCAGCGTGGACCTGGGAACAACAGCAATTAAGAGGTGGTTCCACGCTCCTCAAAACTTTCAATCTTCCGATCAGAGGCCTTGCTGCCGGATGTAGTTTATCGTCATACTCAGGACGAACCGCCATTAGAGATTAATAAAACAGATAGATAATCTGAAATATATTCTTCATATAGGTATATTTACTAGCCTTATCTTGGTGTTGGAAAGTTGCGTTGAATTAATCTTTGAAACAGGGAAAATCTGATTGCTTGAAGATTAATATTTGAAATCGTGTCATTTACCCGGTGTTGAATAGGAAATTCTTGTTATTTAAACATGTCATTTGTGAAGCAGGTTGCATTTATCTCTTTTTTTTTTCTCTACGTCTGTTCAGAGTTTACAAGAGGGAATTTGAGAAGACAAGAATTCTTCATTGTCTTTTTCTGGTGAGATAAGAATAACAAGTCTCTTGTAATGCCTCGCATTTAATAGGAAGTAGTTTCTAACCTGCACGAGTGCAAGTCTCTTACATACAGATTTACGCACTTTGCCAGTTGCATGATGTGACATAGATTTGTTTGGTTTCTGTTAAAGAATCTTAGTAAGTAGGTGATACTATTGACCTTGGTATCATCTTTTAGTGCGGCATTTTCTCTACGGTTTGTCTATAAAACTATTGAAAGTATAGATTCATAGATACATTGTTCGATGAGTAAAAATAAGTTGATATAATAATCGAAGAATTTCTAGATGTAATACTATTAAATATTACAAATCTTTTAGATGAAGCAGTTTTATCAATAATTTTAATTAATTTTCTTTCATTTTATTTGGTTCAGCATAAACCTATTCGTAGGAGAATAGTTTTAAATTGCCGAAATTTCTTAAAGGCGCATTATCATTAATTAGTTTTAATTAATTTTCTTTCATTTCATTTTTGTTCAGTTTACACCATATAGTAGTCGTTGTAGTAGTCTTAAATTTCCCAGATTTATTGGAAGAAGCAATTATATTAAACTAGATTTCTTTCACGTGATGTTTGTTCAGTTTACACTTAATATTATTAGTAGATATAATACTCATAAAATGAAGCATTGTTAATTATTTCAAACTAGTTTTCATTAATGTTACTTTTGTTCAGTTTGCACAATACAGTGTAATCCGGATATAAGAGACCCGGATATAAGAGAAACCCCGGATATAAGAGAGATTTTCTCTGGCCCCAAATTAGAGCCTGTGTTAATGTATATATATAATAGACCAAACCCGGATATAAGAGACTTCTTCTCCGGTCCCAACAATTCTCTTATATCCGGGTTACACTGTAGTCTTAAATTGTCCTAATTTCTTAGATGGAATATTGGTATTATTTTTAATTAGTTATTTCATCTTAATTTTATTTTGTTTGTAATTTTATTTTAGTTTTAAAAACAAGTCATTGATTTTATGTAGCCAATCGTTGATTAGCGAAAAGAATATAAACGATATACGCTTAAAGTTCATGATCATGACGTTTGAGACCAATACTTTCAATACATGACTGACGGCTTCTGCGGCAGTAGAACATTTTTTGCAAACATTTCTTTCTGCGGTAGACCAGTTGCCATCCAGTTGCTGTCCTTTTGATGCTTATTTACCAACGACCATTGAGGGAAACTATTTCATACCTTTTTTATACAAGGTATTATTGCACGTAAGTGAATGTAATAATGGATTCGAATGGAGTTCGAACTCGGCTGTCAAGATTCCTCAATCCCTTGAGCATTGCTATCCATTTTGGGCTACCACTTTAATCTTGTTTGTTTACGTTTACATGACACTTTTTTGCATAGTAGTAGTATAATAGTCTTAAATTTTGTTTAAATCTCTTACGTTAGATGAACGCATTGTCACTAATTATTTTTAAGTAGTTTTCTTTCATTTTATTATTTTGAATTTGGGAACATTAGGAGTTTTCCTTAGTATATATATATATATATATATAAGATATTATTCACACACACCGGTTTATTTATGGTGTTGTTTCCATATATATATATATATATATATATATATATATATATATATATATATATATATATATATATATGCACACACACACACACACATTTACACATATACATATACACAAAGATATACATATATACATATATATATATATTAAGATAAGACATTTTATGTTTATACATTACTAATTTTTTTTTCTTTAGATACAAATATATTTAAGTCATTTACCTTTTTGCCTGAATGTCCGGGAAATTTTCATTCGAGAGGACGAATATTTTCTAATTAAAATTTCTCGGAAAACATTCAGGCTGGTAAAACATTTATTATATATAATATATATATATACACACACACGTGTTTATTATAAACAGACCATTTACATTAAATTAGTTAAATATTTTTTATAGATATCTATAAAAATTTTTCATTCGAATGTAAAACAAAAAATATTTTTAAAAACAATTGTATCGGACTTTGTCCATTTCATATATATATATATATATATATATATTATTAACTTTAACTTTATTTTTAGTGGTTACCTATATTTTAGTAGACGCTCCGTTTATTTATTAAACAGTATAATTATTTCTTTTCGTCTACCGGCCTGAATATTCGAGAAATTTTATTAAAGAAAAATATGCGTTCTCCGGCAGGATTCGAACCTGAGCACCGCATTAATGCAAAAAGATCTAGTATAGTGGCAGTGTAAGATAACTTTCATTTCACGATTTGATAAGAAAGATTGAATCAGATGAAATTTCGTTCAAAAATACCATAAATCAAGAAGAAGACCAGAAGGAATATTTAGTTTGAAATAGCGAATTCGTCTTAAAAAAAAAAAAGAAAAAAGTACTCTTCTTACGTAGTACTAGTAAAATCCAAATTATCGAGCTTATCGGCCTTTCACAATAACTGTAGGTGCAGATTCACTTACTTATAAAATACACATTCTATTATATCAGTAACATTTTTATGGTCATATTTCTATACTTTTAAAACAACTTTTCATGAAATTTGCCAAATAGATTTATGAAGATGTTTTTCTTCTTTGTTTCCTGTATGCGCTCTCCTTTCAGAACATGGACGATCATAGCTCTCCACAATTTCCTATTTTTTGGAGTAACGTATTTGTTAAATCTTGTTCACCCTATGTAAGGCAGTAAAGCCACTAAGACACAAGGATTACTGGGTGTGGAAGAATTAGAAGCGGGAACATTGCTAGGGAGCGAGAACAGAGGAAGAGTAATCAGGAGGACAGTAGATAGCGATTGATATTGCATTTAAAGTTTTTAAGATTAAAGTTCGCTGGAAAACATGGAGCCAGAAGGGAGTTCCACAAGTGGGAAGTGCGAGGAAATAAACTGTTAGCATAGAAATTGCGGTTTCATCTAGTCGGTTTAACTGTAAATTGATGAGATTTAGACGCCTGTCCGCGTTTGCGCTTCGATTAAAAAAATCATTGGTAACATAGCGAATCGTTCATCCTAACAATTAACCTGAAAGTATATATAGGGAGGCAACATTACGGCAGTGGAAAAGTGACTGGAGCCGAGCCGCCAGATCAGCACTAATAATATTGCTGATTCTTCTTTTTGTCTTTTTACCATCCCACCCACTGCCAGTTATGACACTCATTCACATAAGCTAGTCAGATACGTGAACCGCACCCTCTGTTGTTCACAAGCCTCGCCACTGGTATTTTCAGCCTCCATCCGTAGAACTTGATCTCGTCTTAATCTATGAAAGAGTTCTCCAACATTGCCGGTGTCTTTCTGATTCTAAGTATAAGTGTCTTATTTGTCTTTATTTTCCTTAACACTTCCCTGTTGTTCACAAGCCTCGCCTCTGTTATTTTCAGCCTCCTTCCGTAGAACTTGATCTCGTCTTAATCTATGAAAAGCCTCGCAGAGTTCTCTAAGTATAAGTGTCTTATTTGCATTGTTGCGGTGTCTTTCTGATTCTAAGTCTTTCTCCTTCCGTAGATTCTAATCTATAAAGAGTTCTCCAACATTGTGTCTTTCTGATTTGTTTTTATTTTCACTTCTCTGTTGTTCTTAACACTTCTCTGTTTAAGTTCACAAGCCTCGCTCTGTTATTTTCAGCCTCCTTCCGTAGAACTTGATCTCGTCTTAATCTATGAACGTTCTCCAACATTGTTCTTTCCTAACATTGCCAGTGTTCTTTCTGATTCTAAGTTTCTTAATCTATGTCTTATTTGTCTTTTCTGATTCTAAGTTTTCTTATTTGTAATTTTCACTTAACACTTCCTGTTGTTCCTGAGCCTCGCCTCTGTTATTTTCAGCCTCCTTCCGTAGAACTTGATCTCGTCTTAATCTATGAAAGAACATTCTCCAGTCTTATTGTCTTTATTTTCCTTAACACTTGCCTGTTGTTCACAAGCCTCGCCTCTGTTATTTTCAGCCTCCTTCCGTAGTGTCATTCTTAATCTATGAAAGAGTTCTCCAACATTGCCGGTGTCTTTCTGATTCTAAGTATAAGTGTCTTATTTGTCTTTATTTTCCTTAACACTTCCCTGTTGTTCACAAGCCTCGCCTCTGTTATTTTCAGCCTCCTTCCGTAGAACTTGATCTCGTCTTAATCTATGAAAGAGTTCTCCAACATTGCCGGTGTCTTTCTGATTCTAAGTATAAGTGTCTTATTTGTCTTTATTTTCCTTAACACTTGCCTGTTGTTCACAAGCCTCGCCACTGGTATTTTCAGATGTCCTTTTTGTTTTCAATTTCTTTAAAAGATCCTCGTTGCTTACACACTCCGTCCATAGTATTCTGAGCATCCTTCTGTAGAACCACATTTCTCTTGTCTCCTGACTTTTTTTTAACTTGTGAGGTAATTGTCTAGCATTCGTTGTCAAAGAGGATGATTAATATTACATATCAGTTCAACACATATTTTTTGTTTCTAACAAAGATGTAAGCCCATCTTTTATATTAGAAATAAGACAAATAAGGTTTGCATTACACTGGTCAATATAAGTTCTGAAAGCCTCTAACTAGTCGTCCACAACTTCCTATCTCTCGTAGGCCTGAGAAGCGTTTCTCCCTTTGCCACATCTTCGTTCTGCCATCCATTCACACGGGTTCGACAGAGAGGTGACCCGCTGCTTACCTCTTGTCCTTGATATGCCTTATGAGGGTTTAGTTCTCCAAACCTTCCTTAAGTGTCCACGAAATTACAGCGGCCTCTTTCCGTTTCTGAGTATAATTATTCAATTTTTTACCATTTTCTTCTTGACTTAATTAAGACTTCTTCGTTGCTTACTCACGTTGTCCATGTAATTCTCAGTATCCTTCTGTAGGATCATATTTCTGTTGAATCTTAGTTTTCTCTTTATCTGTTAAGAGATTGTCTAGTTTTCGATGTCATACAAGAGGATTGATATCACATAACAATTCAGGTCCCTTTTCTTTGTTTCTTACGAAAGTTTCCTGTTTCCTATTATTTTGATTAGATCTTTCGCTTTTCCGATGCGCGTTCGCATTTTGGTATCATATTTTTCATCCTCTATTAAGCTTCTGAAATTCCTTTTTACTTGAACTTTATAAGGTGTTGACACTGTAACGGCCATTTTTAAGAAAATAAAGGAAATGGCCAATCCAGCGGTGTGTTTCATAGCATTGTTGTAACCATCATATAACGAGTTTTTTAATTGGTCAATAGATGAAGCAATGACAACCCTGCCTCATTTCTACCTTGGCGAACGATTTAGAAATTCTCCTTTTTACTACAGACTGTCGACAGGTGAAAATGTACCGAGCTGCTTTCTGATCTACAACCACGTGGAAATGTCAACGAATATGTATATGTACCATTTGAATAAATATCTCAACTAATTAGAGATATATTGTTGGAATTTTTCACGGTTGCGCGCACGTGTGTGTGTGTGTGTGTGTTCTCAGCAGTGAGAGTGGAATGAACAAAACCCAAGGCTTGAAATATCTGTTTAACAGTTTTTATTTGTGGTTGAAAGAAAGTTCAAAATTTTACGGGAAAAAGGTTTTCCAGTTTACAAAGTTCTTCCCTTGAGTAGATATCTTTTTTTTTTTTTTTTTTGAGAGATTTCACTGCTGCTTCCCACGGGGGAACGAGAAACTTGCGTGTCAAACTGCTAGGTCAGGTCATGTGTCTTCTGTAGCAAGGGCTGAGATTAGATCTTTAAGCTGGGCCTTGAAGGTTGCGGCCGCTGAAAAGGAAAAGTGGGAAAGAGGCTGAATTGAGTTCTGTCAGCGTTTTTATGATTTCTGGGACTTCCGGTAGTTTCCTGCTGAATACTTCCATTGATGCTATTGGTGAATGGAGCCTACTTAGCCATGGTAAGTCACACATAATAAAGAAACGGATGTGTGGAAAGCCATGATCGCATACGTCCTGGCATTAAAAAAAAGTGATAAAAGCTACAATTAAATTGTATTGTCTATTGCGGATGATGCTTTGTTCATAATTCTGGATGTGTTACGTTATATATATTCGACCCAGAATCTTGTGATATATAAAGTGAATTGGAATAGCGAAAGAAGCTTTCTAAAAACTAAGTAAAGTATTAAGAAACAAGATTTCGTTAGAAACACAAAAAAGAGTACTGAACTACTATGTAATACTAGTGCTTCTATATCGCAGTAAATACTGGATAATTTCTTCATAGGTAAAGAGGAAATTTGAGGCAACAGAGATGTGGTTCTACAGAAGGGTGTTGAGAATACCATCGACAGAACATGTGAGCAACGAGGAAGTCTTAAGGTAAAACGGAAACCTTTGTTATGAATCAGAAAAAGTCAGTTGAAAATTTTTAGGATAGATAATGAGGAAAGAGGGTTCGGAGAATTTAACACTTAAAGGCCATATTTAATGTTCCACTGAGAAATATTGAGTAACCGAGTTAACGATCTTAGCAGAACAAAGACAGGAAGAGGGACTCTTCTGGCAAGAAGAAAAATATCGCTTAAAGCTGCAAAGGAAGCTGTTGAGAACCATGATCACCAATGTCCTGTAAAGACACGGTACATAAAAGAAAACGAAAGTAATAAAACCATATTTAACGTAATGGTTCAAGGGAAGTAATTCGAAAAATGTATTTATACATGCTTAACTCCCTTGATTAATTAGCACATAAAATTTTCCGTCTGCATTAACCATTTTCTTTCGTCGTTCCAGTTTAACGATTATCTCTGTTGAAAATCAGAATTGTCACGATATGGATTAAAGGCAAGCATCTATTTATATTTATGAAGATCCGCTTAGTACATCATCTAAAGAGAATATTTACCTGACTCCTCGAGCTTTCCTCTATCTTTAACCACTTGGTCGCGTAAAAAAACAGCATAGCTCGTGATGAAAAACAAAGTTTTGTCATCAAAATGTTTATGTTATTATTAAGAGGAAAGACCAAAGTATTTTTTTTATTACTTTTTGAAATTTTTTACTCCTTTGTAGCAAGTTGTAAATTTTGGTTAAAAATAATTGTCGGATTTTAATGAAATTTTCAGGACGTATTTAGAAATGAATGAAATTATTTTTGAAATTTTTTTGTAGAAAATCTTGATAAAAAATATTTTTTTTTCCATATGTTACACCCCACTTACTTAATTTCATGAAATTTCGAGAAATTAAATTTTTAGAGTGGGGATTTTTTTTATTTGTTAAAAACAGGACTCTTTGGAGAAAGTAAATCATCATTTTTTTTGTAAAACAGTTACCCGTTTTAATCTGCTCTGTAATGCAAAATAAAAAAAATGCAATAAAACTATGACATTATTTGATTAGAAAAGGTTTTAATTGCCTTTGCAAATAAGTTAAGGACACTATTGTCTGAAGAAATAAAATTTTTTCGATGAATAATTAATTTTTACAAGAAGTTTAAATTATAATAATATAATAGTTCAAAAATAGTTTAAAATTCTTCATTGCTTTCAAGACGGCGGTGAAAAGTAAATTTACGAATCAAAATTTGAAAAGCTCAAAACAGTCGTTTGTACCCAATTATTTTTAAAATAATTTTTAGTGAAAAAACGTCCCTAATTTCTACCTATGAAAATCTATACATGACATAATTCTTAAAAGGTCACATGATTTAAATATCATTTCATGCACTGTAATTATTTCACATTTAATTCAGTTCTGTTTTATCATTAACGTCTTTGCAAATCATCCCTTCAAAATATCAAAAAGAAGTTTTACTTTTGTTAATTTCTATTTCACTAAATATTTTTATTTTATGTATTTATTTTAGTTTGGGTCATACGTCAATTAATTAAGTTTTTGTTTTGTTTTGTTTTTGTTTAACTTAAGAACCTGGAGACGAAAAGCAAATTTCATAAAGCTTCTTAAAAACCTAACTAAAAGTCAATAAAACATTAAATAATTGCTGAAAATATGTTAATTTGTAAAAATTACTAGGTAGTTAAAAACAAAAAATATGTGTTTACTTAGATATCATAAATTTATGTCATTTCTGGTCATCCATAAGAGCTGTCATCACCTTGAAAGCTTCTCGATAAATCAATAAAGATCAAAGAAAGAGGGAACTCATCGTTAAGAAATGCTTGTATATTGTTTTTTATGCTATAAGTAAGTAATATTTATTTCAAATCAGATTAATTTAACTTTAAATTTTCTAATTTTACTCAAATAACGTGTCACAAATCTATAATTTAATTTTGAAAGATTTTTAAAACCGATGTTTACAAATTTCTTAAAATTAAGAAAATGACCACTTTTAAAAATTTTTTAAAAAATCGAGCTATTATTTCACATTCCAATCTATATAATTTCTATCTGAAATACACCAGAATATTTTTCTTACTGGAAATCAGTTAAAGCTAAAATGAAATCTTCAAGAATGCTTTTTCGCTTTTAAAATTTAATTTTAAACCTTAGGTTATCGAAAATTCACTGGAGATGCCTACTTTACAAGAACCAGATCAGGCCAAAAATGGAGTACTGTTGCCATATTTGGACGGGAGCTGCCAAGTTGTCACTTTTCAGTCTCCGATGCGGAATGTGGCAAGCCTCTCGTTGCTTTATCGCTACTGCCATGGAAAGTGGTCGAACGAGTTACATTCCTTGGTTATGCCAGATCTAACTTTCATGGTAGAACCCGCAAGGACACATATACTCTAGCAAACCACTCACATTCTTTCCGAACAGCTTATTCTGGAGAACCAATGTTCTGAGGAACCAAAGAGGATGTTTCCTCGATCACTACAATCTTAACCTGTTCAAGTCTAGGGTTAACCGTTATATTCGCTTCCTATCCGCATAAACTACCTCTTAACGTAACCATGTACCTCGTGTGGTCCCCGGCCTTGTGCAGGGTGAACCTTACTGGTAAAAAAAATTCTTAAAGCTCAAATATTTAACGATACAATAGTGAAATTTCCTAGCGTATTTGATAGTCATAGAAATTGAAAAAAAAAAACAAACAAAAAAAAAAAAAAACAACTCATATTCTTATCAGAAAATTAAAACCGGTAAAACCGTGAAATTTTCACAGTTACTGCTAGTATATATTACTTCATGAGATACTTTTCACAGAGCATACAGATACTACACTCTGATCGTAGGAAAAAGAGCCGGAGAATGATGATATTTTATGCATTCGCCCGGTCGAACTGAATCTGTTAAAAAGCCGAGTTTAATGTCGGGGTTTCACGTGTATATGAGACCAGAAACGAAAAACAGTCCAACTCCCTCGATATTTCCAGTTTTGGGAATGCTTCAGGTACCAGATAATGAGTAATTCCTTCTCGAAGGGTGGGGGCGTATTGCCCGAGGATACGCCCTACACTTGGAACTGGAATTAAATAGTTAATTTACGTGCCTCAGAGCCACAAATACTAAACTCTGATCCATACATGAATGATACCGATCATTTTTTACTAGTACATGCATAACAATCGTATAGATTGTATGATATGGGAATTGGAGGCGAGTTCAAATCTAGCTTAAGTGCTCTTGGAAAAAGCATGCATTAATCTCTTCTTTGTTCAGTAATGGGAGAAATGATAAGGTAGAATAGGCTATATAGCCTTGGTAGGGCAAGAACAACCCTGAAAAGAGAATGGAAGGGGAAAATATTTCGCCACATTTCCCACCAAAATAATCATAGAAATTCACAGATATCTTAATTATTCGTATATAAAGGGTGTTCCAATAACTTGGACCGATCTTAAATGTGAATTAAATGTAAGCGTCTAACGATTTTTTTCTTTTTCTTTCAGATTTGGCAGACATTTAAGCAATATTATTTTTCACACGTAATTGCCATGACTTAAATAACATGATACAATAGAGAAATAAATAAATTTTCACCAATAACACTGATTTATTTACTGCTGACTTTGATCCGTCTTATTGAAACACCCGTTAATACGCACTTATGTAAAATACACATCCTCCAACATTAGGCTGCGAAATTCTGGAAAAGAAAATCATTTGTGTTTTGTGTATAATGTGCACGGGCTTGCAAGAATTTGTAGCCGCTAAATTTAACATAAATGTCTTATTTGTTTCATTTTTATGCAGTTTGTAACGACTAAAATTAAAAATCTATATACCTTAATATTAAGATTTGAAATACAAAAGTGTTTGACAGTATTTAGTGCTTATGTACAGACATATTAACAAAATATGAAACAAACTTGCAGCAAACATGCGTTTACGGTAGGAGAAAGAAAATTATGAACAGATACATATTTCAGTGGCTAATTAAACACACTGGACATCAATGAAGATGACATCCTTTGTAAGGGAGAAGGACAAAATACCTGTGGAGAAGACGACAAGGAAGATGACGAAGACATCTTTACTGACAACATAGATGGGTAAAGAGTGAGAAATAACAATAACTCCTTTCACCCATTCCATTCAAATTCGGAGGACTGTGGAAGAAGAAGGAAAGAATTTCGAGGATCTATGTAAGATTTGGTTTTGAACCAATGAAAACCTTTCCTTGACAGAAATTAGCTAGTAAGATAAGAAGAAAAAGGAAAGAAAGTAGCGAGCCTACGCGAAATATTTTTTGTTATAAAATGAGGAGAAAAATTAAGAAGAATGAAGTCATATAAAAGGTTTTGTTTCAGTTCCACGCGACTAGTATTGAAGTACTCGCCAGTATAAAATTACTCACCAATTATATTATCAGCCTCTAACCAGCACGTGACTCATCAAAGAATTCTCACTTAACAATCCCAGAAAGCTAAGTATTTCCCTTCGTCTACTTTTGAACGTATGCGAACTATATATCCATCCGGTGAGCAATGAATTCTCTTACCTTTTTTTTAAAAACATTTTTTGAATATTATTTAGTGCCAGATCATTTAATCTGTTGTATGAACATTTCCTCTTCTGAAGAAATTCCTTATCTTGTTTCGTTAAAATTAACCATGTGTTTCCTTATCATTACCATTCTTCATTAATCTTCTTGGCGTGGGTAAACCAACTGTTTCCTTTTAACCTGTAAGCCACACGCCACTGTTGATAAAACATGAGCAGCAGTAAACAGACTAAAATGCGTTTAACGTCTTTGTGAATGATTAAAAAACTAATACAGTGTTTGGTTAATGATTTACAGTGATTTCTCGAAAATTATTTAATAGTTATTGATTTATAATAATAAATACGTACTTGTTCTAAAATAAGAAAGATATCCCAATTTTCATTTTAAATCCAACAATAATAATTGTAACAATTTTTGTCAATAAATTTATGTTTATCAGTAACTGCATTTTTTATTTCGCGAAAAAATTAAAAAAAAAATCTATAAAAAGGCTAATTTTGAAGAAAAGAGGATATCAAGTTAACAATTTATTGAAATTTTAATTTTCATCATCATCATCATCATCATCATCATCATCAACAATTTCTATTATAGAATCAATATCTAAATTGTCATTAAACAAATTACCATTCACAATATTATCTTCGTCCTGTTCAAAATTATCTTCGGCCTCTTCATTCTCTTGCCAAAGGATATCATCTTCAGAGCCATCCATGAGTGTCATGAGACAACACCTCTTAAAAACCTCTCTTTATAACACCCTCCTCAGTGACGGAATCCCAAGATTCCTGAATCCATTTTACAATAAGTTCCAACTCATGGTACTTTTCAACATTATTTTAACCGCTTAGTTCCGATTTTATTCTTAATGTTAAGGTCGACAAAATGTCTTCGTAATTATATTTTTTTGACAAAATTTATAGATGCGTATTATACATAGGGATAGATATATTTCTTAAATTTTAGATCATTTGTTGAGGTGCGTATTATTTATGGGTGCGTATTATTTTCAAGAAATTACGGTAAATTCGATTTAGAATAAAGATGTGTACTGTAAGCTAATAATTGTATTATTAAAGAAAAAGGAACCCGTGGAGAACCATAGTCACCTATATTGTGAGGTGACAACATTTAAAAAAAATATAAACGTACTAAGAGAAATAATTATACTATATATATATATATTTGAAGTTACTTCCCCTAGAATTGATATCAGTACTAGAGGAATTTTCTCCAAATTTAAAATGATTGTAAATAAAAGAAACATTCTTGCGCCCAAAAGAATACGGTCACTTTGATAATGATTACTGGAATTTAAATTACATTTAGATTCTCGTTTTATTTTATTTTCGATGAATGTTAAAACTAACATTTTTGAGGTTTACATTTTTTAGAATTGGTTTTTAGTTTATTTTAAGTACTAACATAGATGAATGTAATAAAAAATGTCTTCTTTAAAAGGTTGTTTGCCCAAGAAGAGATGTCGGCATTTTTAATTTATATATTACCCTTCTCTACAAAGATGTTTGATTTTGCTAATAATTTTAAATGAAAATAGACTTCTTGCGTCTTCTTTTTAAAGTTCCTTTCCCACCGCCATAATATTTTCCCTATTCTTTTCTATAAATACTTTCATGGTAAATGTTCTGATCAACTCTCCTCATGGTACGTAGACTTTATGAATTTAAGCGAATAAAAAGGTCTCATCATTTTAAAATTGAAACGTCTTGATTTTAAATAACAGTTTTTATACTGTCGAGTACTTCAACACTTCTCACTTTTGGAAGTCTGTTCCTTAAATGTCTTCTTTAAAGTTCCTTTCCCACAGCCATGATGTATCTTCCCTATTCCTTTTCTATAAATACTTTCATGGTAAATGTTCTGATCAACTCTCCTCTATGGTAATGAATTTAAGCGAAGTACTAGATTGACGGCAGATCTCATCATTTTACAATTGTAACGTCTTGATGTAATTGTAAGTTCTATGCTATGGTTTTGGAAGTCTGTTCCGGCTTCTTGATTAAATGTCTTTAAAGTTCCTTTCCCACCGATCAATCTTCCCTATTCTTTTCTATAAATACTTTCATGGTAAATGTTCTGATCAACTCTCCTATGGTATTTATGAATTTAAGCGAATACTAGATTGGCTGTAAGGTCTCATCATTTTACAATTGAAACGTCTTGATGTAATTGTAAGCTATGCTAACAGTAATTTTATACTGGCGAGTTTCAACACTTCTCACTTTTGAAGTCTGTTCCGGCTTCTTGATTAAATGTCTTCTTTAAAGTTCCTTTCCCACCGCCATCATTCCTTTTCTATAAATAATGGTAAATGTTTCTGATCAACTCTCCTCTATGGTACGTAGACTTTATGAATTTAAGTACTAGATTGACGGCAAGATCTCATCATTTTACAATTGTAACGTCTTGATGTAATTGTAAGTTCTATGCTAACAGTAATTTTATACTGGCGAGTACTTCAACACTTCTCGCTTTTGGAAGTCTGTTCCGGCTTCTTGATTAAATGTCTTCTTTAAAGTTCCTTTCCCACCGCCATAATGTTCCCTCACCGCCATAATTCTGATCTATCTTCCTATTCTTTTCTATAAATACTTTTCATGGTAAATTGTAAGTTCTGATCAACTCTCCTCTATGGTATTAAATGTAGACTTTATGAATTTAAGCGAAATATTCTGATAACTAGAATTTAAGCGCAGTATTGGCTGTAAGGTCTCATCATTTTACAATTGAAACGTCTTGATGTAATTGTAAGTTCTATGCTAACAGTAATTTTATACTGGCGAGTAATTCAACACTTCTCTTTTTTCTCTTCCGGCTTGATTCAACTCACTTTTCTTCCCTATTTTAAAATATTAAATATAATCTCCAATCTTTATTTTAAGCTAAAAAGTTAAATTTTACTTTAACAGTTTTTATACTGGCGAATTTTGGTTTTTGGATTGTTCCGCTCAGAATGTTTTGTATTTTTTTTTGTATCTTCCCTATTCTTTTCTATAAATAAAAATTCACGTTTTTAAAAAATTTGTAAAATACAATATATTTTCTTCTGAAACATTGAGGAAAATTAGCAAATTTAAGTTAAATTAATCTGATTGAAAAAAAAAAGAAATTAAAACTTGTAAACCGTTGACGCCAAAAAAAAAAAAAAATTAAGAAAATTTGTTCGAAACGTGTTTAGCAAATTTAAGAAAGGAATTTGAAAAAAAAAAAAATTAAAACTTGTAAACCGTTGAGGTAAAAAAAAAATTTATGAAACATTAATTTAAGAATTTTTTTAGTATTCTAAATTTTACTATATTTTCAGAAAGCATCTTCACTCGTAACGTTAAATACCTAAAAAATCAATAAATTATTAGATAATTGCTTGAAGTATTTTGTTAATTTTTAAAAATTAACTGATAGTTAAAAAACAAACCGTTTTTACTTAGAATTCATAAATTTATGTCAATTCCGGTCCACCATGCTAAACCTGTCAACACCTATGGCCATCAAATTATGGATGGAGACATGAGTATAACAAAACCCGTGGTCAAGAAATGTTTGTACAGAAAATTTTATACTATAATATTTGTTTCAGAACAGATTAATTTAACTTTAAATTTGCTAATTTTACACAAATATCATTTCAGAAATATATATTTTACTTTTGCAAGATTTTTAAAACCGATAATTAAGTTTTGATTACAATCTGTCAAAAAAAAATTAAAAATGACCGTTTCGATTGGTTTTTCTGAAAAAAAATGAATCGACTAAAATCATTCTAATTTCAATTTGAAATACACCACAGTATTTTGCTTTCTGGAATTAGAAAATTTAATCCTTTAGCTTTCAGTTGAGGCTAAAAAGAAAACTTCAAGAAAATTTTCCATTGATGTAAAGAAAAAATATATTATTAAATATGTTCCTAGTTGGCCCTATTCGTGAAACTACTGCCTGACTAGGAATATATTTAGTAATATATATATATATATATATATATATATATATATATATATATATATATATATATATATATATATATATATATATATATTTCCCGCTCCCAATTCCTATTGGGTAATTGATTTCTTAGCATCAGTTGTTGATAAAAATTTCTCTTATCAGCATCTTTGTTTTATATTGCTGACGATTCTGTTTCTGAGGAAAGGTGCCACAAATCCTATTCTTAAACCTGACACTTTTGTATCCTGTTTTTGAATTCCTGTTCCCAAAATCATATCATTCCCGGGGACATTGCTCGGCGCATATCGAAGGTTAAGTGTCGTAACATTTATAATGTTCAGCGAGCTTCCCTTCCGGATGAAATTCTTTATTTTTCTGAAGCACTCAACGGGTTGTATGGGGCAAAGTCTGGCGCACTGTTTCTCTTTTGGATAAATTTTGGTTCTCCAAATATCTTTCTGAGGGCGACGTCTTTTTTTGATAATAGAATCAAGTCTAATAATTTAACTTATTTAAATTTCTTGATTAAAAAGAAGTTTGGTTCGTATGTCGCCACGGACAGACATATTATTAATTTGTCTAATTATTGTCTGTCTGAGTCCGATAAGTTGGTCCTGTTCCGGGCTTTGGAATTCTGTATCCCCCCCCCCACACCAGGAATATTGGAAAGGTAGAGGTTTTCGGTAATTTTGAAATGCTCTTTGTTCAGTTATCTAAACATCTTCCAAATTTTGAGGAGCATTGTCTTAAAGCATGGCTGAAAGACTTAGCTTCGTCAATTCCTCTATTAATTCTTGTGGTTCCCCTTGGAAGAGGAACCATTTTCAAGTGTCCAAACAATTAAAAAGAAAGACAGACATTTATATTACTAAGCCTGACAAAGGTGCAGGCGTCGTAATATTAAATTATTAAATGCTATTTTAAATGATAGCAGTAAATTTCTGAAATTTGAAGACGTCACTTGTGGCGATACTTTAAAAATCGAAGTTCGATTACAGAAGATATTGTTGGAACTTCATAGGAGTAAATTTCTATCTAAAGAAGTTTGTAATAATATTCCTCTCGTAGGCTCCCAACGTCCTCGGATATATGGGTTGCCGAAAATACATAAAACGGATGTTCTACTGAGGCCGATTTTGTCCATGCTGGGATCAGCCCAGCATAATTTGGCTTAGTGGCTTAACGAAGTTCTAGAACCTATTTTAGTATTTTATTCTGAGTATTGTGTGCCTGACTCCTTTCAGTTTGCTGATTATAGGCGTAAATTGAACCCAAATTCTGAGACTGAAATTTTCGTATCGTTTGATATAACTAGTCTGTTCACTAAAGTTCCACTAGATGAAACAATAATCTGTGCGGAATTTTTGTATGGTGGCCCTGTAACGACTTCATCTTTCCCTGAGAGTATATTTGTTGAGTTGATGGAGATGGCTACGAAGTCTGTCTCCTTCAACTTTGACAACTGCACATATCAACAGATAGATGGAGTAGCAATGGGTAGTCCTTTGGGTCCTTTGTTGGCCAACATTTTTGTTGGCTTTCATGAGAAGCAGCTCTTTAATAAGATTAATAAGCCTTATTGCTACTTCTGTTATGTGCATGACACCTTTACGTCTTTCTCTTCTTTGTGTAAAGCGGAAGAGTTTTTCTCTCAGCTTAATAATCTCCATCCTTTTCTAAAATATGTAATGGAGACAGAAGAGAATAATCAGCTTCCTTTCTTGGATGTACTGTTGCAGAGAATCCCATGTGGGCTTTCTTACCAGTGTTTACCGTAAACCCACTTTTTTCTGGGTTTTACTTGGGATTCTTTTGCACCCAGATCCAGGAAGATTAATCTTATTAGGACCTTTACTCATCGTGCATTGATGTCGTGCACTGAATCTAGACTCGATTAATGAATGGTTACCCTGAACGTGTGTGGACAGCTACCATTGAACAAAAGATCAATAAGTTCAATGAGTCTAAGAGATATGGTCCTTCTAAGTGTCCTGTTTATGTGAGGCTCCCATGGGTCGGTCCCGGTTGTCAAACATATGCCGACAGAATTGCTAATTCAATTAAACAGTATTTCAATGCTGTTATGGTCCGGAGTATTTTTATTACCAAAAAGGCTTTCCCCAATTGTCGTAAGGATGTCTTGCCTACCAGTCAAAAATGTCTAGTAATATATCAATATAAATGTCGATGTGAGATCAACTATGTGGGCAAGACCATCCAACGGTTGGAGATTAGGATCGCCCAGCATATTCCGGGCAAGGTGCGAAGGCTGGGGCCTGTGACATTCAGGTGTTCGCAGACTCATGAGTCTGCTATCGGTGAGCACCTTTTAAATTCCGTTACTTGCAGGACGAATTAATCTCCTGATTTCTTTTCTGTCATGTACAGGGCTAGGACGAGACTCCATTTAGACATCCTGGAGTCTATTATTATTAACATGCAAAGTCCTGCCCTCTGTAGACAACAGGAGATTTTTGATTTAGGTTGGCCCTATTCGGGAAACTACTGCCTGACTAGGAACATATTTAGTAATATATATATATATATATATATATATATATATATATATATATATATATATACCCCTTAAATGCCAATTGGGTAATTGATTTCTTAGTATCAGTTGTTGATAAAAATTTCTTTTATCAGCATCTTTGTTTTATATTGCCGACGATTCTGTTTCTGAGGAAGTTTCGGCCGAAAGGCACTACAAATCCTATTCTTAAACCTGATACTTTTGTATCTATTTTAATAATAAAATTATGATCCTTATCCCTAAAGTTATTTTGTCTTGGTGTATAATAATATAATATATATATATATATATATATATATATATATATATATATATATATATATGACGCACGATGGAGTAATGGAAGCGGATTGGATTCAGTCGAATCCATTACATTCACTTACGTGCCAATACTCTTGGGAAAGGTGTGAATCCTCTTCTTCTCCCTCCAGTTATGGGTAAATAGCAGGACAGACTGGGTTCTATAGCCGTGGATGGCAACTGGTCTAGGAGAAGGACAACTCTGAATTCCAAACACGCGGAGGGTCGTTTGTGGACCCTATGGCACGTAGTGCACCAAGTCTCCGTATTTAGCCCTTCAAAAAGTGTGGATGGTCCTGCACAAAACATTCACCACTATAATAAAATCTCATGTGCTGGTGTCGGGCTCTCAGTTTCCTAGGAACTGATCTGCTTCACCCTCATACGACGAATTCGACGAATATATATATATATATATATATATATATATATATATATATATATATATATATATATATATAAAAAGTGAACATTGAAGTCAACACTCAGAGGTGACAGACTGTTTCATGCTAGGCACTAGGCGTTGACTTCAATTTTCACTTTTATATTTATATTGACATACGCTCTATCTCTGATATTGAACACTTTATCCCATAAATGTACCACACCTTAAAACTATATATATATATATATATATTAAATAAAAACAGACCACTTAATGTTCCATGTAATAAATTATTTCACCACAGCACTTTTAAAAGGATTGCGGATCATCAGACTTTACTTCCAAACAAAAAATGAAAAGAAAATTTACACATGTTGACGGGCCGTATTAAACATATGTAAATTAACGAAGTGAGGAAGTTAGGGGGAGAGAGAAGACATGAGTGAGACACATTTAAACGGTTAACTTAACGGAAGTTATATATTGACATCGAAGGGGTAGAGAAGAAAAAAAAACAAAGAGAGAAAAAGAGAGAAGGATGTCATGAGAGAAGGTGTTACTAATTTTCTTTGTAAGAAAAAAGGCTAGAAACAGACGCTGTTATTTTGTTTTACTTTGAAAGTGTTATTTTGCGGGTTCATAAAGATTATAATGTTTGATATAAATTTGAATGTCTCTAAACTGTCTACAAATAATTTAATTTGATGTTTTTTAAAAATTTTTGGGATTTTCTATGAAATAGTCGATTAGAAAAATATTCATAGAAAGTACATTCAAAGAATAAAATTTTATTTTAAAATATAAGTTGACTTCTAGTAATTTTTTTTTAATCTCTTTAAGAAATTTTATTATTGATTATTAAAGTTGACATCTCTATCCGTTTTAATTTTGTTCATGAATTTAACTCGTGACTGTTTCTAGATTGGTAATCGCTTTTACTTAAATTTTAGTTAAGTTAATATGGGGTAATATTTGAAGGTAATATTAAAGATCTTGCTCTGTCATATACTGTATACACACCCATGCAAATATCACATATACACACGTTCCTTTACATATTCAATCACTCATACAGGTACCCATGTACCGATATACGCAGGTAACTTCATGTATTAACACCTACCTAAATATCAAAATTTTTTCGAATTTAAATATTTTATCATCAATAATGATTTTCATCCACAGTCAGATTGTTTCGCTGTTTTCATAGCTCCTCTGTGTGGCTAGACGCCCGATTGCTTCAAACTGGGATTTTATATATATATATATATATATATATATATATATATATATATATATATATATATATATATATATATATATAAAATTCTGTGACTTCTATTAGTTCATCTGCCACACCTCTAAAATAGCCATACATTGATCGATCGAAATCAAATACAGTTGGTTTTCCTAGGGTGCGTAGCTTAGTACAATAAATTTTCATTAATATTTTTTGAAAAATTAAAAGTTTTATTATTTTGCGTAAAAAAACTGCCACTATTTTAAAAACAATTTAATGATCAAAGTAAATACTTATTTAATAAAAATACAATATTGTTTTTTTATGTATTTTTTTTAAGTTTAAGTTTATATATATATATATATATATATATATATATATATATTTCATATATATATATATATATATATATATATATATATATTTATATATGTATAACTATAATCAGTTTCAATTTCCAAATTTGTGAACTATAAACAAATCCAAACGAAGCCAAACGCTTCGAAAAGTTGCAATCTAGCTCCAGAAAGAAATATTTACACATGGCCAGCTGTATGTTGCACACTCAAGAGTAAGAAATCCTAAGAATTTATTCTTCGCTGTTAAAAAGGTAAAATAAAGTATCTTAAAAAAATATTGTTTTCCTGAAGTTCTATAAAATTAAATTAAATTAAAGTAATTATTAAACCGCGAAGTAGGATTTTGTATTTTCAAACAAATCAGCTTATTGGAATTTCATCGACTGGTTTGCGAAATTGAACGAAACTGTGTTTGTAAATCTCGACAAAAAAGTTAGCGATATTTTCAACAATACTAAATATTGTGAGGATTTTGACACAACTCAGTGTGTTGCAAAAATGTAGTGCAATCAATTAATGTTTTCTAAGTTCCAAATGGAAAGTTCATCTATAAATCGAGTCAATATAATACATAATGATAAATACTTAGCCTAAAGTCAAACTGATGAAACAACAGAATTTGATGATACAACGGTATATAGGTGTACCTCGAAAACTCTAGATGACCAGAGCTTGGCAGCTGATCTCTTCTTTGACCGAGCTCTAACAGCTCAGCGGGGGAAAAATGGCTGGTAACATTGTCGATCGAACTGAGAAATTTCACCACTCGCAAGAAACAGATGTTCCCTCAGGGAGGGGGTTTAGGCAGGGGTGCCTTGAACGCCTATTGGGACTTAAACTCGGGCTAAAACTCAAGTGGAACACGTACATATGATCAATCTCGAAACATGGTACATACGATGCTCGTACATACGATGCTCGAAACATGGTCGGTTTCCTGTATCAGCCAGCAAGTACCAGACTCCTCCCGATATTTTCTACCTTTACAAGAGCCAGATTAGGCCGAAAATTGATAATACTGCTAAACATGGTCTTCATTTTCCTGATAGAATCCAAATGCCATCTATCCTCTGCTTTTCCAAGAGATCCTCCGAAAATGGAATATTTATCTGGAGCTGCCTTTATTCACGTTCCACTGTCGCTAGAGCCAAAAGCATCTCCGCTGTCCTCTGCTTTTCTAAGATCAGGCCGAAAATGGTGTACTACTGCCATATATTCTCAGAAGCTATCCAGTCTTCACGTTCCACTGTCGCTAGAGCCCAAAAGCATCTCCGCTGTCCTCTGCTTTTCTAAGAGCCAGATCAGGCCGAAAATGGTGTACTACTGTCATATATTCTCAGAAGCTATCCAGTCTTCACTTTCCACTGTCGCTAGAGCCCAAAAGCATCTCCGCTGTCCTCTGCTTTTCTAAGAGCCAGATCAGGCCGAAAATGGTGTACTACTGTCATATATTCTCAGGAGCTACCCAGTCTTTACTTTCAACGCTAAATAAGATCAACGTTGCCATTTATCATTGAAGTTAAATATTCTCACGTAAAAATATAGCTGTAAGGGAGGTAACTCAATTTTAGAAGTAAAATAAGTGTCTGACGCACCCTGCTATCCTCTGCCTTTACAAGAGCCAGTTAGGACCGAAAATGGAGTACTACTGTCTTATATGGACAGGTGCTACACAGTCTTTACTTTCCACTCTCAATAGAGCCCAAAAGCATCTCGGCTATCTTCTGCCTTTACAAGAGCCAGATCAAGCCGAAAATGGAGTACTGCTGCCATATATGGACAAGAGCTGCCCAGTCTTCCCTTTCCACTCTCGTTAGAGCCTAAAAACATCTCAGTTATCCTCTGCTTTTACAATAGCCAGATCTGGACGAAAATGGAGTATTACTGCCATATATGGACAAGAGCTGCTCAGTTTTCACTTTCAACGCTAGATAATTTCAAACTTGCCATTTATCATTGAAGTTAAATATTTCTTCTCACGTAAAAATATAGTGGTAAGGGAGGTAAATCAATTATGGAAGGAAATGTGTAGTTACTTCCCTTAATTATTTTTAATAATCTCTACAAATAAAATGAAGTCAGTCTATTTTTTTATTTGAATATTTGAATAAAAATATATTCTGAGCAACGCCGGGTACCTTTGCCAGTAATTTAATAATGAACATTTAGCCTTAAATCAAGCTTTGCCCTATGCGCAATTGATATAATCAATTAATGATTTCTTGGCCCCAAATCGACAGCTGACTTATACTCGACTCTAATTATTAATTTCTTGGCACCGGAAACAACACCAGATTAACCTACACGAGGGGCAACTTGACCTCAGATTTAGAGTCAGTAAATGCAGGTTATCGACCTATTGGCAAAGTTCTCAATAAACAATCTGTCTTGGGTATGACGATAAACTACATTCGGCAGCAAGGCCTCTGATCGGGAGATTGGAGGTTTTGGAGAGCGTGACACCAGTTCTTAATTGCTGTTGTACCCAGGATTACCTTGACCAGGGGTGGTAACACCTGTTAGGGTCTCAGCCATGGGCAAATAGTTAACCACCAAACTGGTATAAAAAAACTATGAAAGTATGAAAATAGAGTTTTAGTAGTAAAAATACCATCAATACATGCTTGGAAAAAATATTAGCAGCAATACATTTTTGTAAAAAAATTACCAGCAATACATTGAAATAAAAAGATTATCAGTAATACATTTGACTCTCGACAAAAAACCCTCTTTATAAAATATGTCAATGAAACCTGATTTCATTGATATATTTTTGAAACTGATTTCTTACAAAGAATATATATTCTAGTCATACGAACTTATTCTAAAATTCTTATCTTATATGCGTATTTCAACGTGATATGGCCGCAAGCCCATTACTCCACTCTCACATTCATGCTTACACCATCTGCTATTCCCAAGCAGTCACCCATCTCGGTAGTGACCAGTTTCGA
This sequence comes from Acanthosepion pharaonis, assembly GCA_903632075.3. NCBI lineage: Eukaryota > Metazoa > Mollusca > Cephalopoda > Sepiida > Sepiidae > Acanthosepion > Acanthosepion pharaonis. The sequence goes on along the minus strand of CAHIKZ030004490.1, from coordinate 995,467 downwards.
CGTTGCTTAACTTTAGCGATCATACAGGAATGGTGTTTCACTGTGATATACAGTGTAACCCGGATATAAGAGAGTTGGCGGGGAAGAAGTCTCTTATATCCGGGTTTCTCTTATATCCGGGTTTGGTCTATTTTATATACATTAACACAGGCTCTAATTTGGGACTAGAGAAAATCTCTCTTATATCCGGGTTTCTCTTATATCCGGGTTTCTCTTATATCCGGGTTACACTGTAGTCGTAAGTCCATTACTCTATCCGCACATCCAAGCTGAAAGCACCTGATATTCCTAAGCAGTTAACTATCAAGGTACTGACCAGGCTCGACGTTGCTTAACTTCGGTGATCGTACAGGTATGCGTATTTCAAAGGGATATGGCCGGAAGCCCATTACTCCAATCGCATCTTCATGCTTACACCACCTGCTATTCCCAACATGATATGGCCGTAAGCCGCACAGATGCTGATAGGTAGAGAAATGTCGATCGAAATAGTACAGGTACCGGCTGTATTATATATTTTAATATACGCTAAGCTCACTTTAGTGTGATACAATGCCAAACTAAAAGAAATAGGGGTTAGAAGATTATGTTGCACCAAATTTCCCAATTGTGAAAATCTACCAGTGAACATCATCATGTAATAAATACATCAACAATAATGCAGTAATGGAAATTGAAATGGTAATATTGGTGGAATGGCGTGGTTAGGTGAAAAGCTAAAGCGCTTTTAACTTTTTTCTAAAGTACGTCGTATTTAATAATAGAAGTATAAAATACATAGGAAAATAAACACAAAAAAATCTCTGGTTTTCAAATCTAGTCATTAATGCAGCGGTTTGAACGACTTCAATTCAATCCGTGCATTATTTTACTTTACAAATGTATCAGCAAACAAAAAGCAAACAAGAGAAACAACACAAAAACTGTTTTTATAATAACAATTTTCATTTTACTGTATGACATACAAAACAATCGAGTGTGTAATTTTTATATAGTCAGTTATGTGTCATGCGTGATACACGCTTAGACGATCATGTATCTTTTGATACATGACTGACGAGGAAGATTTTTCTCGCATTAAGTTGCCATTTCTTTCTGCGGCAGACCAGTTGCCATTCAAAGGTATAGAACCCGGTCTGGCCTGCTATTTACACATAGCTGGGGGGAGAAGAAGAGGATTCATACCTTTGCCAAGTGTATTAGCACGTAAGTGAATGTAATTCTACAATCCGAGCCGCTATCCATTACTTCATTGTGATAGTAAGAGTTGTAATTAATAGCAGGAGTTATTTACCTTTAACTTGAAATTCTTATAGCCTTTTAAGAGAAAATATTTTTAGCTGAACTCCCAGAAAAGATTTCAGTTCATGAAAAATTAGTAAGTTTCAATGGAAAGAATACTATTCGACAAAAATGGCGTTGTAGGCTGAAATTCAGTGAAAGATGAGTTCAATGAAACTTGTTTAGTGAAAAGAAATTGTAGTCTTCTTCACTTGCGATATCAAGAAGTTGTGTTTGGTACTAAAAATGTAGTTTTTAGTTTTTAAAATTCTGAATAAAATTTAGCGTAAATAAATTGAAATAACTTGCCGCTTAAATTATTCACCGAAGAGAGATGAATATGAGTGAGAGAACTCTGGCAAGCTGAGAATATGTTGATAAGAACTTTCAGCTCTAGAAGATGTGACGTAAAATTTCTCCCTGGTAAGAATCGAAAGTTGAAAGTCGAAAGTTCTCAGACGGCATGTTCGTTGCTGAAAAAAATCTCATTGTTAGAAGTTGAATAAGTGTCTGTGTTCTTGTAGTTGAAGGAGTGAATAAGATATGTGCAATGTTCGTACGTGTGTGTGTGTATGTGTGTGTATGTGTGTCATAGCGTCTTCATAGCGTTTTCCCTTAAAGGGACAAACGCGATTTCTCCACAGCTATATCTAAGATCATTCTACATTTTAGAATTTATTGCCCATCAAAATGACTGGAAGAAAGCGATCTAAAAACAACAATGAAAACGAGAAGTAACCAAGCGAAAAACGAAATAGTTCCAATTTGTTCGACTTAGGAAACTTAGCATTGTAGTATTAAAGTATTTTAAATGCTGTCAATAAAAAAGGAGAAAATGAAAAATACTTAACAACAAATCGAATATAGCATCAAGATTTATATTATTTTTATTTATTTGCTATCTTACTAAATACATAATTGTCAACAGTGTTTCATCAAAAGTTTGATATTTCCGGTCATAAATTCTTAATAAATATTTTAATTGTTATTATTTTACTTAAATGTAAGGTAGTCCTACATTTATAATTCCTTACGGCTAACCATGAAAAGAAATGTTGATCAAAACTGCCTAAAACCTTTAAGCGCATACTACCGCCAAATTATTAAATGCTGAATACGCCCCTCCGCCACCAAACGCGTCATATATATATATATATATATATATATATATATATATATATGTGTGTGTGTGTGTATTTAGGCAGCAAGTTCTCTGAATTTTCTTCTTCCAAGTTCATCTGAAGATGATCTTGTAAGAAGATCGAAAGTACTTAGGAAATGAAAATAAAAGAAATTTAAACAGCTATAGCACATTTTCTCATCCTTTAACATCAATACACAGAAGGTTATTCGTGAGTATGAACGGATTTTATTAAAAATTAGAAGACACAATGTCTGTAATTTAGTCAATCATACATGCCTAAAAGAGAATATGTATGTGTGTGTATATAAATATATGCATTCATATATATATATATATATATATATATTAACCCATAGAAGAAGAGATAGATTTATACATTTTCCAAGGGTATTTTCATGAAAGTGAATGTAATGAACTAGACCGGAATCCGAACTCGATTCGCCGATTTCCTGTTCAGAACCGCTAGCCATTACACTACCTTCACGTCTTAAAATTAAAAAAAGATATGCAACAAATTTCATAGTGGAATCAGTGAAAGCATAGCAAAATGATCACAAAAATCTCCGGATCCCGGTATGCAGTTTTCAACAGTCTCGTTTTTTTTTCTCCAATCATTTTATTCTAGAGGGCATGGATAATAGTCTCCTTATTGAAGCTTATTGGATGCTTTCTTAACAATGTGCGAATCCCTTGCAGAGCGTCTTGCTTTAAAATTCTTTCTACGTGAGTCAGTATTACACCATTTCTTTGATATTCATCTACACGCAGGGCCAGAGTATTGAACCCAGGTCTCATTTCCTGTTACTCTCCTGTTTAGGAAGGTGATATCCGTGTTGTACAGTCCTAGAACCTCATACAGTTTGGCTGTAGCGATTCTGAATTTTAACAAAGAAGATGAGTGATAGGACATGTATAAAGATTCTCGGGGGCTATACTTGGTGCATCATGGGAAATGCACAAAATAAACGAGGGACTCTACGGAAAACTGCACCATTGACAGAATCACTATGAATTAGAAGACTGCATGCCATTGGCATATTTGGAAGAAAAGCTGTAAGTTCTCTTGAAAACAGAAAACGGAAGCGAATTCTATGCTAAAAGTTTTTTCTCTCACAATTCTTGCTTGTAGAACTCTCTTCCAGCTCTTTGCTTTTCTATCAACTTTGATCTTCAAAAAGTTAAATGCAATGTCAATCGTTATTTTCTGTTTCATTAATTCATGTTATTTTATTGTTCTCTGTCGTTAATAGTGACTTTTTGTCATATTCTTTAACACTCAGTAACCCCTTGCATCTTAGTGACTTTATTGCGTTGCTTGGAGGGAAATGATGGAAACAAAATACAAAAACAAAACAGATAAACAGATGAATTCTTTTGACATAAAATTGACCACTTTGCACTGTTCCTTCTGAAGCAACTGACATCGAACACTAATTGAATCCGAGACAAATGGCTGGTGTTTTTGACAAAAACATTGTGTTAGTTTAAAAGAGTAGCATTTACAGTATTTGAACTATCAGAAACGAGACACCTTTTACAAAACAGCTGGAATAAATAATGCTTTAAAATAAATATGGGCAATGATAAATTATCGCCATTTTATATTTTTAATTTCGCGTATGCGCGTTGTTTGTTTTTGATTTTGTCGACTGTACAATATAGTAGAGTCAGTTGGGCACTGTCTGTGAGAAAGAGAGCCCCGTGATGCAATTAACCCCGCCAGAAACTTAGAAACGGCATGGTGCATTGCTTGGAAGCTCCAATACGAACATTTCAGAGTGTTTTGGTGTCAATCTGAGGACAGTGCAGAGATGGATGATATCTCCAATCAACATCATGGTGTTTGAAATGATCACTAGTGATGGCGATATTATGCCTCCATTCATATTCACACAGGGCCTCAAACTCAACATGGAGGCCTACATCAATTCCCTTGAGGAGGTAGCGTTGCCCTGGATCAAGAGAGTGGCTGCTGGAAAACCCTATATATGGCAACTGGACTCTGCGCCATGCCACACATGCAGGAGAACCCTGTTTACGACCAGATCACTCCTTACATCTGGTCACTTGCCTCCTCATACTGTAATCCCCTTGATTGTTATGTGTATGGCGTAGTTGAACGAGAGACCAACATAATTCCTTGTAATACCAAAAATGAACTGAAGACAAGGGTTATAGCAGCATTCATCAACTTAAACAAGGAGACCCTCCAGAAGAGTTGCAAGAGATTCCGAAGTCGTTTAGGGGCCGTGGTTGAAGCCAATGGCGATTTTATTGAATAAATTTACTATTTAGTATTTCAAGATATTTTTGTGTGATTTCGGTAAATATATCTGTTAAAATGAGATGCTATTTTCATTTTTGCGTAACTTAGACGACAAATTTATCCATCGCACTCTATAAATATTTGTAAAGTTTTGTACAGAATAATTTTTACGCGGCAAGCAACGCGAACTTGACTTCTTTCAACAGTCTGAAAAGGAAAAGTGGAACGGAAGCAAGAAATTTCCTTAAAAAACAAAAAACATGCAATGCGTGCAAATTAATAATCAGGTTGGATGATCGCAAAACGACACAGTGCACGAGACAGCAAATAGGTGTCGTCAGAGATATTTTCGAAGATATTTGCATAGTTATTTTTTTTTTTTTACAGTAAAGGCCGGTGGGGGGGTCACTCGAAATAGATGGTTACGTTAGGAGGCAATTTGTGTGGATAGGAGGGGAAGATAACGGTTAGTTCTAGCCGGGAACAGGTTAAGATTGTAGTAATGGGGGAAATATCCTCTTGGGAGTCGGTAACACAAAGCAAGTGGTTCGTAGGAAGAAGCTGCTCGAGCGGAACTTACTTCTCACCGATGCAATACGGTGGGCATGTGGGTGGTTTGCTACTATACAAGTGACATGGCATGTCCTTGCCGTGAAGCTTTGAATTGACGGGACCAGGGACTGTAGGTCGTTCGAGTACTTTCTGTGAAAGTAGCAACAGAGCCGCAGAAGACTTGCTACATCCCGCCTGTGGAGCAGAGATTAGAAGGTGGAGAATAATTCGTCACCCACAAGAGCTCGGAGACACTTTTGGAGTCTATCAAGGCCGGAGGTTGCGGTTTGGCCAGATCCCACCCAAATTTTGGCCTGATTTGTTTCTTGCAAAGGTAGAGGATAGCAGGAGGATGTCAAGGAATTGGTCATATTGCAAGAATATCAGACAATCGTTGGGCATCGCGACTCGTAACGTGGATCTCTCGAGATCATAAGCGGCAAAAAATATCAGGTTGTAATGAAAGTTCGGTCCGAATTTAAGACGGAATATTTTGAACCTGATTCAGTGAAGTACAATATTTTATTGGTATATATCAGTGCCTCTCAAACTTTTTCAGCCCATGGACCATTTTTTTTCTTTCAAAAATTCAAATGGACCACTCCTACTTTTACTTTTAGGCTGTTTCACAGTAAAATACTTAATGAAAAGATAGAGTAGTCTACACTTTAAAATTTATTTTAGTAAACAAGGATAAACATAGGATATCAAAATTAATTTTTATGATGTCATCCAGTTTTAGTCCATTCAGCTAGTGACTACTTGATCTTGGTGTTTCTGACACAGGATATCATAATCAATTTTGATGATATCATCCAGTCTTAGTCCATTCAGCTAGTGACTTGATAATATAAATTTTTTATAAATATAAAAATTGTTCCTATATTATTCCTATTATATATAGGAAATATAACATATATATATATATATATATATATATATATATATATATATATATATATATATATATATGAAAAAATATATGATAAAAAATAAAATAAATATAATACTGCATAATCCCTACATAATTTCGAAATTTTCAAATATAATGGACATGTGTGTAATTAAACAAAATATATTTGTTTAATTCTTCAAATTATGAACAATTTAGATACAGTTTTGTGAAATGGCTACAATTTTTTTGTGGCTACGAATTCTCTGTGGACCACAAGAAATGCTATATGGACCACAAGAAATGCTATGTGGACCACTAGAAATGCTATGTGGACCACCGGTGGTCCACATGGACCACGTTGAGAATCACTGGTCTAGATTAATATATCGCATCTTCTTTAAGATTTTGTGAAAATTACTTGAAGAAAAATCTTTCACATCTATTCTATATTTGCTTCAAGTAAAGAACACATTTTAATGACATTTTCCTGCCATTCACGGATGGAATAATTAAAAAATCTCAGCAAAATCCACCAATAGACGGATATCAAAATCAAACAACTACAACAATTTAAATATCTAGGAAATGTTTTAATAGAAGACATAAAATACGCTATTGAAATTCGAAGGTATATTGAAATAGCGAAAGATACATTCCAAAAGTTAAGCAAAGTATTAAGACAGGAAAATTTCGTTAGAAACAAAGAATACTGAAATGTCATGTAATATCAGTTCTCCTATATGGCAGTGAATGTCGGACCTCTAGAAAAATCTAGAATTATTATTATTATTATTATTATTATTTTTTTTTTTAAAGAATTCGTTTGGGGCAAAATCGAGAAAGCTGGGAACTATGCCAAAAGTAAAAGAGGCGAAACGCACAGACACGATTAGCAAAACGGGGGATTGATTCGAGTTTGTCACTTGAATGAGAAAAGAATTCAGTGAAAAAAAAAAAGAAGACACTGAAGGGAATGAAAAAAAACAAACAAACAAACAAAACGCGAGAGAAATGCGTGGGTGTAAGTTTGCGATAGAAAAAGAAAGCAACGTTTGTGGAGGGATGAGTCAAGACGAGAGTATAAGAAGATGAGGGAAGAGAGAGAGAGGGAGAAATTGAGAACTAGGAAGGCAACAATGAAAATTGGATCAGAGTAATAAGAAGGAGGGGGAGGAGGAGGAGGAGGAAACACTTGATGCGGTAATAGGGAGGAGGAAGAGTCGAAAAGGAAAAAAATAAGAGACCAAAGGAAAAAGAGAAAAACGTAATAATAATAATAAGTAGAGGAAGAAGAAGAAAAAGAAGAAAAAAGAAGAAAAAAGGAAGGTAAAAAGGTGGAAGGGGAGTGAAGGATGAACTTTTATAAGAATAATAAGAGACCAAAAGAAAAAGAGGAAAACGTAATAATAATAATGATAAGAAGAAGAAGAAGAAGAAGAAGAAGAGGAAAAAGAAGAAGAAAAAGAAGAAGGTAATAAGGAGGAAGATGAATGAATGAAGAACCTTTAATAAGAATAATAAGAGAACAAAAAAAAGAGGAAAATGTTATAATAATAATAATAATTAGAAGGAGAAAAAGAAGAAGAAAAAAAAGAAGGTAATATGTAGGAAGAGGAGTGAAAATAGAACCTTTAATAAAAAGAAAAAGAGGACAATGTAAAAGAAGATGATTATAAGAAGAAAGAGAATGGGTCCAATTAATCAACCCCCACCCTCTACCAGACACTGTCTATTTCATAACTTTCAAAAATATCATTCAACGGAGACAGTATGAAATACACTAAATGGCAATAGCTTATAGGAAAAATTTACATTGACATTAAACAGAAAAAGAAATCCAGTAGAAACATCGTATGCTTCAAGCCACCATATAATAACAATGTAAAAACAATTCTTTGCATTATTTTCACTGTCCTCATTTATCCACATCTTTGCCGTTTTTATCACTACGTTTTGGCCATTGTGCTCCCACTCGCCAACTTACATCCACACCTAACAGCAAAATTCGAAAAGAAATAAAAACACCATATCACACAACCCACCATACAATAAACGCAGGAAAAACCAATATAGGCAAAATATTCCTCAAATTCATTAACAAATACAGCCATAAATCAAGCAAACTGCTCAAAATATTCAACAGAAATATTTCAAAAACTTTTGTATAGCTGCACAGAAAACATACCTCAAATCATAAAACAATAAAGCACAAAAAATATGCAACACAGTCCAGTTAGGTCAGACAGCCGACGTCGGCAAAGGTCAATGTTCTAGGGTTGTAGTTATAGCGATATAGCCATGGATGTTCTTCCGGTGAAATATTATTTAATGGCACAAAGAAAAGTTAAAATACATACGTATGTTTACAGCAGTATTTCTCGACGCTTTTTTCTTTTCTTTTTCTTTTTTACTCCCCAGCGCACTAAACTAAAATTCTGGGGTGCACTTTAAATTTTAATACGGAAAAATTAGTTATGAAATTTTAAAATTGGAAATTTGGTATTATCATTCCCAAAGAAGATTAAAGGTACAGTTTTCATTTAAATGGATTTATGAAAAATCTATTTTTTAGAGGCCAATAATATCTGATTTAAATCCCTTGAGGAAGACAACAGGGAAATGATTATCCACACCTTCTTAAAGATGAAGGGATTTAGAATCTAGTTTAAAATATCAAACGACAAAGACGTAGACATGGAAGCCATGCAGTTGGTATCTAGCTTTTTTTTTTTAAATAAAGCGTTTTTAAATATAAAAATAGTTAATAAATTACTCTTCTGTTAACTTGGGACGCAACTGGTTATCTTTGAGAAAGTTGAAAAAAACCCACTGGTTTACTGATTTTAATAGAAAGAGACTGAGGGAGAGATAGAGTTGCGAGGTGGGAGTAAAGGGGACGGCAGCTAGAAAAAAATATTCGGAATCACTGTTATATGCTCTTTATTGTAATGGTAAGGGAGCCCGTCAAGCAGACCATCCCTATTGGGGTTCAATTTTGAGCCGTGCTGAAAAGAATGCCAGGAAACGGATGAACGTCGAATCAGCCATTTTGTGATAAAACTTATTTGAAGGAATTAAACCATTTCTTTATTTACTGTCAAAAGTCACCGTAAGTCTAATATATTGTTATTCTAAGAGACCTATATATTACTTATATGAGATAAAAATATAATTATTGATTAAACGTTGAGATGAATTAGAATAAATTTGCCTTCTCGGCAATCTTTAACGTTTCTCGAAATATTCATTTTGATACTGTTAGGAGGTGTTAACGTATTTTTCCCTGTAAAGGACGATAATTCAAAATACAATTGAGTTACAACCCTTTCTCGCTAATTGGATCGCGGCACTTCTGAATTCAACATGGTGATAAGCTGACACGCACGTGGAACACATGGTTTAAATTCAAACAAATCCGTGCTGTTCTCAGGTAGTAAATGAATAAATGTTATTTCATTATGTTAAAATACACTTGTATTGAACAAAAACGAATGAAAATAAAATATTTTCATTCGTTTTTGTTCATCCTAACAACTTATATAACATAAAATTATTTTTTCCAGATTGTTTAAATGTAATTAAAAAAAATCTATGGTCACGAATCTTTAAATGTAAACAAGTAATTTTTGAATTTGTATAACTTTTTGCATAATTAATACAGCTAATTAATTTTTCAAATGAATTCCTGTTTTTTTTTTAACTTTAAAAAGAATTAAAGAATCTATCTATCTATCTATATATGATTATTTTCTTTCTTTCTTTCTTTCTTTCTTTCTGGGCGCCTCGAGGTGGGGTAATGATTAGCAAGCTTGTCTCTCTAGAACAATTACGACTGAGTAGTGAGTTCGATCCTCACTGGGTGTCCCCTGCTTTCGGCCTTGTGCCACATCTAAGCTGCGCTTGGAAAATCACTACCTGGCTTACGATTATATCACGTAGAATCACCGGTTCTCGTATGATCACCGAAGTTAAGAAACGTCGAGCCTCCTCAGTACCTAGATGGGTGACCGCTTGGGAATACCAGACGCTGTAAGTTTGGATGACGCCTCGGAATTTGAAATCGTAGAGCCGAGTTCTAGTTCCAGTTGGTTTCGTTATATTCGTTACGCGCACATACAATTGGGTTAATTAGTAGCACTTGTATCGGTAAATTGTTATCTCCCCCTCCATAATTTTTACAACCTAAAAATATTTTTTTGCTTTAAAATAACCAGCAAAATGTTGGTAAGCCGTAAAAAACAAATCTATCTATCTATCTATCTATCTATCTATCTATCTATCTATCTATCTATCTATCTATCTATCTATCTATTTCAATTTCTTCAATATCCTATCCTATCCTATCTATCTATCTATCTATCTATCTATCTATCTATCTATCTCAGTTTCTTCAATTCTATCTTATATCTATCTATCTATCTATCTATCTATCTATCTATCTATCTATCTATCTTAATTTGGTCATAACTATCTTAGTTTGATCACATCTATCTATCTATCTATCTATCTATCTATCTATCTATCTATCTATCTATCTATCTATCTATCAGATGTCTTTCTGTTTCTCTGTCTATTGAAGTCTGTTCACATATCATATCATATCATATCATATCACATCTATCTATCTATCTATCTATCTATCTATCTATCTATCTATCTATCTATCTATCTTATCTTTTTTTCTAGCTAAAATATTTTTAAAACTGCATCGTATTGAGATAATTTTATATTCACCATTCTTATTGTTTTTAAGTCACGCCCCGAAGGAAGAAAAAAAATGTCACCTTTTTTTTTCTGAAACTCCCCGAAAATCTATGCAGCAAGATAAAACAACAAAAAAATTAAAACATAACTTTGTTCGTGGACTCCATTTGTGTGTTATTTTTTTTTCTTTCATTGCTATTAGGTTATTGCACCGGACCACTTCATTGTCTCAAAGCGAATTACGAGTGTCAAATAGTTTGCAGTTAGATTTTTAACAAAGGATTTGCATCTTACTTCGTACGACCTATAGGTAAAAATTATGTGTCTTTTCATATCTATCTATCTATCTATCTATCTATCTATCTATCTATCTATCTATCTATCTATCACATTTCTTATCTATGTATATTTCGATCTCAGACATTTCTTATTTCTCTGTCTATCTCTGTCCTTTTTTATCTATCTATCTATCTATCTATCTATCTATCTATCTATCTATCTATCTATCTATCTATCTATCTATCTATCTTTACCCATAATTTTGGGGAACTTAATGAGTAAAATGATTTGAAAGCAAATCGATTTATTCATTTATTTTCTCGTGGGTGATGACATTCAACAAGGTTTTACTTTTGAGTGAGTAACCTTGCAGGAGAGTGTCTGTAGTTAGGTCTCACTTAATTATTTCAGACTCGATGAATTACTTAAATATAATTATCAAATCCTCCTAATAATTTCTATCATGTGTATATCATTGCTTCTACTGCTCTAGAGTGAGCGGCTTGGTGAGAGTAGTCGTGGCTCCAGGGGGCACAGTCCTATGGTTACAGAGAACTCAGTTGAGTTCCACCACGGAATATGTGAGCGAGCAGCGCTAAGTTGAGTCTGATTTGGAATCTCTTCGTCACCGACGCCCATTAGAACAGTTGGTATGATGTTTGCTTGACAATCTAACTGTCAGGGTTTCAATTCTCGGTGGCGGATGCGCACTGCTGATGAGTCCCAAATATAGGATGAAACGGCCGTCCAGTGCTTTCTGCATTCTGTTGAGGTTTCTATCAGACTCGATGAATTAATTAAATATAATTATCAAATCCTCCTAATAATTTCTATCATATATATATATATATATATATATATATATATATATATATCGACCTCATTAGGCATTGTTATTATACCATAATGATGTATTATTGATTAAAAAAAGGAGACAGCGGCAATTTTGACAACCCCATGGGGCATATGACGAAGCCGAGCTATGCGAATTAGTAGGGTGGCCCCTATTAAATAATTTGAATGAGTATATTGACCCTAGTAACCATCTATACAGAAACGATGGCTTAATTATAATAGATAAATGTACCCGTAGAAAAAGTGACATACTCCGTAAAAAAAATACATTCGCCGTTTAAAACATTTGGATTTAAATTAGAAATACAAACTAATTTAAAAGTCACTGACTATTTAGACATTACCCTCGCCCTATGTAATGGCACAATTTCCCCATTTAAGAAAAGCAAACAACAACTGCGTTATATTGACGTAGGTTCTAACCACTTTAGACATGTTTTAAAACATATACCTAATAGAATTAGTTATAGATTGTCCAAAAATTCATCTGATAATATCTTTAATAAAAAATAAACAAGATTATGAAAAAGCTTTAAAAAATAGTGGACACAAAAGCAAATTAATATTTGTTGATACTCGTAATTCCCCTAACACGCAAGGCAAACACAAAAATAGAGCTAGGAAGAATTGCTGGGGGCCTCAGACTCAACACGGAGACTTACAATAGTGGCTTGTGGCGGTAGTACTGCCCTGGGTGGCTGCTGGAAGACCCTATGTCTGGCACCATCCCACACCAGCAGGAGAAGCCAGTCATGGCTGCCAGACAATTTCTGTGACCATATCACCCCTTACATTTGTCCACTTAACCCCATCACCAGACTGCAACCCCCCCCTTGATTATTATGTGTGGGGCGCAGTTGAACGAGAGATCAATAAAACTCCTTATAACACCAAAGATGAACTGAAGGCAATGATTGTGTCAACATTCACCAACTTAAACAAGGAGACCACCCAGAAGAGTCCCAGGAGATTCCGAAGTCGTCTGGAGGCCGTGGTTGAAGCCAATGGCGATTTTATTAAATAAATTTACATTTTAGTATTTCACAATATTTTTTGTAATTTTGGTAGATATATTTGTTAAAATGAGATATCAATGCGTATTTTTTTGCGTAATTTAGTCGACAATTTATCTATCGCATCATATTTAACACACACACACACACGCGTGCGCACACACACACACACATATATATATATATATACTATTATCAGTATATGTCGACCATGTACTAATATATATCTATGTATTGAAATAATTTCACTATAGAAATAGGTTGTAAATGATGAACCAGGTGATTTTAACAGTCGGTATATTCGGCAAGCTTTCTTGGGAGATATACCGCCAATTACTTTAATGCAAATGTCATGGATATTTCTTTATATTACGTGCAAGGAAAAACACTTTTTTTCGTAACTGAAAATCCATTAAAAACTTTTAAGTTTATATGTTTATTGAATCAGAAGGAAAAAAAAACTTTGCCATCTCTAATTTTGAAATTTCCATTCGTAGAGTTGGTCTGACGATTGATCTGATCTTTTAGTCCCGTTGTCTTAACAACGTCTTAGCTGTTCCGTTCCAGTCTTGGTAAAATTGGTGAAACAACACGCATTCACCAAAATTACAGAGGACTCCACTTTAAAAAGCTTTTCTCGAGAAGCGTATAGCAATTAATTGAAGGATACAAATTTCTATTACTGCATCTACATTAAATGCTTTCATCAATACGTTTCATATTAACATATTAGAAGAATCTGCAATGGTCCTGATCTGGCATCTCAGCTGCAGTCACTTTCCCAACACCGTAGTTTGTATAAAAGAGAGACTGCTGCCCAAATGAACAATTACACACACACACACACACACACACACACACACACACACACACACACACACACACACACGCGCGCGCTCACACACATATACTTATTATAATTTTTTCATATAGACAAAAACAATTTACTTACAACAAAGATGCAACTTCGTTTCGGTGCATTTAGTCGCACCTCGACTGGTGAGAACCAAAATGGTTATGAACAATTTTGTTTGTAAGCAGGCCGCACGTGAAATATCACTTCCCTTTTTCAATATGTTTGAAAAAACAAAACAAAAAAAACAGTTACATTTTAAGAGGGAACGATTTTTGGGGTCGTGCCATCACTTTAACACCTCAACAATCCTTCAACAAACTGATATCAACAAACACTATTGTTTTTTAGCCTGTCACCCTTTTGCCTCTCCTATTTTTCTTTATCTTTATGCGTTCACTCTTAAAATGTACTTTTTATGTAGAAGGCCGGAGTTGCCCACATCCTGCTTAATCCCAGCTCTAAGGTTCTAGTGGCATATCCCTGAATTCTTATTCAAAACTCACTGCTAAGAAGAATTTTCCGGTCTAGAAATGGGCGAATTTAATAATTTTCGATTGAAATGTTTTAGTTTTAACTTATTATTTCTTTTTTTCTCTTGGTTCTCTGCAATGTCTTCTCACTTTTGTTTGAACGTTATATATGGGGTTAATATGCTGTCTAAGTAGTCCACCATTAGCAGTGGTTTACCTACTTCACGCCGCTGGCGAGTATTGTATTTTGTTGATTTCATTTTCAATCTCCGTTTTGGTTATTTCTCATTCAGTAACACTTTCTAGGTTACAACACACACACACACACACACACACACACACACACACACACACACACACACACACACAGATATATATATATATATACACACATGTATATAAACACACATATATACACACACACGTGTATATGTGCGTATACGTACATACATACATATATACATATATTCATACACACATATAGATATATGTTATATTTAATATTATAATTTACTGAAGCGAAACTGTATAGAAAGTGCACTGATTTCTGAGTCTCCCAAATTTATTTCCAAGGTCATACAACTTTTCAACTTTCTTAACAAGACTATTGCTATTAAAATGGTGGATGTTTAAAAAGTATCCTTATTAAACAAAAACAGAAGCTGAATGAAATCAGATTATGCATTTAGAGTTGTGGTCCACAACCGAGGTCAATATGGACCCTTGGGGGTATGTAACAAAAAAGGCAAATTGGGGGTCCACGGTAATATTTTCGTGGTTCATAGAGCAATTTCACTTAGGAACGGTTGTTACAACTGAGAATTTATACAGTAATCTACGCCATATTTAAATACTAAAAATAGAAAAACAACTCTAAAACAATCAGAAAACGAGATTGTTGCGGGAGTGTTGATCGAGTGTTTGGTTGAAAAACATGGGTCGCCTGGTATATTTATCCCACAACAAAAAGGGCGGACTCGGAATGCGAGTCCGGGTAATAAATGAACAAAATAAAAACAAATCTGTATATATAAACAAACGATAAGCATGTATTAATAAACAAAGATATACATAGACAATATAATCTTGCTGCCTGTGACTAAGCAATGAATATGAAAGAAAACATTTAAAGTAGTGAAGGTGTTTGTGTAGAAGTAAGTGTAACAAGCGTGTGTGATAGACACATGTGTATATATGCATGTGTGTGAGAGAGTTCAAATGTCAACAGAGGACCGAGGGAAGCGAACGCGCTTCGGCAGCAGCGTTCTTATCTACGTGCGACCTACATCTTACCATCCGTTGGATGAAATAGGAAAAAGAGGATGACAGAGAATGTTACTGCCTATTTATAGACTTAGGGATCGTCCTCTATCGACTGTTTTTAGGAAAGTAAGTGGGGTAAATCCACAATACTCCCCTCCAGGTGGGGAGAAATTTATTTTTCCTATATTTCCATAAAGTTTGTGTATGTTTGTTTCGTCTCTCGTAGGCTGAAAAGAAAAAGATTCGAATATTTTTTGCGATGTGTGTTCAAACAAGTGGACGAAAATGTACTTGTTTGAGATACTGTGTCATCAGGGTGCTATATAATTCCTTCAGTGTCGTAGGACATTTTGGAAGATATGTTGACAGTGTAGAAAAAGAGTGTTCAGCGGTTGGTATTAAAATTTTGTTCAACGTGGACAATGGTATCGTTTGGAAGGCATCGTTTGTTTGCTGTGCATGGACGATGTTGGTGTACAAAATTTTAATAGAAGTTTCTATTGGCAAAATTTGTTAAGCCGATGTTGGTGATATTGCTACCGCGAATCGAATAGATGTTTGCGAGAACTTTTGATGATATCTGATATTATTGTCGGTTGTTCTCGGAGACACAGATATCTCTGTCTATTATTAAATCATACTTGAAGTTTTAAATCATTACTTGCAGTCTTAGTTTTGTTTGTATTAACATCTTTAAAGAGTTAAAAAGGCCAGTAAGTTGCCTTTGGAATTATTTCACACTTTATCTGTTGAGCGTAGGAGAAACGGTGCTGTTTAAAGTTGTAAATGGAGTTGACTTCCACGATGTTTGAGCGGGTATTCTTGGAGGAAATAAACTCTGTTTTTCTTGCCCCAAACTTGTACGACGAAAGTTGTATTTTTCGTTTTGGCGAAACGTTTTTTGTCATGTCTGCCGGTTGAAGAAGTCAGGCGTAATGACTTAAGAGAAAGAAAAGGTCAAACAAAAAGCAGTATAGATGAGATACATATTTTTTGTCTGGTGACCGTGCAGTCGTAGTAGTAATTGTAATGGCGATTGGGGTTCTTTTTTGGGTCACACGTATTGCAAAAAAAAAAAAAAAAAATTATTTGCTGACTTAAAGAACATCTTGACCAGATAGTTATACATTTTAGAGATTTGAAATTTGCGATTTTGCTCTTTATAAAGAATAAATGTATATATGTATGTGTGTACGTATACGCACATATACACGTGTGTGTGTCTAATCAAAAATTTCTAACTATAATGTTTGTTGAAAGTTTTCAGTGTCTACTGAGTGTGATAAGGTAGGGAGAGATATTGGTTGAAATCTTTCTTCACTGGTTCTGTTTTTTTTTTTTTTAAATGTCTCTAAACGAAGCATATTTGAGTTTGCTTATATAGGTTTGTATTTTTGTATCCATTAGAAAAATATCACGTCGCGGTCACCAATCTGTTGGGGACGTATGATCGAGTATTTAGTTGGAAAACACATGTCTCCTGGTATATTTATCCCATAACAAAAAGGGCGGACTCGGAATGCGAGTCCGGGTAATAAATGAACAAAATAACAACAAAACTATATATATAAACAAACGATAAGAATATATTAACAAATCAAAGATATACACAGACAATATATAATATTGTTGCGTGTGACAAAGCAATGAATATGAAAGAAAACATTTAAAGCAGTGAAGGTGTTTGTGTAAAAGTGTAACAGGCGTGTGTAATAGACACATGTGTATATATGTATATGTGTGAGAGACTTCAAAAGTCAACAGTGGACCGAGGGAAGCAAACGCGCTTCAGCGGCATACCTACGAGCGACCTGCATCTTACTATCCATTTTATCATTGGGGTAACTCCACAAGATCAAGCGATGTTTGTTAGCATCCCTTTTACTCTACCGGACGTTTTGACCGTAAAAGTTGAATAAAAACTGAGAAGGATATACAAGGGAAGAATTATATATATAAAGGAAGATCACATAAAGATTTATAATTTATTATATAAATTAGTTTAATATATTAATAATAAAAAATAATATTAATTTAAAAAATATTAATAAAATAAAATATTAACATGTTAACATAAATGAATTAATACAAAATATTTAAAAAGAATAAAATATTAATAATAAAGGATTATATATAAAGGAAGGATTAACATGATTAACTTCCCAAGCAGCATCAACTACAGTGATCTCATTGAATAATCTGTACTTTTTAAAAAATTATTAATTACTTACACATTTTAAAATGATTTATTATGAGTTATTTTACTAGTGATCATAAATGTTCTATAAAATTTATAAGTTTATTTTCATTAAATTAGTTTTACTTCAAAATAAAGCATATACATTTATTATTTTTATAATCAGTCCTATGATCGCCTACACGCGTTGACGATCATAGGACATTTAAATTTATAAACAATGTTGTTTTTTTGCAATATGCTTATGGGCGGGGAAGAGTCATTACGAATGATTTTATTAGATATAGTCGATTTAGTGCAGTATATCAGACAGTTATGTGCTATGCGTGATACACTTTTAGGCGATAATGTATCTTTCGATACATAACTGATGAGGCTGATTTTTTTCCAGCAGTAGGTTGCCATTTATTTCTGTAGTAGACCAATTTCCATCCAAGGCTATAGAACCGTCCTGCTATTTACCCATAGCTGAGTAAAGAGGGTTTATACCTAAGTGAATATATTAGCATCTAAGTGGATGTAATGGATTCGACTGGAATTTGAACTCGGCTCACTGATTCCTCAATTCGAGCCGCTATCCATTACTCTACCGTATAATTAATTATAAACTCACGGTGGCTAAGTCTTCATTTGAATAATACGTCTAACATTTCTACACATTTACAACATACCTGTCCACATTCGCAATTCAGGAAAATCCTTGTCGAAAATACCTCCATACTTTTTCATGAAAAGAATAAGACCAAACTAAAAATTCTTGAAGCTATTTATATTAAAAATTGAAACCAAACCTCAATAAAATTAATCATGAATACTCCACAAACGTTTTAAAAAGTGCACAATAGATAGTTTGAAATGTCAAGGTTTGTACTAATAGTCCTTTCCTTTATTTTTTCTACTACTCATTTCGTAAAATCTCTCCACAACAATACATAGTTACCTCCCCTTAAACGGTGTTCCGTAGCCATACCATGACGCAGTACCTCTCACTCCACACATAAGAAATTTAATATTCAGATGATCACAACAATTTGTGTCTGTCACAACAATGAACACTACAATACATATCATGTAATTAACAATACCCTGATGATGACATTGTGCTATGTCGAAAGTACTCGGGAATAAATACAACATGTATCAACATAGCGTTTTCCTCTTGTCTTCCAATAATCGTACAAAAAACATATCCGTGAATATGAAAGGATCCTATCGAGAATAAGTAGACAGAACATGTCTAACTTATTCAACGAAATATCTCAATATATATATATATATATATATATATATATATATATATATATATAAATAATAAAAGCTGTCTTCGCGTCATCGGTGGAATTAGCCTTCAAGACAGTACATCTAATGTAGACCTGTTTAACAGGTGTAATATTGGAGGAATCGTGACTTTTCTCATAGAGTCTCAGTTGCGGTGGACTGGTCATGTCTTGAGAATGTCTGATGACAGGATACCCAAGATCCTAATGTACAGCCAATTAGATCAGGGCTACAGGAATGTAGGACTCCCATGGCTTATATACAAAGACAAGCTGAAGAGCAACTTGTCAGCTGTCAATATACCTGTACTCGGTAGTTTTCAATCTACTAGTCTGAATCCTCTTCAAGAAGCGAGAGGAAGCTCTAAAAGGTCAGTCAATCTAACCTCATTCCACAATCCTTACTCTTGCTCCATATGCAGCCTCCTTTGCAAATCACTAGGGGGTCCTAATCACTAGGGTATGTTGAACGACACATAAAATCGCCCGTAAAAACGTATATAATTCCGGTTTTAGCAAGCTTGTTTTACAGCTGTCAGTTTCTCGATAACTCAATCTTTAATCCCACAAAATGCCCCGTAATGAAAGGAAAGTGTTTTACTACACCAAAGGCCCTAAAAACAACTAAGTTGATAAAGAATATGAAAAATACAAGTTATGTTGTAGAAGTATTTTTTCATTTAATACTAACAAAAATAAAATAGTCTAACTAGAAGAGACTCCTATAAAATACTCTCCTTTAGATATAACATTCTTAACTTCCAATTTATAAAAGCCTGAAAAGTCATCTTTCTGGATCACCGTCATCTATCCCATTACGTTCGCTATAGTCTTGCCTATGTCGTTTCTGCATTGATTTTAACCTTGGTCAAAGCCAGAACTTTTAGAGAGGCACAAAACCTCATTGTAGTGGGGTCTGACAAGCATGTGTGACACACTGTCTTATCTCCTTACCCTCCCCAAAAAACTTCAACACGAAATGTGTAGAATCTATTCGGTTAATTATTGAGGATATGGCGGTCACACAATAGACAAACTCACTTTCACCAACAACTGAGTAACCATAGAGAAGAACGTCTCTTTTACGCTTGCGCAATATGGTTCTCTTTGAGTGTATGTCAAATGAAATCAAGGCTGTACAACTGGTTTTGAGATATTCAAAATGGTATTTAGACAGAGGAACTGCTAGCTATAAATCCCAGGTAGTATAAACATTTTATTAGTAGTTTTGGCAATTTGGTAAAAAACAGACAAATATTTTTCAGTGAAATTAATTTTTCAAAGCACATAAATATTTGTTGTTCTCACATTAATAATAAAAGAGAAATTATAGTCTTACACCGAACGGTTGCAAATGGTAATTGTTGCTAAAAAGAAATTTCCGTATAACAAAAAAGCGGTAACTTGACCAAGTTCCAAGTTTCTTAGCGGCTCACGCTTTTCATTGAACATTCAACGAATATAGTTTACGAAATATTTTTTATATATATATATATATATATATATATATATATATATATATATATAAGTTGACGTTGATGTCAGTGTAAATCAATGAAAGTTTGTTTCATGCTTGAACGCATTCTTCAGGCCATCTGTCGCCAATCGATATTGATCTCCACTTTTATATTAAGATATAATCTATCCTTGATATTGAGCACTTTTATCTATAAACATAGGATTTCTTAAATCACGTCACTTAGCATCCTCCATAATTTCCTAGACTTTTCAAATAACCTGATGAATATTTATGAGCGTCTTATAAAATTAACAATTTTGAAAAATAAACATTTTTACTTTTGTCTATAAATGCTTGCTACAAAATAAAATTCTCACATTTGCCTTGACAGAGGACGAAACGCTTCGGCTAAGATAAGATACAGATATATTGTCATTATATCTGGACTTTTTTTTTACCCACGTATATATGATGATAAGATAAAGATCTAGATCTAGGGATCCCTTCATCGCGTGAAACTAGTTGTAACGGTGAGGTTTGTGTATCTTTGGATGTTTTAGATTATGTTCTGATCTTTTCTATTCTTTGAAAATATCTGGCCGAGATTATTGGCTACGCCCATCTTACGAAGTTAAAGTTGACTTCTGTAATGTTTTTTTCTTTTTTGTTGGCGGCTTCGGCTAAGTTCGATTTTTTGTCTCACTATTCTTGATATATAAAATATATATATATATATATATATATATATATATATATATATATATATATATATATATATATATATAAGGATATTAATATTAATAACCAGAGGTGACAGTCTGTTTAATCATCAGGCGATCGTTTGTGTTTAAGCATGAAACAGATTTTCAACTCTGGGTGTTGATTTCAATGTCCACTTTTATATTTACATACTTTCTATCCCTGACATTGACCACTTTGATCCATGAATATAGCATACCTTAAAACTATATTTTATCATTATTTATACACACACACACACACACACACACACACACACACACACACACACACACACACACACACACACACACACATATATATAAATATATATATAAACACGCGTCACAATAAAAACCTATCCAGTTTGTTACACACACACACACATATATATAAAAGATTAATGAATGCACAAGGGAACAGCAGTATTAAAAAGTGCTCAATACACGTGTGAAAGAATAAATATTAAAAAAATAACATGTACAGCTTTTAATTTTAAAATTAGAAAATCTGTTGATTTCACTACCTTGGTGTCAACTTATGGTATCCTCAGTCGATTTTTAGCAATTGACTGCCCAACGCTTTATTTAAAAAAAAGCAAACACTATGTTATTTTTTAAAAATAGATAACCAAACGTACGGCGTTGGGTGTAATAGAAAGAGAGGAGGATGCAAAGAAGAAGAAGAAGAAGAAGAAGAAGAAGAAGAAGAAGAAGAAGAAGGAGAAGAAGAAAAGCAAGCAAGGAAAGTATAAATGTATCGGTGGGGGGTTTAACTGAAATGTACATACTTTTTTAACCAGCCTCATATGAGTTTAAAAAGAATGTTCTTGTATGAATACAATGGCTCATGATTACGGATATCTGGTTCAAAAGGTTTTTTTTGGATAGGGTTGAGAGGTCAATTGGTAAAAATCGCCTGAGGATATCGTAAAGCTAGAACCAAGGTAACGAAATCAACTGACCCCCCTAATTTTTAAAGATATATATATATATATATATATATATATATATATATATATATATATATATATATAAAAACGATATTGTATTGAAACGGTAAAAGCCTAAAATCATTAAAAGTTATTGAGTACGCTTCATCTTGCTAAGCTAAGTTAGGTTTGGTTCATATCCTTTTTCGGTGTTACTATAGTATGATATCAATTGAGGTATTACGACCTATCGTAAATGACAACGCACTCATTATTGCTGGAAAGTGTTCAGGAAAAACAATGACCTGTTTACTGTTTTTTTTTAAATGACATTTACAGTTTACAAACATTTAAATCTTATTTAATGATTTAAAAAAAAATTTTGTAAAAAATTCTTAATGATTTTTAATACAAAACAAGTTCACTGCCTTTAACCCCTAATTCTAACTCCTTAACCTAACCCTAACCCTAATCCTAATCCTAACATACTTCCAACAGTTGATAAATACCATACCGTAGTAGAAAATGAATAGTAGATATTATACTATAGTAGCAGCCCTTTTTCTTCCTCGTTGCCGGCTTCGGTTCTGTTAGGTTTTATTTTCTTTTTTTGGCATTGTTCATTATCGTATACAGTTCCTTCCAACAGTATTAGAACGGCAAGACCAATTCTTGTGTTTTGTTGTTCACTGAAGATATTTGGGTTTAAAATCAAAAGATAAATATGAGACAAGTGTTCAGAATTTCAGTTTTTATTTTCTGGTATTTACATTTAGGTGAATTAAACAGAATTTGATTTTCACTTTCTTAGAAGGTAAATAAACGCAATTATGATGCATGTGTTTGTTGTTGTGTGTGTATGTGTTTGTGAAAAAGATGAAGAAAGGTGAATAAAATAAGAGAAATTGAAAAAAGGAAGAAAGAAACAGAAATAAGAAAAAAAGAAGGAAATGTGATTAGCAGAAAGAAAGAAGGTAAACAGAAAGAAAGAGAAATGAAAAAAAGAAAGAAAAATGGGATAAATAAGAGAAACTGAAAGAAAGGAAAAATTCAAGTGAGAAATTGAAACGAGAAAGAAAGAAAGGTAAATTAAATAAGAAATTTGAAAGAAAGAAAGAGGATAAAAAAGAAGAAAGCTTAATAAAATAAGAGAAACAGAAAGAAAGAAAGAAAGGTGAATAAGAAATACAGGGGAGTAAATAAGAAAAAAATGAAAGAAAAAATGATAAAGAAAGAAAGTGTTGTATAGGAATAAAGTGTCTTTGCCGACACCGTAATTTGAACGCAGAACACCAGTGAGCAAACATGAAAGAATAACTATACAAATAGATATTTAAAACCTGGAGACAAAGTATTTTTCAGGATGTATCAGCGCGGAAAGGAATTCTGGCGTCATAAAAAAAACGTATTGACAGAATGACGTACATGGTACAGGGACAAAGGTGGGAACATAAGAGTCAATTGAAACGAAGGTTCACTGAGTTAAAAAGTCCCCGAATGGAGGTACCAATGAAAATTCTGTACGACATTTAACGTACCTACGCCATCAGAAATAGTTCAACCAAGAGTTGATGGCAAAAGGAAAAGAATGTCAACAGTTTCTAATGATCGAATCAAAGCTGAAAAAATATCGACTCCAGGGAAAATCAACTCAAAGGGGAAGTGTTGTATAGGAATAAAATGTCGTTAACGACACCGTAGTTTGAACACAGATCACCAGTGAGCAAACACAGACGATTCCATTATTAAATAAGTAGATCATGTGATCGTAATGGAAACGTATAAATAGGAATCAGTGTTTAGTCTAAGTGATCACTATTTTTCTATACTATCCATCTGCTACTAACATGTGCACTAGATTTTTTCCATTGGAAAAATATAAAAAAAAAGTAAATTTTTTTTTATTTTGTTTCAATTAATTTGTACAAGGGTGTACTTGAGGTCATTTAAATGTGTTTAGTGATTACTGAAAAAAATAAGTGAGAAGTTAGGAGATGGATTTAAATTTGTTCGAAGAAGTGTGAGTGAAAGATGAATATTAGATACCTCCACAGTGATACGGACTTTTTGACAAGTGAAAAAGAACAAAAAACAAAACAAATGGATGCCACTGTTTTTAAAACATTGCCAAAAATCAGGTAATTAACGGATTTCATTTCTAATGAAAATTTTAGTTGAACAATTTTTCAAGCAAATTACTGGCCAATGAAAATTTAAATTTTCACTTTCTCTGTCCAATAAGAGCGAATGTTATACTTTCCATCTAAACATAAAGGTCACTGTGTTAAAATTAAAAATGTATTTACATATGGTCCCCTGCTATTTACTTTCAGCTTCTTGATAAATCTAAAGAGAAATCAGCAATATTATTGGTCTTGATTTGGCATCTTGGCTTCAGTCACTTTCCTACTGTCGCAAGGTTGCCTCTCTGTGCATTTTTTATAAATACTTTCATGGTAATTGTTCGGATGAGCTCTTTACTATGGTACCTAGACTTTTTGAATTTAAGCATAGTACTAGACTAGTAAGAAAATCTCATCAGTTTACAGTTGAACTGGTTAGATATGGCTATATGTTCTATACTAACGTTTTCCTTTCTTGCACTACTTGCTTGTGGAACTCCCTTCCGGCTCCATGCTTTCCAGCCAACTTTAATCTGCAAAAAATTAAATGCAATGTCTATCCACTGTCCTATTTCTCTATATTGATCATTATACGAATTACAATTCGGCGATTACTATTTGAACAAGTATTATTAGTGTGGGTATTATTGAATGCGTTACTACTAACATTATCTGCATTTACAAAGTCTCGTCTGCAACGAGAATTTCGAACGTGATAACGAACATTCGTTGACCTAACGAAAGTTAGAACGAGTGAGCATCTCACATCACAAAAGAAAGAAAAGTGACTAAAATAAGAGAATTTGAAAGAAACAAAGGTGACAAAAGAAAGAAAAGTTCATAAAATAAAAGAAATAGAAAGAAAGAAAGAAAGATAGATAGATAAAAAGGGGAATTAGAAATAAAGGTGAGTAAATAAAAAATTGAAAGAGAGAAAAGCATAAAAAAGGACAAAGAGAGAACGGAAAGTGACTAAAATAAGAGAACTTGAAAGAAAGAAAGGAAAAAACAAGGGTGAACAAAATAAAAAAATTGAAAGAAAGAAAGAAAGGGGAGTAAGAAAGAAAGCTTAATAAAATAAGAGGAATTGAAAGAAAGAAAGAAAGAAAGAAAGAAAGAAAGAAAGAATTATTTTTTTTTTATCACTGTTGATTGAGTCTTAATATTTGTCTTTATGTTTTTTTTCTTCCGGCAACTTCGGAAAAGAAAATGGCGATAGGATTTGCTGATGAGAACATACAGGAAGAAATTGATGGTGAAATTAGTCAGTTCGAGGACTTGCGAAACGTTTCTGTAAATCATTAAACCGCTTTCGGAGGTTTCGAATATATCCTGACCAATCAGGACCATGTAGATATGGCTGAAAGTAATAGGGGTCATGAGCAGAACAAAAGCTAGTGTCACCGACAATAACATCACAGTTGCCCTGATGGTATCACTAGCAGAAGTATTGACGCTGGGATCTTTTACGTTATTTGTCATTTGAACGCGGCTTTTATATTGACGACAGAGCTTCAAAGCTGTGAGAGGGCTGAGAATCATCATTATTACTGTTGGCAGGATGAACACAAAGATAATACCATAGACAACAAAATTTTGCTTCATGTTTGGGTAACCCTCGACATCAGCGTGGGGAATGCAAGACCCGTTTATAATTTTTGACGACACGCTCCAAGCACCGTTGACAACGGACAGAAAGAGTACAACGCTTATGATTTCTATCAAAATGATCTTTTTCGTGTTGATAATTTTTGCTTTTAAAGGGAACCAGATAGCAATGAAGCGTTCGATAGAGATTAGTGTGACAAACCAGGCTGAAGACATTTTGACTGTCTTAAAGACGAAAAAAAATGTCTTGCAAGAGGCATCTGACAGCGAACGGACGTCAGTTGCAAATAACTGCCGGACGAAACTTTTATTGAAAGGCCACAGCAAAATAAATGTTGAGTCAGAGATTGCTAAAGCTATGAGAATATAAGTGGAAGATGCTCTTTTTAGAGAACTGGATAGCATGACAAAAATATTGATAATATTTCCAGTTATACAAGCAGTTGCAAAAACAGGAAACGCGATATACTCAATCAAAAACTTTGGCATTGAATTTGAAACAGATGAATTGTCTGTTTCGTTATTGTTACGTTCTGTCGCATTTATGTTAGAATTAATTTCTTCTTCATCGGTCTTGTTTGTTTTATTGCTAGTGGTGTGAACAATGTCGATGTCTTCACTGTTAACAATTCTCGAATTTACATAGTCGGTCACATTATTGATAGCTCCGTTACTTGTATTATCATTAAGGGGGGTACCAAAAGTCATATTAACGGTCTTGTTAGAAATGTTTGTAATAGTGGTGGTGCTTGCAATGGCGTCACTTCCGGTAAAGGATTCAGTAAAGTTTAACAAAGAATCATAAAAAGGCGTTGTGTTTTGGTAAGAAGCATTCGACTTGATGCTAAAATATTGAGTTGAATTCTCTGACTGCGATCCGTTCTCAGAAAAATTATCACTGTTTATAACTTGATCAAGTTTCGCTGATAACAGTCGACGACGATTGATCCGGATTCTTTTAACGTCACCATTACCGTGTTCACTAAATTTGAAAAATATTGGCTGATCTTCTACGTGGTCGACAATTCTGGCTGTCGCATTCAATGTAACCGAACCGGCATCAAAATAATCCTTGTCCATCTTGCTATTTTTTTCTTTGACCATTGAGTTAATAGCTAGCACAAGACTCTTTGGATCAGATAAACGGTTTATAGATGGTTGAACTCTCAAAACTTGCTGTGGTGATGATTTCAAAACACGAGGAGAAATTAACAAACCAAGTTGACCCTTGAAAATAGGTACTTTGGAGAAGGAGGCAGATAGGTGAAGTTCCTTACTATAAATAATTTGAAGTACAAAACAAATACACATCCAAACAATAGTAGGTGATTCCATATCTGAAATAAATAAAAGGTAAACAAGATTTAATTAAATAATCTGTAAGACAAAAAAAGTTTATTACGGCTTTAAAAACTGACATTTTAATATTTAAAAAATAATTTCACCCCAAGCAAGGCAATAAAGCCACTAAAACGCAAGGGGTAACTGAGTATAAGGGAATATAAGAAAAAGAAAATGTTATTAAGGAGCGAGAACAATAAAAGAACAAGAATTAAGAAGACAGAAGATAACAACAGACATTGCATTTAACTTTTTAATGTTCAATGTTGAGTGGAACGCAAGAAGCTTGAGGAGAATTCCACAAGCGAGAAGTGCGAGAGAAGAAACTGTTAGCATAGAATTTACGGTTACAGCTAGCCATTTCAACTCCAAGATGATGAGGCCTTGCTGCCAATCTGGTAGTTCCCCAAAAAAGGATCGTTCATCAAAACAATTAGTATGAAAATATTCATAGAAAAGGCACAGGGAAGCTACGTTTCGGCGGTGGGAACGTGACTGAAACGAAGATGCCAGATCAGGACCAATACCATTGCAGATTCTTCTTTGTGTTTTATCAAGAATCTCTAAATACATAGCAGAAGCACCAAACCAAACCAAACGTTACAGCAATATTACAATATACGAAGCGAATGGTTGACTTATAAATGGGTAAGATAAATTCTGAGGGGAAAAATATTTGAGGAAGAGTATCACTCTGAAATTGTGAATCGATATATATATATATACACATATATATATATATATATATAATCGACTCTCCCGTCGAGATTCGACGTATGAGGGTCAAGCAGATCAGTTTCCAGGAAACCGACAGCCCGACACCGGCACATGAGATTTGATTATAGTGGTGAAGGTTTCGTGCAGGACCATCCACACTTTTTGAAGGGACGAATACAGAGACCTGGTGCACCGAATGCTACAATGTTCCCAAATGACCATCCGCAGGTTTTTGAATTCAGAGTTGTCCTTCTCCTAGACCAGTTGCCATCCAAGGCTATAGAACCCAGTCTGTCCTGCTATTTTACCCATAGCTGGAGGGAGAGGAAGAGGATTCATTTATATATACATATATATATATATATATATATATATATATATATAACAGATAGAATATATCTGTAAAAGGGCAATATGAATAAAGACGAAAAAGAAAACTTATCTTAGCCGACATCTTCTGAGGACAAAAACGTGTCAGCTTTCGGAGATCCATTGGAAATGCAAAAATCAAACAAGAACAAAAACTTAAATATCTGGGAAGTGTTTTAACAGAGGACGGAAAATACAACGTCGAAATCCAAAGGTGCATTAGGATAGAAAAATTTGCATTTCAAAAGCTAAGTAAAGTATTAAGAAACAGGAAAATTTCGTTAATATAACTCCTCTTATACGGCAGTGAATACTGGATAATTTCCTCACAGATGAAGAAGAGACTTGAAGCCACAGACATGTGGTTCTGTAGCAGGATTCTGAGAATTCCATGGAATGAACATATGAGTAACAACGAAGTTTTAGAGGAATTGGAAAAAAAAAGAGACTTATACATATAATCAGAAAGAGGCAGTTGAAGTTTCTAGGTAGTATAATGAGGAAAGAGAGCTTGGAAAATTTGAAACTCATAGGACATATTGAAGGCGAGAGGGAAGAAGGAAATCAGGGCATAACGAACCTAACGAGCATGTGCAAACTGATGGTAGAACAGGGTTTAGGGATGGTAGCAAAAAGGCAAAATTTACTAAGAGCTACAAAGGACAGGAAATAATGGAGAGTCATGATCGCCAACGACCTGAAGGGACACGGGTCAGTATCAGATAAATTTATATTTTGCCTGTAAGCTTATCAATTAAGAGAAGCAGAAAGAGCGCCTCTTGAGACTTAAACTCAACGCAGATCTCTAGTGGAATTCGCCAAAGATGCTAGAAAAATGGCCAGTTCTCTGTACATCTCTAGTGCCGTATATACTGGAGTATAAGACGACTGGGCGTATAAGACGACCCCCAAATTTCCAAGTTAAACTTTCCAAGTTATATTCGCCATACAAAACGACCCCGCCAAATCGTATTTTAAAATGTACTGAATTTATCAAATAAATTCGGTAAGCATATACTTTATTTTCACTCAAATTCTAATAGAAAAAAACGGTGGCAAGATATTGTCCATTAATTATAACAATCTACAATAAGTTATGAGTGGATGCTGTGTTTTCGGTAGGATATTACGGTAACCTGAATGACTTTTCCCCGTTAACCATCCACTCGTTGCACTGTTTTCGAATGTGATTTTTAAACGGCATGTTGAAACACATATTTCCCATGCAAAGAATTTACCATAAACCGTAGGATTTAAGGTTCACATTTTATACCTGCAGTATAAGACGCCCCCTCTCCAATTTGAGTGTGGGGTAATTTTTAAAGAAATCAGGGTGTAATTTTTTCATAGCACTTAATAAATTTTCTCTTTATGTTATTTTACCTAAACTCTGCTCCATTTACTCAAGCCCGGTAAATATGTTTTGCGCTGTTTTTCTCTGTCTCTCTTGCCTTCAATCTGTCCTGTGAGTACCAGATTTACCAAGCCTGTCTTCTTCATTATTTGCCCCATAAACCTCAACTGTCTCTTCCTGATGATAAGTATAAATCTCCTTTTTGTCTCCATTTTCTCCAAAACTTCGTCGTTGTTCACATTTTCGTTCCATATTGTGTCCTCAGCATCCTTCTGTAGAACGAAATTTCTGTTGCCTCACATCTTTTCTTCTTCTTTGAGGAGATTATCCAGCATTCACTAGCATATAGGGGTAATCCTAAGTAAGACGATAAACTATATCCGGCAGCAAGGCTTCTGATTGAGAGATTGGAGCTTTTGAGGAATGTGGAACCCTCTCTTAATTACTGTTCTTGTCAGGTCCACCCAGACCTGGGGGATAGCACCTGTTATGGTCAAATGGGCAAATGGTGAACCCCCAAACAAAAACAAAACACTATGAAAGGATAAAAATACATTTTTATATAAAAAATTATCAACAATACATATTTATAGTAAAATTACTAATAATACCTATGGGCACGTGACCGAGTGATTAGAATGTCCGTATTCTGACCATAAGACACGGGTTCGAATCTCACCATGGTCGATTTGTCAGGAAGGAGACTTCCTGAAGTTATCGGACTGAAGGGGTCGATCCCAGCGTGCGGCACCTTTGGAAAGTGCCTGAAAAACCATACCACGGCTTGACCCAAGCCCTGTTAGCGAAATTTGGTTGACGGAAGCCTTAGGGGGGGCATCGATACCTGTGCTAGCACGAAGTCACAACTCATCGTGACTGAGGGCTCGAGCTTGCTAGCCTTGTTCAAATTATTGATCACGCTCTTTCCCAGAAACTGTAACTAAGGTTTGCTCAACATATTTGCAGTATTGTGGATGTGGGATAAAAACAAATGCGCCTGAGCAATCGTCTGCAATAGGGATTGGCTAGCCTCCCTAATAGACGGCTATCCTCGAGTACGAGTGGCCAGCTATACATACATACATACATACATATCAACAATACCTATATATAGTATATATTTATTTGAAGCCATAAAACACATTTTTATATAAAAAATACTGACAATACCTATTTATAGCAGAATTACCAACAACACCCATTTATCTATAGTTGAAGCCATAAAATAATTTTTAGATTTTGGTATTAAATAACCCATAGAGGTGTTGATATGCCACTAAACAAAATCAACCAATCAACCATATAGAAGGACCACTATTATGTAACAGTTCAATACTCTTTTAAAAAACAGAGAGTAACATACTTAAATGTTCTTAAATGGACAATGTCCACAAGGGCACAGAAGCTTTGTAAAAGGGCGAGAGTTAAGTTACAGGAAGAGATAGGGCCATTATCGCCTACGTCCTGAAAAGACATGGCATATAAAGGAGAGAAAAAGATTTGTTATTTTGAGATATTTAACCACATCTGAATACAGTTTAAGAGCCAGGCTTTTATAGATCACGATTGATATGAACTAAAATAAAGTCGTTCAGTCTATGAGAAAAAAAATATCACTAATTTTGATTCGAGATTTATTCTACTATAAATAATATTGGATATGGAAATCAATTGATGCGTTTTGTGTCAGAAATAAATATTGATCGAGTTGGAAATTTCGTTTCCGTGTTGGCGAGCCATTAGGTCCCCACATTTATTGACTGAATTAACGTGGAAATTAAATATTTCGAAACTGCTCACAATTGCCATGATGAGGATTAAATTGATGTGCTCTGTGCAATGTTAGATTGGATGCACAGGTCATTTACCCAGTTCTTTTGTGCAAACGGGGTATTTTTTCACCTCAAGCAAGGCGGGAGTGACACTAGCACGCGAGTGGCAGCAAGAGTAAAGAGGCGTAATAGAGGAAAGAATGAAGAGAAGAACGGGGAATAGATCAAGGCATCTGGAGATGTAGATTGAAATTGCATTTGAATATTTAGAGATTATAGCTACCAGGGAAGCAAGTAAGAGGAAAGGAGTATCGCAGACAGGAAGTGCGGGGCATGAAGCTATTGGAGTAGAAGAGACGCCTGCATTTAACCGTTTCGACAGTGAAAGGGTGGGATTGAGATATCAACCTAGTAGCACGTTTAAATTCATGCAGTCTGAGAACTAACGAAAGTAGCTCGTCGGAGCAGTTACCGTGAAAATATTTGTAGAAAAGGGAGTCGACTGCACGCCTGTGAGAGAGCAACTATAAACGGGATGCCAGATCAGGGCCAATCACAATGCATATCCGTCTCCGGATTTTGTCGAGGACCTTAAGACGAACATCGGGGGCTTCAGACCATATATGGCAGAAGGATTCCATGCAAGGACGAATGGTTGATTTATAGTTTTGAAGGATGGACTCGGGTGAAAAAAACTTCCTGGTGCGACACAAAGAACCAACTTTACTTGCAGTAGAATAAGCTATTTATTAAGTTCCTGTTAAAGCCAGGGTAAATGACACGATTTCAAATATTAATCTTCAAACAATCAGGTTTTCCCTGTTTCAAAAGATTAGTTCAACGCAACTTTCCTACACCAAGATAAGGCTAGTAAATATACATACATACATATATATATATATATATATATATATATATATATATATAAATATATATATATATATATATATATTATATATATATTAGATTACCTGTTTTATCAGTCTCTAATGGCGGTTCGTCCTGGGTATGACGATAAACTACATCCGGCAGCAAGGCTTCTGATCGGAAGATTGAAAGTTCTAAGGAGCGTGAAACCACATTTTAATTGCTGTTGTTCCCAGGTCCACCCTGACACGGGGCGATAGCACCTGTTAGAGTCTCAACTATGAGAAAATAGTGCTCCCCCCTCCAAAAAAAAATCAACGTCATTTTTATAAAAAATGACCAACAATACAATTTTATAACAAGATGATAAGCAATATGTAACACCAAGCATTAAAAGAGAAATAATATATTTTATATAAAAACATTACCTACAATAAATTTTTGAAGTGAAAATAACCGGCAGAATATTTTATGATCTACAAACTAAATTACAAGAACACCGGATTATATATCTTGCTCTAGCCGTTACCAAAGAAATTTTGATTTCAATAATGCATATGCTTATAAAACACGTAAATTTCAGAAATAAGTTATTCCCCCCAAAAAAATTTCGCTTGAAGACGGAACAGAGCTTAGTACTTTAATTCAATTTAATTCAAATAATTATATTGAAGTTTTCGGCTCTGGTTTTGAAACATGAGAACGCTTGTGTAGCGTGTTAGAATCATATTTTTAAATAAATAATTATATATATATATATATATATATATATATATATATGTATGTATGTATGTATGTATAGGGAGAGAGAGAGAGAAAGAGAGAGAGAAAGAGAAAGAAAAATAAATAGATTAAAATTACTGACAAACTTTGTTTCATTTTTTATTGTATTTTTCCAGTTATTGAATAAGGTGCTCGATGTTGTAGATAAACTGGCTGAGGTTCATATATTATTAGTTTGTTCAAGTATTTTACACTGTTTCAATCATTTGCAAGAACCAATGTAGTTGAGAGTTTCGTTGTCTGATATTCTTTGATGTAGACAAAGGATTTCTACCAATTACAAAGACACCACATTGGTTTCTGGAAAATGACTGGGACGATCAAAAGTACTTCAATAAAACAAACTTTGAACAGTTTATCCACAATTTTGAGCACAATACTCGACACCTTACTCAAAAACTGGAAAGATGAAATAAAAAAATAAAAAAAGACTATGTCGCGTCATTTAAATCAATATATATATATATATATATATATATATATATATATATATATTTTTTTTCCTTTAACCTACAAAAATACTTGGGCAATGAAGTCTTGTATTTATGATTTCTATTGTTGAAAGATTGCACATGTCCATGACAAGGTTTTTTGTATGTATTCATAGTACTTACAATGTAAATTTTTTTAATATTGGGGTTTTCTAGTGTAGAAATTGTACTAAGATAAACTAGAGAACTAGTTAAACAATTATTCTGTAAACGGGCAATTATTAGGATTTCTACAATTGCACAGTTATTATTAGTGTCATTATACTTAGTTTTACTCGTTGCAACCTGTCGAGTAGCCAAGTTTTTAGAGTCCCTATTCTTGTTGAAAACTGCTATGTTTCTTAATTATTTTTCCAGATTACCAGCACAACTGTAGCTCAATTTAAGGGTATTATAATTGAATATTTTACTGAGTGGATTAGTTTCGGGGTTGGGGAAATGTTTTTTGATAAGGTTTAGAAATTTATGTCCTAGTTTGGTTTTAACCATTAGGTTGAAAGGGAGAGTAAACCAAATGATCTTCCTGGATCTTCTTTTCTTATTGTGGTCATAATTAATAGGATTTTTGTTATGGGATCTTACCCATAATAATAATAATGGACGATTCCATACTTAATAAATACTGCGCCTCAGGAGTAGAAAAGGTGTCAGTGAGTCAGTAGTTCAAGTCGAGTCAGTAGTTCAATCGGAGTCAGTCAGTGGTTCAAGTCGAGTCAAGAGTCGAGTCAGAGGCAGTCCGAAACAGAGTCGCGTTCAGACACTTACTACAAGACATTGGAATAGTGATACTGGTCGAGACTACATTGTTCTCGCGACTAAAACTGATTGTTCATACTAACACTTCTACTTCTCTGTATATATTCCTGTTTGTAATATATCTGTGTTATTCCATACCTGTGTGCGAGTTCTTCTTTATTGGTTCTACATTGGACTATCACCGTGGTACAAGGTATCGGACCATAACAATTTCTATATTCAATAGTGGTACCGTTGTAGCCACTATTTGTAAGGGAAGCATTATAAAATTACATTTAATATTAATTAGTTAGTATGATTTCTATTTTAGTCTAACCCTAACATTAAGACAAGATTTCGTTGTCAATTGTTTTGAATTCTCATATACCTGTATTTTGATTGGTCATTGCAGGTTGTGTAACAGCGTTTCCCCTATCGAGGGCTGTTTGGTTGATTTGAACCTTTTAAAACTCTTTATTCTACATTCAACACCATCACGTGATAAGACACCAGAAGTCTTAAAACAAAATGAATATTTTTGTAGTGATTTTATAACATAAATATGTTGTAATTTTCGAGCAAATTATATATATAAGATATATAATATATTAGTCTGTCACTGGATCTAACCAACGCCTTTATCCACTGTGCCATGTGTCCAGGACACATGGCACAGTGGATAAAACGTTGGTTCGATCAATGACAGAACAAAAAAGTGAGTTCAATACCTGGTTAAGGCAGTGGAGAACTTTCAGAGGGGAAAAAAAAATTAGCAGGAGATAACTGATAACTGACATCAAACATGGCACGTGGAACTAGAACAGTCTACCCCAGTGATCGAAATAAAGGGTTCAGTTCGAAATTCCAACCACCTGAAGAATGCCGGAGTGTGTAACGGCCGAAACGCTGTAACAAATATGGCGACAAAGATGAGGACAATAGTCCGACTAATGTAAATACTGTACATAATACCTCATCTCAGAAATATAGACAGACTCTGAAGGAAAAGTTGTTTTCATGGCAACTTTACTCCTTAGAAACGATGTGGTTAATTTAAAAAGCTTTTGTAAATTTATCAGTTAATGAATTTGAAAATAAAAGTATATGAATAATTTATATTATCATAAATCATAATTTGAATTAGATCTATGCATTATTTTTTTATATATACGGGATTCATTTTTCTTACCATAAAAATTCATCCATTTTCTTTCATCAATTCACTATATTTTACATATATTTTAATCATTTTCTAGGCATAAATTTCATTGATTTGTTCACTTTTTCATTTTTATTCACATTTTTAACCTTTAATAATATTACCGGTATCATGTTCAATCTTAATTTTCAGTTCAGGGTTGACACAAATGGAATAAAATTGCAATTTTGTAGTGATGTTATAATATGCATATTTTATAATTTTGAAAATATATAAATACACAATTACACACACACACACACACACACACACACACACACACACACACACATATATATATATATATATATATATAAAACTGTGTATTTAGGCAGTAACCCAACTCTTATACAAGTTTTATTAAAGAGAATTGACAAGGGATTGCGATTAAGCTTTTTATTTAATTTTTCTTGTGTTTGTATGTGGTTTTTCTTTTCTAGACATAAAATGTGTAAAAATTGTCCGAATGTTCTGTATGAACGAGCACTTTCGGTTATTCTTTTAGCCATAATCAAGGACGTTTATTATTTTTCTTTTTAAATGAATTTGTACATTTATATTTATGTATCTAGTCATGGGAATGCTTTAGTTTTAATTTTCTAAACACGTTCAGCGCATTCCCATAACTTTACATACATACATAAAAAACTACGCATTCAGTTAAAAATGAGAATAAATCTTTTAGATACTTTTCGATCAAACCTCGTATGCATTCATTTTCTTTAAATACAAGTGGTTTATTTTTCGTACCATAAAATTTCATTTATTTTTTGTTGAAACTTGACTAATGCATGGAATAATAATGCAACACAAAATGTACTTAGAACAAAATGTATTGAAACAAAAAAGTGTACACAATATTTACATATAGTCTTTTGTATATTCCTGGAGAATGTGTTGACTGAGTCGCAGTCGGGCAGAGTCTCTGGTTGAATCTCTTGATTCCTCCCTCTCTTTCCGGTACCAACCATATTTATATGGTCGGTACTCCACTATGCAAATTAGGTGGATCCTACCATAACATTTTTCTTCATCAAATCTCTATATTTTACAATTTATTCTAACATTTTCCTATGTACAAATCTCATACATTTGTTCGTATATATATATATATATATATATATATATATGATGTTGTATGTTTAATCTTATTATTTTGTTGTCAATGTTTCGTTCCATAAGAATATATATATATATATATATATATATATAAAACAGTTTAAAAGTTTGAGGACTCACCTGGTAATTTTTTTAAATTGGGCCAAAAATTACTTGTTTTGTACTTTAAATAAGAGAAAATTATTATATATGGTTGAAAAAAAAAGTGAGGAATAGAAAAGAAGCATTTTATGATTAAATTTTGCTGTCGTCAAAATATCCTCCTTCAGCCTTGATTACTGCAGCACAAATTTTTGGCATTCGTTGCAAAAGTTTCTCAAAGTATAAGTTTGATAATTAATTCCATTCTTTTTAAAATGACACTCAGAGCTTTTTTTTTCATTTTTTTCACTCCTCCGTCAAGTTTATCCCATGCTAATTCTGGCGGTGGCTTCAAACTTTTGAACTGTAGTATATATATATATATATATATATATATATATATATATATATATATATTCGGGAAATTGGCAGAAATGGTAGCAGAGATTTCCACGATTTCGAGAAACATCGAAACTATGGGTAAAAGATAGTAAGATTTAAGTCCGTCCATTGATATATTGCATGGGAAGCGAAGCTGAAAATGTATTCCGCGTATTCTCTTACGACGAGAAAACGCCAATGCCTCAGTTTTAGAAAGATTCAATGCCTGCTTCATGCCTAAAAGAACGATAATACATGAAAAGGTAAGCATTTATCTTCGAGTTCAGTTCCCAGGAGAACCAGTGGTAACATTTATATGCGCATTGCACGAATTTTTTTTTTTTTTTAAGCATTTCACCCCAAGCAAGGCGGGGAGCCACTAGGACGCAAGGGGTTACAGAAAATAGGAAGATCAGATAGGAGTGATAGAAGAAAGGATGAGGGTAGTAGATAGATTAAGGCAACTGGAGATGTCGATTGACATTACACTTGAATAGCTGGAGATTATAACTCTCAGGGAAACAGGAGAAGGGAAGAGAGTTCCACAGGCGAGAGGTGCGAGACATGAAGCTATTAGAGTAGTAGAGACGGCTACATTTATGAGTTTCGACAGTGAAGGGGTGAGCGGGATGCCAGCCTCGTAGGGCGCTTGAACTCATGAAGTTTGGGAACCAGCGAATGCAGTTCCTCGGAGCAATTTCCATGAAAGTATTTGTAGAACAGACAGAGGGAGGCGACGGTGCGTCTGTGAGAAAGTGACTGTAGACGAGACGCCAGGGTAGGGCCAACCATATTACATATCCGCCTCTGGAGCCTATCAAGAACCCCGAGGCAAACAGAAGGGGCGCCAGACCATATATGGCAGCAATACTCCATGCAAGGGCGAATTGTGGATTTGTATATCTGGAGGATCGACTCAGGGGAGAAAAACTTCCTAGCACGGCTCAGGGGAGCCAACTTTCCTCGCAGTGGACGAGGCAATTGACTCGATGTATTTATTCCATCTCAGGTCAGCAGTCAACGTGAGACCGAGAAGCCGCAGAGTTGCTCTCAGGGAAGTTGAGCGTCAGACATTATAATGGAGGGGAAGGGAAGGCTCTCTGTGGTGATTAATAGAGAGCAGTTTAGTCTTCGAAGCGTTGAAGTTGACCAGCCAAATCTTGCCCCAGTTCACAATCGATTGGAGGTCCTTTTCGAGGCGCACGGCAAGGTGAGTTTTGTCAGCGAGACTGGATTTGTTTTGAGGCAGGAATAAATTGTGGTGTCATCCGCGTAGATGCCGACTTGAGAAGTTACGGCGTCAGGAAGGTCATTTATATAGATAAGGAATAGAGTGGGGCCTAGGATGGAGCCTTGAGGAACTCCTGCGTTCGTGGGGTAGGAACTGGAGGAGAATCCGTTGTGAACGACCTTCAATTCACGGTTTGACAGGAATGATTGTATTACGTTATATAATTGACCCGTAATGCCATAACCCTGGATCTTGCGGAGAAGGCCGGCGTGCCAAACCCTATCAAATGCTTTGGAGATATCTAGTGCCACGGCTCGGGCTTCCCCGTTATTTTGGAGTTCGGTAGACTGTTTCCGTGATGGCTGTGAGCACATCGGCTGTAGATCTGGCAAAGCGGAAACCATATTGCTTGTCTGAGAGCAGATTATTGGATGTGGGTGGTTAACCACCCCGGTATTGATTAGAGCTTCGAAGATTTTGCCGAAGAGGGGAAGGAGACTGATAGGACGGTAGTTGGAAGGGTCAGAGGGGTCGCCGGAGTTCTTGAAGACAGGAACAATCGAAGAGAACTTCCAGCAGTCAGGAAAACAAGATTCCTTGAGGCAGTAGTTGTATAGTTTCGAAAGGGCGGGCGCCAGTTCAGGCGCGCATTTCTTTAAGACAATGGCTGGTATCCCATCTCCACCACTCGCCTTGTTGAGATCTAAATTGGAGATAACGCCCAGTACCAAGGTTGGGGTTATGTTTAACCCACTCAATATGGCCTCAGTTCTAAGAGGAAAGTCAGGTATGGGTACACCAGAAGAGTCGAGCGTCGAGTTGGATGAAAATTTCCGAGCAAAGCATTCAGCCTTGTCGGTAGAGGAGGTCAAGACTTCGAACTGGTTGAATAGAGGAGGTATAGAGGGTTTGCACTTATTCAATACACTCTTGCAGAGACGCCAATAATCTTTGGAGCCAAATTTGCGAGATGCAATACGTTCCTTCATTCGAGCCGCAAATAGTGACTTAGCATCATTTAGGACACGCTTACAATCGTTACGGGCGGCGGCAAAGAGACGTCTATTGCAGTCAGACATGTCGCTACGGTATAGGTGGAAGTAGTGGTTCCTATGGGCGATGGCGGCTGAGCAAGCAGCCGAAAACCAGGGGCAGGAGCGCGTCTTAGCCCTATATTTCCTTGATGGGATGAAAGCGTCGATTCCAGCTTTAACCCAGGAAGAGACCTCAAAGCACATTCTTGGACGGGGGAGCTTAAAGACTCCATCCCAGGGGACATCGCGGAGGAAATCACGGAACGCGTCCCAGTCAGCTCGTTGATAATAGAACGAAGTTCTAGTGGTAGGAGGTTCTTTATAGGGGGAGGAGTTAAAGGAGATGTTAACCGATACTACTGAGCAGAATCCTGCAAGTTTCCAAAGAAAAATGACCAAAACAAAAACTGTCTTGTGATAGGGGCACGGAATAAGGACCTACCCGAAAGATTATAGTTAATTCCTGATCTGAAATTCGAGAAAGCTACGGAGATGGAGAAAGTAAATTTTCAAA
Organism: Acanthosepion pharaonis; assembly: GCA_903632075.3. Taxonomy (NCBI): domain Eukaryota; kingdom Metazoa; phylum Mollusca; class Cephalopoda; order Sepiida; family Sepiidae; genus Acanthosepion; species Acanthosepion pharaonis. The sequence goes on along the minus strand of CAHIKZ030004490.1, from coordinate 955,569 downwards.
TGGAAGAATTACACTAGGGAAATGTAGACAAGCTCAAGACACAGAGGAAGCCACGCGACGCAGCAAAATAGAAAAAGCGGGAAAAACAGTAACAGCAACAACTGCAGTAAATCTAACCGAAAACATGATTTAAAAAAAAATTGTCCAGCGAAAAGGAAATAGTGCAAGACATAAATCACTTCACTCTAGCGAAACTAATATATATATATATATATATATATTGTGTATTTAGCAGCAATCCTTCTTTCATGCACATTTCATTGAATACGACAGACAAACTGTCCAGTTTTTATATAATTTTTCATCTGAAAAGAAAATGAATCACATGAGAAATTATATAAAAAAACTAAATCAAAGCACCTTGTCTGTCGTATTCAAGGAAATATGCATATATATATATATATATATATATATATATATATATATATATAATTATAAATTAACTGATTTAAAATATGTTTTTTCGCTACACAGTAATAACCATGTTTCAAAAATGAAAGCTAAATGCTTTAAATTTAGTTATATAATTAAATTAAAAGCATTAGTTCCGTTTCATCTTTCAGCGAATATTGGAATAACTTATTTTTAAATTTACTGAGTTTTAAACAGACATATAAATTCCTAATTTACTGTTTTAAACACACACATAAATTCATAATTTACTGTTTCCTTGGGAACAGTATATTATGAATTTATATGAATTAATAAAGAAAATAAGAAATTACTTTAGGAAGATAGATGTTCCATAACATTACCAGCTCATTTCACTCTGACTTGAAAGTCGAACAGGCATTCATTCATGCGTGATGTGCATTGTGTAAGAGTCCACTCCTCATTAGGTGACACCTCAGTCAATGTTCTCAAAATTAAGGCTCACCTTGGCCACGGACAAGTGATCGTTGATCCCATCGCGGGAAACCACCGTCTTGGCCGTTGATCACAGTCTTGCCTGCCCCATAGCACAAGATGGGCGATAGTATGAAGATTCAATGTTTAATAAAGGAAGGTGATGTTCTTGAATTTATATATATATATATATATATATATATATATATATATATATATGCAGAAATATAGTTTTAAAGTCCGCTAGTACTCAATATCAGAGATAGAGCGTATGTAAATATAAATATCAAAGTGAATATTGAAGTCAACACTCAGAGGCGACAGGTTGTTTCATGCTAGACGCAATCGCCAGACCGATATATACATATTTATATATTATATCCCATGCTAATATATATATATATATATATATATATATATATATATATATATATATATATATATAATATATATATTATATATATGAATATATATATATAACATATATTATATATATAATATATATATAATATATATAGACATTCAGGCCGATAAATGTTGTTATTATTTATTATAAACAGTGCATTTACTTAAAATATTTGTATCTATAAAAAGAATGTATAAACATAAAAATGTCTTATAATAATTGTCAGACTTTGTCCATTTCATAATGTGTGACATCATTTGTTTATATTTGGATATACCATGAGCAGATATGAATGTACATGAGAGAATCATGAAAGATTGTAGTTTAAAGACAGTAAAATCGACCTTGTTAACCGAACGCTCCTCTATGGGCGAATCGGTTAGTGCACGTCAGGCTAACTAACGGTTCCGTATAGGATACAGGTTCGATTCCTGTCGGAGGACGTATATTTTCTATGAAAATTTCTCGGATATTCGGGCTGAATAAATGTTGTTTAATACTGTTTATTATAAACAGAGCATTTACTTAAATATTTGTATCTATAAAAAGAATGTATAAACATAAAAATGTCAATATATATATGTATATATATATGGGGGGACCTGTTTAGTCATCGGGCTTGCGGTAGGTACTACTGAGTTATATGGTACAAGTAGAAATTGTAGAGTGATCTACCACCTAAGGATCAAGAACAATATATACTCTACTATTTAACCCATAGCTAGACTCTCTTAGTGCAATGAGGAAAGTGCTACTGCATGGTTAGAATTCCGGGATCGGGTGCCTTCTGTCTTCTTAAAGGCGGAAAGAACAGATATTACACTTTTATCACGGTTAAAAGCCCGAGAAGGCTTTTATGTGATACCCCCACTACACGTGACACAAAGACGTTTTTTATGAAGACCTTTTCATACACATGTATATGGGCCAAGGACAAAAATTGTCTAGTCCCCGCGACCACTCTCTCCCTGTCGTCTATATCACACCCACCACACCACTCTTAGTACAATGAGGAAGGTGCTGCCGCAGGATTAGAATCCCCTGAACCGGCCGTCTTCTCCCATCTCAAATGAAGAGAGAACAACTACTACACTTTTTTCACAGCCGAACGTCAAATTCATTTTAATTTACTTTAAATGTAATGTCAATCGTTATTTTCTGTCTTAATTCCTGTTCTTTTATTGTTCTCTCTTATCAATAATTTTTTTCTCATATTCTCTCACACCCAGTAACGCCTTGTGTCTTAGGGGCTTTATAACCTTGCTTGGTGTGAAATGATCAAAAGAAAAGCGAAAATAGTGCGAAAGTCAACGTTGCTGGTTCGGCCTGAATTGGTTGATTGGTAGATTTTGTTTAGCGGCATATCAACATCTACAGGTTATTTCATACTGAAATCTAAATATTTTGAACACAATTTTATATCTTCAACTATAGATAAATGGGTGTTGTTGTAAATTCTGCTATAAATAGGTATTATGTGTAATAGTTTATATAAAAATGTGTTGCTGGTATTTTTACTATAAAATGTAGTTTTATAATTTCATAGTCTTTTGTTTTTGCTTAGTGGTTTACTATTTTCCCATACCTGGGACCTTAACAGGTACTAGATTATTATTTTGAATTCAATTGTATGCCTTCAATTACAGAAAAAAATGTATTATTGGCAATTTTACTATAAATAGGTATTGTTTTAGTATATAAAAATATACTGCTGATATTTTTACTATAAAAATTTATTTTTCAATGTCCTAGTCTTTGAAATAAGGAGAGAACAGATACTACAGTATAGACCTGGGAAGAAGAGTAATTAAGAGGAGGTTCCACCCGTCTCAAAACCTCCAGTCTCCCGATCAGAGGACATCCTGGCGGATGTAGTTTATCGTCATACCCAGGACTAGCAATTAAGAGGTGGTTCTACGCTCCTCAAAACCTCCAATCTCCCGATCAGAAGACATCCTGGCGAATGTAGTTTATCATACCCAGGACTGGCCTAACGAGTATTACCACCCAGGTCATGATGTATCTTGGAAGAACGGTAATTGAGGTGGTTCCACCTACCTCAAAACTTTCAATCTCCCGATCAGAGGCCTTGCTGCCGGATGTAGAATATCGTCATACCCAGGATTGCCCTAACAGATGGTACTACCCCGGGTCAGGATGTACCTGGGAAGGACAGCAAGAGTTGATTCCACGCCCCTCAAAACCTTCAATCTCTCGATCAGAGGCCTTGCTGCCGGATGTAGGATATCGTCATACCCAGGACTGCCCTAACAGATGGTACGACCCCGGGTCAGGATGTACCTGGGAAGGACAGCAATTAAGAGGTGATGCCACGCTTCTCAAAACCTCCAATCTCCCGATTAGTGGCCTTGCTACCGGATGTAGTTTATCGTCATACCCCAGAACTATCCTAGATTTTAACTCTGTACGCTGATTTCATATTCCACACCGGTAATTCTTCCTCACACCCGGTCTAGTGGAACTGTAACCAGCAGTTCGTTTGATATAAATGAACATTTTAAGCTATCTACAACGTTATGTGTTCCTTCGTACAATTGAATGTAATTAATGTTTAATGTCTTTTAGGATAAGTCCGTATAGAATGTTATCAGTAAGAAATTAGTCTTTACTTGCCAGAATAACCGCCCACCGATTTCAACAAAGATATTAGAAAGAGAAAATTGATTAATATGAATTAATTATTCTTTCTATTATCTGCCGGGATCCCTCGGCTTTTCTGGATTAGAGTACGCACGGAAGATCTAATCCGCTAAACATTTGCTTATTCGGAAAGTTTAGAATCATCGCGCTTAATATTGACTATTGTATCTACATTAACAATAGGATTTCAGCTACGAATTAGTCTTTCTGTTCACTCAGATTTGATTAATTTAGTAGCAGGAGACAAGCTGATTAATTACTAGATATATTTTTAAGGGATAAGTTTGCCTATCACCTGGTTCACACAACGTCTTTTGAACAGGAGTAGAGGATTTCTGTCTGAATTTCTCTGATTAGAAGTTATGATTTGAATTATTCGTATTTGGACTATTGTCCCCATCTTTGTTGTTGTTATCTCAACGCTTTTGCTGTTGCGTCGGAAGATCGGAGGGCAGAACGATCGAAATGTTGTGATAACAACAATAAAGATGAGGACTATTTATATTCGTACTATTCTCCTCATCTTTGTTGTTGTTATCCAAACGTTTCCGCCATTGCTTCTGAAGGTCGGAGATGCAACGGCCGAAATATTTGATTATTTATTTGCGGGCTATTCTCCTCATATTTGTTGTTGTTAGGACAATGTTCCGGCTGATGTGCTTACTGGCTTTCCGACACAACAGCAGAAATGCTTAGATAACAACAACAGATGAGGAGAATAAATAGTCCTCATCTTTGTTGTTTTTATCTCAATATTTCGGCCGTTGTATCTCCGGCCTTCAGAAGCAACAGCGGAAACGTTTGGATAAAAACAACAAAGATGAGGAGAATAGTACGGATATAAATAATCTTCATCTTTGTTGTTATCTAAATGTTTCAGGCGTTCTGCCCTCCGGCCTTCCGACACAAGAGCAGTTCTGGGTACGATAAACTACATCTGACAGCAAGGCCTCTGATCGAGAGATTGGAGGTTTTGAGGAGCATGGAACCACCTTTTAACTGCGGTTGTTTCCAGGTCTACTTTGACAAGGGGTGATAGCACCTGTTCGTGATCCAACTATGGGTAAATATTGAACTTCCAAACAAAAGACTATGAAATTATAAAACTACATTTTTATAGTAAAAATCCCATCAACACATTTTTATATTTTTTTATATAAAAACTTACCAACAATCCCTATTTATAGCAGATTTACCAACACTACCAATTTATCTGTAGTTGAAGTCTGAATTTTGTAGAGGTTGATATGCCGCTAAACAAAATCAACCAATTAAGGCCGAACCGACTACGTTCATTTTCGTACTATTTTCGCTTTTCTTTTAATCATTTCACACCAAACAAGGTAATAAAGCCCCTAAGACGCAAGGGGGTTACTGGGTGTGAGAGGATATGATAAAAATTATTGAGGAGATAGAACAATAAAAGAACAGGAATTAAGACATGAGGTAACGATTGACAATGCATTTAAAGTAAATTAAAATGAATTTGACTTTTGGCCGTAATAAAAGTGTAGTATCTGTTCTCTCCTTATTTCAAAACAAAAGACTATGACATTGAAAAATACATTTTTATAGTAAAAATATCAGCAGTATATTTTTATATACTAAAAATTACCAACAATACCTATTTATAGTAAAATTGCCAATAATACATTTTTTTCTGTAATTGAAGGCATACAATTGAATTCAAAATATATTTAGTTGAAGCCATAAAATTGTTTTACAAATATTTAGATTTCGGTATTAACTCATAGAGTTTGATATTCTGCTAAACAAAAACAACAAACCAACCGACACAACAGTGGAAACGTTGAGATAGCAACAATAGAAATGAAGCGAATGCTCTGATTATATTAAAATCCTTATCTTTGTTGTTATTCTAACGTTTTGTCCGCTCTTCCAGAAGGCCGGAAGGGCAATGACTGAAACATTTAGATAACAAAAACAAAAATGAGGACAAAGTTCAAATACAAATAGTGTAAATATAGAGGAGAGGTTTTGTTTTCTGTTTAGGATTTACTTCCCGGTTACTTCTAAAGTTTTCTAATTTTTTTCACTCCCACTAACCTTTTGCATCTTAGTGACATTATCGCCTTGTTTGGAGGGAAATTATTAAAAAAAAAAAAAAGAAAAGACAAAATAATTCAATTATTTCGATCTTATTTTATCCTAAATTCACGGGTCCTCAATGTTTTAAACTGACGAGGTAGTAAGTTTAAAAGATACAAGCTGTGGTATTTGAAATTTGTATTTATTACTATTTACAGGATTTACATTCAGACGAATATCCTCATCTTTATTGTTATTATCACAACGTTTCAGCTTTTGTGCTCTCCAGCCTCCTTCATACATCTCTCGAATCGGTTAGCGTTCAGGAAATTTTTAACTATTTTTTTTTAATCATTTCACGCCAAGTAAGGCAATAAAGCCACTAAGACACAAGGGTGTTGCTGAGTGTGAAAGAATACTAGAAAAAGAAAAACATTATTAAGGATAGAGAATAATAAATGAACAGAAATTAAGACGACAAGAGATACGAAACATTTAATTTAATCTTCTAGAGAAGATTGTTCTCCCATGTCTATAGACTGCTGGAATAAAACTTGTTTTGTGAATTTGGTGACATAGAAAGTGTGAGTTCAATCCCTGGGATCGGTAGTACAGATTTAGATACAGTGGAAACAGGTCTAGAAAGTACTGAACCGTAAAAAAAAGAGAAAGTAAATTAAACAGAAAATTCTCGAGAGTGCCGCTAACGAATCTTATCAAAATATAAATCTGCGTTCCGTATTTCTTCAAATAACTCCATTCCTGAAAGAATTACTTCTATCCCAAGACAACATAACTATAAAAATGTTAAAAAAGTTAAAAGAAACCAGTAAAGATCATAACTTCCTGTTATATATATTTTATAGTGGAACACACCTATTCTATAGTTCCTAGACTCTCCCACCTATAATAAGTAGGAGTAGTAAGAGTAACGAGTCGGCTCAGTGGATCGGTCGGTCAGTCAGTCGATGCCGGACGACCGTTAGTCGGATACTAAAGTATCAGCGACCACAACTAGATTAATCTGCGTTATACCTATTATATCAAGTTCCTAATGTTTTGTACGTTGAACCTATTTTAGGACCGACTTAGTACAAATACAAGCCTCCACTGTGAAATCACTCCATAACAAACTTGGCGACGAGGTATTCGGATTTATACGGTGGAAGAGAAAAAAAAAATTCACCCGCCATAACAAATTTGGCCACGAGTATTTGAACTCATACGGAGGAAAAAATTTTTTCGTTCGCCACAGTAAAATTTTGCGAAGGGATTCGGATTCATACGGTGGAAAAAAAAGTTCGCTCGCCGCAACATAATTTGGCCACAAGGATTCGGATTCGTACAGTGGAAGAGGAAAAAAATTGCGTTCGCCACAGTATTATTTGGCGAAGGGATTCGAATTCATACGGTGGAAGAAAAAAAAAGAGAAGTTCGCTCACCACAAACATTATTTGGTGACGAAATTCGTACTCATATGGAGGAAAAAGAAAAAAACTTGCTCGTCACAATTTCGCTATTTATCAACCCACCCACAAGGATTGAATATGGCACAAAGCCGGTTTAATGTGGGTATCCCCGAGACAATTTCGGCGACAACATCTCGGATTCACATTTTAAAAAAAAAACTTGGCAAAGTTTTTCGAAAGACAAGACGTCAACTTAGTGACGAAAAAATCTGTCGTATTCTCAACTGAGAAAAGAATTTTTTTTTCTCGATAAGACAGTTTGCTCAAATAGGTCACGAATTGCAAATTCGTAGGACCCCCTCTACAATATTTAAGCATTGTGCCAACTTTTTGTGAAGATGGAGGAATACAAAAATATATTCCAGGAATTTTTTAAGTTCCAGTCGGAACAACAGATGACAATTTTAGAGCAACAGAAAACATTCCAGATGCAGCTACAGGAGGAAATTTTTAATAGACAGATGCAGTTTCAACAAGAAATGGAACAGATGCATAGGGAGTTTCAAAACAAAATTCTCGAAATAACTGAGAAGAGGAAAGAGAAAAATCTACAAAATGATTCTTTCCCAGAGAATACAATATGGAATTCAATTGAAATAATCACGTACAGTCAAGATGAAGAGAAAACTTTTGAGGAGTATTATAAAAAATATACGTACGTGTATAACGAGGAATGCCACTCGTGGTCTGAAGGAAAGAAGGTTAGACTTCTTTTAAGCAAGTTCGGAACTGCTGAGCATAACAAATTGGTAAACTACATTTTACCGAAAAAAACTAGCGAGTTGACATTTACCGAGGCGGTAAATATATTAAGTGAATTATTTAGTAAAAAGACATTTTTGTTTCACAGGAGGTGGAAATGTTTGAATCTGATGAAAGATGACGAACAAGACTATATAACGTACGCAGCTAATGTGAATAAGCATTGTGAAGAATTCAATCTGGCAGAGTTAAGCGCTGACAATTTTAAGTGCTTAGTGTTTGTTCAATGGCTGGTATCGGAAATAGACGCAGAGTTGAGAAAATTAGTACTGACAAAATTAGAAAACGAACAAAGAATTACGATACAGAAGTTGGCAGAAGACTGCACAAGATATGTTAGCGTAAAGAAAGATTCGAGAAAGATAGAACAGTCTGGCGTTTCGCATGTAAGGAAATACGCTACAAAAAAGAAAGTCAGTCTACCAAAAAGAATTCTAAAATTGCGGATTATCAAACAAAAAGTGAAATACCAGAGAAAAATAAACAAAAACACCCGAAGCCATGTTTTGCTTGCGGTGAACTTTACTGGTACAGATATTGCAATTTTAGGAATAAAAAATATTTCAACTGTAAAAGAGTGGGTCATAAAAGCTCACACTGCAGGTCAAAAAATAAAGACAATAAAATAAGAAAATTAAAGTCCAACGAGGTGAACGATGGAATAACCAGAAAATTTGTTACCATCGAAATAAGTAATAAAAAAAATAAAAATGCAACTCGACACTGGTTCCGACCTATCTGTCATAAATTTGCATACGTGGAAGAAGTTGGGGAAACCAACTTTAATGAAGACAAAAAAAAAAATCGCGAGGTCAGTGACGGGAGAAAAAATACAATTTATTGGAGAATTTGTTATAAACGTCACATTAAATAAAAAAACGCGAAAAGCTAAACTATTTGTCATAGAAAAATACCATGAACTTACTTGGTACGAATTGGATAACAGAATTTCAATTATGGGATCTACCGATAAATTCTTTCTGTTACAAGGTAGAAAATTTAAACTACGAAGCCCCAAAATTAGTAAGGAAACTTAAGGAAATATTTCCTACTGTTTTTCTTCAGGTTTGAGAACGTGTACCAAGATGGAGGCAAAATTACAGCCAAAAGAAAACGCTCTGGCGGTATTCAAAATAAAAGGAATGTGTTGTTTGCTTCAATTGAACAGATAGATAAAGAATTGGACAGATTAGAGAAAACTGGTGTGTTTAAAAAAGTTGAATGGATAACACCAACGATATACGTGAAAAAAAAAGCACAAGAAAGTAAAGATGAAGCCGACACCGAGAACAACTGGGGAGAGAGTTACCCGCAGCCAAGGACATGCAGTATTATTAAATGATTTAAGTAAACTGAAGTCACTACAGAAAACGTTAAGAAGCACAAGATTAACAAAAGGGAAGCTAGAGGCTGAACAAATAGAACCACAAGAAGAACCTACAGAAACTGACTCCGTCCTTAAGAATCTCAAAGCGGATGGTTGTTTCTGGCAACACTATGGAGGTATCAAAAAATAGAAAAGCGGATTGGCAATATGATGTACTTGGTGAAAGGCGAAAAATTCAATTCACGTGCAGTAACCAGATCAGACGACGTTTTTCAGACGGGGTTGACAGCGGTCCCGCGGAAGAAACGCCGATGGAGGTGATTTTCAATACGTTTCATCTAACAACGCCTGCAACAATTTTACCTGAGAAAGATCACACACACACACACACACACACACACACACACACACACACACACACATATATATATATATGTTTTGAACAATAAAAAATATTAAAAAATTAAAATCTTCAGATACACTGGGTTGAAAATTAATATTCTTTTGTTTTTATTATTATTTCAGTTAGATTCCTCGACTAGTTTCGGCCAACATGGCCATCATCAGGAGAAAAAAATTCTGCTTGCTAGTAGCAGTGAACTACAGAAATAAATGTCTTGATGGAGAAAATGAACTTGTGTCTGTAGTTTTCATTTGTTTTTTTATTTTTTTAACATGAATTTTGGTCAGCCTTGTGTTTGTCAAAGTCTCTTTTAAGTTGTTATTTAAGATAAGAGTTGGATGGATTCATGCTGCTCTGAATTTCCTTGGTTATTTTGACAGTTTTATTGATTACTGGAAAAGGGGATGTGTCTCTGTTAAGTGTGTGTGTTATTTGGTTCTTAGGCAGTGAGTGAGTATGATGTGTGTAAGTGTGTATATTACTATGGGCGTGTGTTATCATTTGGCTAATTAGGGAGTGAGTATGATGTTTGTAAGTTATTCGTTTGAGTGTGTGTATAAGTGTGAGGCCTCAACACCTTCTCAAACATGTCTGTCTTGTGTGGTTGAGAAATGTGTGTAGGTCCTGATTTGTGGGGTTATATGTTAATACTATCACTATTGTTAAGTTTGTAATTAAGCCCGTCTGGAAATGCGTTTTTTAACGTCGGATCCACTTAATTTCATGGCACTCTAAAATCTTTCTAATGTTATCTGCTTTGAAATTTTCTATTCTCTCAATTATAGTGAATTTGACATGGGTTTTAAAATCGTGTTTTTCTAGGCGGAAATGTTCTACAGGTAATAATCTTTTATGGGGAGTCGACTATATATATATATATATATATATATATGCTTCAGGATTATTATTATTATGGACACATTTGGTTCTGATCATATCCATAATAGTTTTGTATGCGGTTGTAATTTTTTTGATAATTTTAAGATTGGATAAATTGCTTTGTATATATATATATATATATATATATATATATATATATATATATATATATACTACTGTGTACTCGAGAAATCTTAATAAAGAAAATGTTCTCTCCGACGAAGTAGGAGGCTTGTTACGAAAAAAATACTGTTTATATAAACGGAGTGTCTACTCAAATGTACACACACACACACACACACACACACACACACACACACACACACACACACACACTCATATATATATATATATATATATATATAAGAACATGGACACTTCGACGTGAGTTCGAGGACGGTAAGTGTGACACCGAGATCCGTAGATGTATTGGCATGGCCAAGGACGCATTCTAAAAGCTGGGCAGAGTATTGCGAGTCCGGAGGATTTGTTTGGTAACGAAGAAATGAATACTGAACTGTTACGTGACATGTGTTATTCTTGACGGCAGCGAATGCTGGACGATTTTCTCAAAGATGAAGACGAGACTTGAGGCGACAGAGATGTGGTTCTACAGAAGGATGCTAAGGATATCATGGACCGAGCGTGTGAGCAACGATGAGGTCTTGGAGAGGATGCAGGGAAAGAGAAGGCTCATGCTTAACATCAGGAAGAGGCAGCTGAAGTTTCTGGGACACATAATGAGGAAAGAGGGCCTAAAGAATCTGATATTCACAGGTCGAATAGAGGATAAAAGTGACAAGGGAAAGTAGCGCGTGACATTCCTGGCGGGCTTAAGCAAGTGGATGACAGAACGTGGTCTGGGGGATATAGCAGATGGAAGGAACCTGTTGAGAGCTGCAAAGGAATAGAGGGAGATGGAGAGCCATGATCGCCTACGTCCTGAAAGCAGATGGCATATAAAAAGAAAAGTGAGTTCGAGCTTCATACTTTCGCTCTTAGAAGATCACCATATGTTTAAGGAACATTTGTAACAGTTTATTTTATATATACCTGCTTCAGAATTATTATTGTTATATATTGTTTATTTCTTCTTCAGGTAAGTATTGGGGGCTGAAGATTTTTAGTGTTCTTAAATAGAATCCTAAATTAATTAAGATTAGATAAGTTGTTTTGGATAGTAGATGTTAAGCAGTTAGTAGGTATTAATATATACTTGTTTTTATCTAGTTTATTATCAGTATTATTGTTGTCATTAATGTCATTATCATCTTTTTTAATTGTATATTTTGTATGTTTTTCTCTTAGCGTTCTGGCTGAAATTATAAGTATATTGGAAGTTTTTAAAGTTGTTTTTATGTATATTACTTTTTCAGGTAAATATTAGTTATTGAAGATTCTTAGCGCTTTAATCAAAATTATTTAATTATTTCAAATTTTATTCTGCTGCAGTGGTGAGAATAATTGTTTATGAGGTCATTTTCGTTGATCATTACTGGTTATATATATATATATATATATATATATATATATATATATATATATATATATATATATATTCAAACACATTATATATTAGGAAGTTTTATTAATATGATGATATTGTACATGAAGAAACTCGTACATACAGAGTCGTACGCACATACTTGAAATACTCTCATTTGTACACGGTAAGGATGAAGACTTTTAGTTGCCAGGCAACGTAAGGTTTCCCATGAAATAATTCTTACTTATAGATTACTTGGGGCGCATATTTTTTTCTTATATTTGTTAAAGTGTTTTCAAGACTACAGCTGCTATCTATGTAGATTGTGTAAATGTAATTGTTTCTAGGATTTGGAAATGTGATTTAGTGACGAGAAAATAGGATTTGAGAGTAGAAGAATCGATGTTGTAGGCCGTTTGTTACCGGGCTTTCAGATTGAAGTAGGCTTTAGATCGCTGGTTTGGATAGATAACGTTCATTTTCATAAGTTGTGGAAGAAAGAAAATAAAGATAGGCAGCGGAAAAGTTCCGAAGAAGGGAGAAAAATATTTTATTCATTACTCAGCAACGTATCTAGAGATATTTTCAAAGATTTTATTTTTATACGACCGTCTTAAATGTTAAAAGTTCACCTTTATTGATAATAGGTTTTGCACTTCTATTGACAATAAGAAGAGAGAATATTCGGTGGTTAGCAAGAAGGACAGTCCAAAATGCGAGCTACGAATCGTGGACGTCAGATAAATACATTTAACTATCTGGGAAGTGTTTTAACAGACCACGGCAAATATGACACAGAAATACAAATTGAAATAGCCAATAATGTCTTCCAAAAGCTAAAAGAAGTATTAAAAATCAGGAAAATTGATTTGAAACAAAGAAAAGTATAACTATGTGATATCAGTTCTCTCATATAACAGTAAACACTGAAAAGTGTCCCAACAGATGAGGAGGAGACTTGATGCAACAGATGTGGTTCTACAAATGTGGTTCTGCAATGTATTTATAGATTCTTGATGAAATATAAAAAAGAATCTGCAATATTATTTGTTCTGACCTGGAATCTCGGCTTTTCTACTATTCTGAAGTAGCTTCCCTCTGCCTTTTCTATAAATATTTTCATGGTAATTGTTGTAATGAATTTTCCGCTTTGGTACCTAGGGTTTATGAATTAAAGCGCAGTGCTAGATTGGCGGCTAATTCTCATCATTTTACAGTTGAAATATCTAGATGTAACCGTAAGTTCTATGCTAATAGTTTCTTCACTCGCACTTCTCGCTTGTGGAAATCTCTTCAGGCTTCTTTCTTTCCAAAATTTAAATGCAATGTCAATCGTTATCTTCTTTCTTAATTCTTGTTCTTTTTTTGTTCTCTTTCTTTAATAATGTTTTTTCTTATTCTCATAATCTCTTACACTATGAAATCCTTGCGTCGTAGTGGCTTTATTGCCATGTTTGATTTTAAAAATATGTTTCGACCTTGGTCGATATTCCTTTTGTACGTTCATGAATGATTCAAGAATACGTTTTTTTAAATTCGTATGTAACTTCTAAAGCATGTAAAACATACTACAGCTTAACTGCATGCACAATAAAGGGCTTATGAAATTTCAAATACACTTCTAAGGTTTCTCTAACATCACCATAATGCATCAGATCAAAAGAATATTGGAAAACTATACACACGAAAATGTTCCCATGTATTAGGACATTTGGAAAACACTTACGTATTTCATCGTTATTAATTATTAGTCAAGTCAGCCTAGAATTATCATCTCATCTATTCGTCAATGTGTTGTTTATAGTACGTTTCAGTTTAATTGGGAAAACTTGCAAAGAGGGAATTTGGGTTCCTTGTACGGTTTTGCTTGAGAACCAAACGGAACTTTCCACCATCTGAGGCTGTCAACCGAGCAGGAATTCCAACCATTTATTTTTGCATCACATTCTCACTGGTGATGAAAAATGAGTTTTGCATGTCAACAGAAAAAAAAAGTCAGAAAACAAAACAAGAAACCAGTGACAACATTAAAACCAGGACTCCATCCATGTTTGGTGGATTATGAAATGTGTCGTCAATTACGATCTACTGGAAAATGTAAGGACCATCACTGCAGACGTTTGTTGCAAGTAATTTGATCGGTAAAGAAAGCATCGTCGAAAATGTCCTGCTCTGGTAAACAGAAAACTTGCTATTATTCAGCATGGCAATGCGTGGGTACGCTCTGTAAAACAAAGTCCCACCAAAGCGTTAGAATGGAGGTTCTCTCACTCCCCAACAGATTTTCATTGGAAGTGTTTTATAAATGTCAGAACATTCATAAACAAAGAAGTTCAAAACAGCGTTTCAAATTTTTATTCGAGGAAAGTTTTTTTTTAAACGTGAAGTCGAATATTTCTCCGGTTGGCCTGCAATCCTTGAAAATAAAGGTGATTAAATTTTTAATATATAATATTAATCAAGTTTAACTTACATTTGTTTTTATATAATTTCTGATAAGACTTAATTAACATCCAAATATTATTAATATTATAAACAGAGAAAACATTACTAATACACACAATCCTAACATATTTCCTAAGAATTCCTTCGTTTAATCCGTCCTGGGTATGACGATAAACTACATCCGGCAGCAAGGCCTTTGATCAGGAGGTTTTGAGGAGCGTATAACCAGCTTTTAATTGTTGGTGTTCCCAAGTCCGCCTGACCCGGGGTGGTAGCACCTGTTAGGGTCCCAGTTATGGGCAAATAGTTAACCACCGAAACTGGGGTCAAAATACTATGAAGGTGTAAAAATAGGTTTTAATATCAGCAGTACGTTTTTGAAAGAGGAATTGCCAGCGGTACATTTTGGAAGGGGAAACATTACCAGCAATGGGAGTCTTGTTGGCATCAAATAACCCATTGAGGTTGATATACCGTAAAAAAAACAAGCCAAACCTTCGTCTAATTTTTATATTGAAATATGAGGGGTGTGGGTAGGGTAACGGTTATCGGTACGAAAAGTAAACGACAACAGAAAACCACTCCACTATTTTTCCCAAGAAGAAAATTCACAGATAATAAATAGAGAGCCATGATTGCCTATATCCCCAAGGAATATGACCTTCACATTTCCACAAAGGCCAGTGAGAAAATTCTGAACCCATCTCCTCTAACATTCACATAGATATGGTTTAAATAGTAGAGTAAACTGGACTATCTAGCCTTGAGTGGTAGCCAGTCCAAGGTAAGAAAAACATTGAATTTCAAATCCTGAAGATAATTTCGCATGGAAGATTCGGAAAACATTTTAAATATTTTTAGGTGTGTGTGTGGGGGGAGCGGGTGGAGAAGATGGTCTCAAAATTTGAATCTGATGTGCAATCAAAAGAGGGTTTATAATCTAGGATAGTTGACAATCAAAATTTTGAATCGGATCATCGTCAGCGCACAGAATTTACAAAGCTGTGTCAGATTTAAGAATAAAATTGCTGTCATCTACGGCATCCATAATTCATGAATTAAGGAGTCCCTCACTCAAAAAAAAAAAAAAAAAAAAATAGCAAAAATAGAACAACCGGTGACTCGATCGGCTTACTGGAGATAGATGAGGCACTTAGAACTCAAGTATTGGCTTAATAATACGGAAGACACAAAAACAGATTTATTCAGAAAATTCTCATGAGAAGAATTGGACAGAAAAAGAATTCCTGAGAGGAGACGCGTCGAATTGGAAGCAGCCAGTCTCAAAGACAAACTACTTGTTATTTAGTAAACTTAACTTAGTTTGGCATAAGGCCATAATTAAGAAGCGTCGAATGAAAACCGGATTCTTTACACCACATTGAAGCGTTCTTTAGTATTTATTAAGTTTAGCTTACTTTTTATACAATGTCAGAAGTATGGCTCACTGGGTAACTCTCGAACACATTACATACTCCGAGGGTCAGTCAGTTATGTGCCATGAGGAATACACACGTAGGCGATCATGTATCTTTCGATACATGACTGACGAAGCAGATCTATTCCCGCAGTAGGTTGCCATTTCTTTTTGCGGTAGACCAGTTGCCATCTAAGGCTATAGAACCCGGTCTGTCCTGCTATTTACCTATAGCTGGAGGGAAAAAGGTGGATTCATACCTTTCCCAAGGGTATTAGCACGTAAGTGAATGTAATGGATTCGACTGGAATTTCTCAATCCGCTATCCATTACGCCACCGTGCCTCCTGGAGGGCAAGTAAAAAGTCCGAGGCTAAGTAAAAATTACCCGCATTTTCGCTATAACATATTTTGAGGTTTGTTACACTGCCTTCTGTTCATACGTGCTTATAGTTGGTATGATTGTAGTCACGTGATCAAAGTTTGAGCTTGTTCTTTCTGCTGTTACAGTGTAAACATGGCCGCTCCTCTAGAAGTTCGCTCCAAGGAGGAAGAAAGAGCTGTGTCAACTCGGGCTGTTCGCCCTCTACAATGCTTTGTTTGGAATCTGAATTGTCCATCTGCTAAACTGGTTGCCCACCAAGGATAAAGAGTCCAGTATGTACTGCTGTTTGCTGTTGGTTTATGAATTGTATAAAGGAAATCGTATCTAACTGTACCGCCATATTACTAAAACATTTTAGCTTTTTTTCGACACATTATTTTTCATTTGAACTTACACAATATACGTTTATCCTATCTATTAAATAGAGTTTATTAAATAGAGTTTATAAAATGAAAAACAAAATTTAACAGAATCGAATGAGTTTTATAGAGACAAAAATATGACTAAAGGGAATAAGGGAAAAATGGTTGAAATGAAGGAAAAAAAAAAACAAAAAACAAAAAACCCCGAAAAACGAATACATTTTATAAAATCAATCAATCTATCTATTTCTCTGCTCATATGTTAAATTTATCTATCGATCTGTACATATATAGTACGTACGTACGTATCTATCTATCTATCTATCTATCTATCTATCTATCTATCTATCTCAGTCTGTTCATATCTATCTATCTATCTATCTATCTATCTATCTATCTATCTATCTATCTATCTATCTATCTGCTGTCTGTCTATTTCAGTCTGTTCATCTATCTATCTATCTATCTATCTATCTATCTATCTATCTATCTATCTATCTATTAAGTCAGATGGTGATGTGGTGCATGTTTTCTTGTTCTTACTGAGCATTAACCATCATAAAACGACGTCATTTTTAAGTCAATTTTCTTGCCTTATGAATGAGTAATGTCATGTTCAGCCAATAGATAAATCTAAGTGCTTGCTTATGGAAGCTGATTGATTGACTGGCAAAATGGCTGATATACTTAAGAGCATAAAAGTATAATAATTTACAAATTATATTTTGGTCAGTGTAAGACCAGTCATCTTGCTATCACAGATGCAGTAACACAATTCAATGCAAAATGATGACAAAGATATTGTTGTATAGTTTTTATGGTGTTTTATTTAAGTTAAATGTGAGACCACAATAATTTAGGTGGGAGAAGCCAAATTTTTGGCTGCAGCTTTCCTCAGTGCCTGATATTGAATATTGTTTTTTTGAACTGGAATAAATTTTAAATCGAGCGGACATTAATGATCTTTAATTAATTTCAACTCAATTATTTATCTATTTTAAGTTTTGAAGGTTGATGTCTCCCAAGTTTTCATTTAGTATTAATTTATTAAGAATGGCGATGAAAGGAAACAGGCCGGTCGTATATTGGATTCGTAGGTCATGACATTTTCGATTATTCGTCGTCTGAGTAAATTATATTCATTTTTATTCAAAAGGCATTTTCTATGTCAAAAGTAAGATCACGAAAGTTCAGCTGTTATATAAAGTTCATTAAGTGCGTTTAATTTTAATTTAAGGAATGAAATAAATGAACATCAAAAGGACTTAAAATTAAACAAGACATCCAATGTATTTACATGAAGCCAGAACATTCGTAATCTCAATTTTCACCTGAAATATTATTTTTTTAAATAAAAATGAATTTAATTTACTGAAACGAATATGCATTAAAGTTGTCATTAGTTACGAAACCCCTGTGATTAATATATGAATTACTATATGATTATTCTAATTCCCAAAAATTCCATCACTTGTATAGCCTTGCTTGACCCAGATAATGCTCTGCGATGGAGCGGCTAAGAGGAAGGAAGACGTTGCTCTTGGGGCACAACCTGTTGGGGTTTGAATACTTGGATGAGTATCACCACGGAATTTGTAAGTGGTGACGCTATATCAAGTCTAGTCAGTCTCTTACTCGTCACCGAGGCCCGTTGGTCCAGTGGTATGACGTTTGCGTTGTATCGTAACAGTCCGGGTTCAATTCTCGGTTGACATATTGAAATCGTTATACCGACAAGTCTAATTTTAATTCTGATCTCACGTCCACCCCCTTTAACTTTCGGAAAAGAGGTAACAATTTGTTTTTAAATTTCTTTAAAAATCATTTAATCACTAGTTACTTACCATCGCCTGAAGAAGAACAATCAAAGTATTGAAACATGAAGGCTTATGTGTAGCGGTTTCAATATGTTTTTATTATAGAAGAAATATATTGGATTGGCGTTTGTTTTCATGTAGGGTTGGTATGCATAATTTTTATATTCAGGAAGCTTCTTTAGATAAAATTAAAAATGTGGAACATTTATATACGGTGTTAATAATACTAAATAGACGACAATACATAGCAATATTTAAGCTGAATAAAAAAGTAAGGTAATTGCCCGTAGAGGGTGGATCATTATATACTAATAAATTATGGCTATAAAAATAGATAATACGGAATTATTTTTTAATAATTTTAACTATATTTTAAGGTATAAGATAAACTGAGTCGACAATTTAAAGTTAATTTGCTCAGAGAATGTTTTGTCAGCAAATTTGATTATTTGTAATTTTTCATGTAGACATAGGGAACATATTTAAAGATTTACAAGTTTTAGATTTTTTAAAATATTTTCCATTTTACCGTAGGGGTTTTATTATCTTTTTTTAAGTTTCAAAAATATTTAGAAAGAGACGTCCTATTTTTATGCACGTTTTCGGTGAAAGATAATATATGTTGATACTACCTAGTTTTAGTTTCTTGGTACTCCTGATATAAAATTGTTTAACTGTTGGATTTTCTATAGTAGAAGTAATGCTTAGGTAAACAAGGGAGTCTGTTTGAAACTTATTTTGTAATAGACATTCGTTAGAATTTCTACAATTACACTTGTTGGTATTATCAGTGTTTGCTGCTTTGTAATGGCAATAATTATTTAGGTTATTATATTGGTTTAAAATGTTATTATGTTTTTTAATAATTTTTTCAAGATTATCTGTAGAGTTATAGATTAGTTTTAGCGTATTTCTATTAAAAATCTTACTAAGTGGATTATTTCTGGGGAAGTGTTTCTCAATTAAATTGAGAAACTTTTGCCCTAACTTAGTACTAACCATTTGGTTAAATTGTGGTGTGTACTAAATGATATTTCTTTCTATTTTTATTCCTACTATTGCTGTTATTAAATTATTTGATGTCAGGGCACTTATAGCCAGTATTTTTCAAGGCAGTGTTATAAAATTTACTATGCTTGTAAAAGATATCTTCACTGGAAGAGTTATTGCTAATTCTATATTCTATGGAAGAGGATATGTGTTTGATTACGGATGGAAGGTGGTTAGAATTTAGGTAGATATATATTGGATTGGCGTTTGTTTTCATTTAGGGTTGGTATGCATAATTTTTATATCCAGGAAGCTTCTTGAAGGAGCCTGTAGATAAAATTGAAAATGTGGAACATATATATTATTTTTAATTTTGACCTTATGTCAACCCTCGCTTTAACTTTCGGAAAAGAGGTAACACTTTGTTTTTAAATTTCCTTTAAATCATTTAATCACCAGTTATTTACCATCGTCTGAAGAAGTACACTCATAGTATTAAAACATGAAAGCTTTTGTGTAGAGATTACAAATTTTTTTTTTTATAATCTCTTATAATAAAAATATAATAATAATATATAGCTCTACTTTGTATTGAGCACTTATTAAAAAGTAAATGCTATGAACTGTGGATTTTTACTTCATTTGTTCTTTCTCTCATTTGGGTATATATTCAGACAAGCGAACGTAGCTTTCTGACTTCAAGACAAGACAGACTGGGACTGAGTCAGATGAAACTGTGAACTGACCTATTTTATTGGCTAGGAAAAAATCCCAGCATGCATTTGTGTGCTTATGTCTATAAATTGGAGAGGGGAAGTGTTTAGCAGTCATTTCTAATACATTATTCATTTTAGCATTCCCAGTAG